>CM055273.1:81195987-81365987 GCA_029237695.1 Conchocele bisecta
CAAATTTGTATATGCTAGGATATGACTACGGGCTGGCAATATGTTCATTAGGGTGCACTCTGGGCCTGCCTCAATACCAGCAATACTTATTTGAGTTTATGTAGATTTAGAGCATGCACTATTAGCCTATATGAATTAACCTTGAGTGCTATGACTCGTCAGCCACGTAACACTCTTTGTTATACATCTAAACGTGTATGTGCAGTGAGTGTGTATCGACTAAATCTAACACGTGTTGTTTGTATAGTAACGGTGTATTTTTAGTCCAGACGTAATAGCATGTATAGCCATTGTCAGTGAGTCGTGTTTTGTAAAAGTAGTAAGATTATTACTGATCCTACTGCTTTTGGGAGGGGGCCAAGTGATTCTGGTGTGGCGAGCACCTGGCATCAGATCAGGATTATTCTGATTTCAGAGCTGAATATATAGTTTTTTATTGTAAATATTCAGTTGTGATTTTGGGATTTTCCCCCCATTTGTACATGTACTTGAACATGTACATGTACTTGAACATGTACATATACTTGTACAGATACTATATGGGATTTAGTACTAAACCCATTGACCCGGCCTTAAATGACCTTAGCTGTTGATAGGCCGTTAACCCCCAACAAACCACCAACCAAGCAAACAAACCTGGCAAACCACACAACACATACCATATATACCCACTACTGTACTATGTTATTAGCTATCAAATCCAGTGGCATGTAAGCAGTTACCTGAATGTATTGTCCCTGGTGTCTACTCGCCTACTATGCGAGTACCGGTACATATGGCTTTACCTATGTGTAACGTGTACACTCACATATGGTGTGCATCAGATTGAAAAGTTCACTCACCAAAATTTATTTTGAGATTGATGGGAGAAATGCTCCGATATCTCGTCATTTGTATAGTTTGCTGGCATACTATTTATAGCTTGCCGTTGTCATATCTGTCTATGGTGAAACTGTACGATGGCTTGTATATACAAAGATGGCGGAGATGGCAACTCAATGTTCCATATAGTATACAGTAACAAGACAATCTTCACATATGTTATATTCATAACATGTTATTACAAGTTATTGTCGACATCAGGGTATATAATATTAATTAAAATTAATATGTTAACATACTATGCCTTTAGATGGTAGATGCTGTGAAATTTAATGTGTTATAAAATGGCGGACATTTTGAAATTAAAGATATACAGTCAGTAGGCATATGCGGAATGTGTCGGTTAACTGTATGTATTTCTTTCTATGTTGGAAGCCATTTGTTGTGGTTTTGTTTTATGTTTCTCTTAAAATTACCTCAATAATGACTTAATGGTATTGGTATTTGATCATAAATTTCCATATCTCTGAGGAATATGTAATAAGTTAGATCACAGTCGTTTAGCTCGTACATGTGGACACACGAGATTAACTTTTTTTTATCACATCCTCAACGTGCACACGAGCTGTGTTGATACAGAAACAACACCCGGAAATGTGTCAAAGATGTGATAAGCAATAACATTGTATTTCAAGAAAACAAACTTTGAAAATCACATGTCTGCTGGACTATGCTTATACACATAGTATGTAAAGCGAACTACACACACTGAACATGACATTTTGTAATAGTATAGCGGTCATATTTCTCGGCGGCATTCTGTGTTGTGAAGGCCACGAGTGCGTGCATACGCATATCATTATATGTATGTGTCTACATGGCTAAGCTTTTGAAGGCGGAAAACTGAAATTGTCATCTGTTGTTGTGTAACTATCTTTCTCAATAAAACATGAGTTTACAGTACATTCAATGAAATGATTGTAGATCTAAATGCTGCAAAACACAATTTGTTGAGAACAATGAAATCGGATTAAACAGACGACATTTAATTCGGCACTGAATGAGTGCAATTGTCGTCTGCTGTTGTTTTATATTTTGTATTCTTTCTCAATATACATGGTTTAACAGCACTTAGAATAATTTCCAGAATAATTTCCATTGGAAATCATTATAAAGTGCTGTCAAACCATGTTGTATATGTGAAACAAAGGTAAATAAGAAATAAACAGACGACACAATTTTATTCAACATTGTAAGGCTTACATCGGGTGAGGAAGTAAATCCGAACGTAATTGAAGGTCACCAATTGAAGTCACCAGACCTAACTCTGCAAGCATGGCGACGAAATACCCACAGGTATGAGTGTTTTCTTGTTTCAAATTTAATGTAGTATATCGCGTTTGTACGGCAGCTTAAAAGGGACATGCGCAATTCTTGTTCTATGTTCTAACGGTGTTCCTGAGGCATGGCGCGCCGGTGTCGTCAAGTGATGTCGCATTTTCGCGCCAAATGTCTCTGGTTTAAAATTATACTGAGCAAAACTAGAAACGTCCCTCCATGTTTAAGGAAAGATTCATCAAAAACCAAAAGGGTTACTTTTAAAAATTAAAATGGAAAAACAAGTTCATTCATTTCTGTATCAAAGCCAATAAATTGCATTTGGATATCTTGTTAAATATTCGAGAGATAACCGGCCAAGGGCGGTAGGGGTCAAGATCAAAAATCACAAAAACTCAGAAATGTGTTACTTAATGTTTAGAGATGGAATTTCAATAAGTAATGTGGCAAATTCAGTAAATCTCGTTAGTACCGAGTGTGGCCACCATTTGCATGAATGCATGCAATGATCCTACGCCGCATCGACGTGACGTAACGCAGTACCAGTGCGTTGGGCAAATTCCTCCATTCCCGTTGTAACGCCCGTGTAAGATCGCGAACATTGTCAATCTGATGGTTAGCTCGTGCTTTGCGGCCCAGTTCATCCCATATGTGCTCAATGGGATTGAGATCCGGGGAGACCGCGGGCCATGGCATGACGTCGACGTTGTTTTGCTGTAAGTATTGAGTGGTGACCCTGGCTACGTGAGGGCGGGCATTGTCGTGCATCAATGTCACACCAGGACCATGCTGACGGATAAATGGTAAGTCATGTGCATTTAGCATCTGCAACTAACGTTGTGCTTTGATGTTGCCCTGTACAACAACCAAATCTGTCTTCCGGTTTCCCATGATCCCACCCCAGACCATTACGCTCCCTCCCCAAACCTGTTCTTCTCAACAATGCAACAATCGGTGAATCATTCATTTTTACGCCTGTATATCCGTAATCTTCCGTCAGCATGACTAACTGTGAACCGAGATTCATCGGTGAACAAAACTCGGTTCCAGTCAGCCCTTCTCCAGTTCAGATGACGTCGCGCCCATAACAGTCTGGCAGCACGGTGACGTTGGGCCATTATCTGACCAGTGTACGGGCGGCGTGCCCGGATTGGTTGGGCGTTACGACGTAACCGGTTGCGAATGGTCTGCCCTGAGACACCGTATCGCCTAGCAGTGACTGTGGCTGCCAATCGACGTTGACGTAAGTGCGTCAACGTAATGTAACGATCGGCTCTAGCCGTCGTTACACGAGGCCTACCAGGTCGCTGCCGGTCGTGAACAGCCCCAGTCTGCTGGTACCGGGCTGCAAGACGATCAATCGTCTTCCGACAGCAACCAAACCGAGGCGCGACCGCCCTGGCGGCCATCCCACCCGCAAGCATCCCAATTGCCTGATTTCGCTCGTTTTCGGAAAGCCGTGGCCTATCGAAAACAGTGAAAAATTATAAAAGTTTTTTAATTTTCCGAATAGCCCCTATCGCATGAATGGTACGACATGAACTGAATCACCTTATCGATGACAAGTATAGCGTGCACGTGCAAAAAGTGGAAATCAACGTTCCGGTCACTGGCCGCTATGTAAACCGTGTGTATCGGCTAAACTCTACACGATCGTATTCTGAACATCGCCACGGTTTAAAATACATGTACAGTGAACATGTGGTACATACATAGACAGAGCTACACCGGCTATAAAACAGGGACGTTTCTAGTTTTGTTGAGTATAGATGTGTATGTACAGATTTAATTATACTGGGGAATTCCCCGTATTTTCTACTAGCCTACTGTATGTTACATATATATGTCTATGATATGCTAATATAAATAGTGATCTGATAAAATCATCCTTATTTGACTATGCTTGCTATTTTTTCTGCAGATGAAACTTGACCAGAATCACTAAAATACCATATATAGGCCTACTAGCGTTGTAGAAAGTTCCCCAACTTTCCTGGGGGTGGAAGCGACCTAATTTGTATATTTTCAAGATGGCCGCCACCAGCGTAGAACAAATTTCCACTAATTTCAGTATGGATAACTCGTTTCCAGGATTTATGAGCGATTATAAGTAATATTTAGTGGTCAAACATATCTAATTTGAACATGTCCATGGTAACCGATGCCTAATATCTATAACTTGGATAATTATTCAGCAAAGTGGGGCAGAATAATGCATGGTAGTATTCCTTCATATCATAGTGATATTATGGACAAAACCGATGCACTCTTATAGTCGCTCTACTTCATTTAGAACAAAGTCAGTTGCATATATGATGTAATCCGTTCAGGTACACGGTAACCTTCTTCCGCTAATATATACAAGGTGTATGATCACGTAGTACTAACAACAACAAGTACTGACATTTCCAGAATCCATCTGATTCAAAGTACGTATTATGTTATAGTGTCCTTATTACGTAACGGATTTTGATGAGATATGGCGCACCAAACGCGTCTTGTTAAGCTGCATTTGGTGGTCTCTGCATATTCGCCCAAACTTCTGTCGTTTTTGCGAAGAATCTATTTCCGTGTCTCCGACAAGGAAATCGATTCTTCGCAAAAACGACATAAGTCTGTGCCAAACTCCATGGACCACCAAATGCAGCTCTTGAAGACGCGTTTGCTGCGCCATATTTCATCAAAATCCGTTTCATATTAAGGAAAATATCAAAAATACTTGCAAGATTTCAACACTTTCAGCCACTGTTGTTGTTGTTATAACCACGTGATCATGCACCTTGATATAGCATATTAGCCTATATTCGCCAGCTTTATATGTTTAATAGTAAACCTGGAAATGTCGAGTACCGCAGCAGGGTTTTAAGTTGGAAATGTAATATAGGTAAAAGGAATCTGAGGAACTTGCCGGATGCCCATTTGCATATGTGTACTGTATAGCGTTTTTCGTAGCGTATTAATTAGGTCAAATCACATAATCAAATATGGCTCTTTTAATAAGCGACATAGAGACTTCATTTTGGTGTCTACACCCATGTTTTCGATACAAAATAATATATCAAGCATACTGTCGGTGACGTAATATCATTCAATGACGGAAAATCCAATATGGCCACCGAAAATGAGCAAATACGTCTTCAAATCGTCATACTTTGACAACCTACTTCTATCTCCGCATATGTTATTAGAAGCATATAAGGCATATGTAAATGCTTTGATTTAACGACGGCACTGGCTCGATGATTTTGCATGTCGGGACCGACTATTTAAGTTCCCATCCGATACAAGGTGTATAATCACGTGGTACTAACAACAACAACAAGTACCGATTCAAATTACGTATTCATTTATTGTGTCCTTATTATGTAACGTATTTTGATGACATATGGCGCATCAAACGCATCTTGTTAAGCTGCATTTAGTGGTCTCTGTATTTTCGCCCAAACTTCTGTCGTTTTTGCGAAGAATCGATTTCCGTCTCCGACACGGAAATCGATTCTTCGCAAAAACGACATAAGTCTGTGCAAAACTCCCTAGACCACCAAATGCAGCTGATGAAGACGCGTTTGCTGCGCCATATTTCATAAAAATCCGTTGCATATTAAAGAAAATATCAAATAACACTTACTTTGGAATGGGCGGCTTTGTAGTTGTTGTAACCACGTGATCATTCACCTTGCGATAGGACTGGACTAGCACGAAGAGGTGGGAATTGCACACGGGGTCTCCAGATCCGCAGTCCGACGCTCTACCTACTGAGCTAATCCGGCCACCCATGTAAGGCATGTATTACAATTTCAATATTATACAGCCATTCTAACTGCATTAAATCCAATATAGCCGCAGTGAATTTGTTGTAATGAGTTTTAGAAAATATAGATATTAAATGACCAGATTACCCATTGTGTGGTCATATACATTTATATCATATTAACATGCTGTGTTGCCATATGCTTTTGCTTTTTTTTGCTTATATTTAACGGCGGCACTGGCTCTAGGACCTTGCATGCCGTCTCCCAAGAATGGGAGAATGAACGGAGGTAGAGACCTTTTTTGAGAGAAGCCGGTAATTCGTATTTACAGAGCAACTTTACAGCCATTTACAGCTGGGTGAACTGGAGCAGTGTGGATAAAGTGTCTTGCTCAAGGACACAACGCACGCCGCTAGTCAGGCTCGAACCCACGACCCTTGGATCGATCAGTAGTCCGACACACTAACCACGCCATACGCCGATGTTTCTGGATGAAACGGCGACCATATTGGATTTAGTGGAGTTGTAATGGCTCGATATGACTGAAATTGTAATATATTCTTTACATTCTTCCCGATAGCATAATGAGCCGTCTCATCAGGATCTGCACTATTTGTGCTGAAATTCGATTTTCCATGAGTATTTCACCACCAACTTGAATTGTAGTAGTGAAAACTGAACCAACTTTTCATAAACTTGTTAACTGAACAGACCTACACAAACATGTCCATCTCTACTTGATACTTGTAGAAAAGATAGTGTGGTGTAGATAGGACAACATATTTTCCTCTGCCATTTTCTAATACTGAAATGTCAAATGTCAATGCTGATTTGTACTCCCTCAGATCTATTTCAATGCTGATTTCCTGATTTTCGATGCTGATGTACGCCCAAAAATGCTTATCTGGAGCCCTGTATGTATTTATAAAATTACCAATTTACTATTAATCAAATATTCTGAAAATTACGATGGAATATTCCTTTTTAGTTACTTAGGGGTGAAAAGGGTTAACCCAAAGTTGAGCACACTATTATATTGTTCACGAGTGGTCACATCGCCCCGCCATTTCAGGGTCACCCGCGGGTGGTGGTGCCGGCACTGTGTAGACAGTTTTACGCCAACGACTGGATGACGGCTAGTGGCGGGGCTTTAAGCGTCAGAGACGGGTATGTATTGAACATACACATTTAGCGTCTAATACTTATCACTAAAATGAAATTCCACACCACGATTGGCAATCAGAAAGTTTTGCAAAAATAAATATTCATATACCATTATGGGACGTGTTAATTGGCATTAAATTATACCTTTTATATTACATGCAACCCCGTGATTTACCGTGATTCTTGAGGGATTCATTTCGTTGACGGAAATAGTTCCTCATAGACGTTCGCGAGACGTAATTGACGTCACGTTTTGATCTCATTTCCGGCGAAGAAACAATTCATACGTCAACGTTAAACTTGTCATTTTTGACAACGTTATAAGCTGGTCTAAGAGCAAATTTCACATTTTTCGAATCGAAGAACATGTAATATACAATTTATTCCACTACCATTTTGAAGTACCGGATTTAGTTTCCCGAGACATCTCTCCGCTCGCATTTCTTTATCGGATTTCCAGATTTCTCTGGAAATAAATCCGGTATTTCAAAATGGTAGTGGAAAAATCTGTATACAGTCAAACCTGTGAATAAAGGCCAGCCATTGGAAGATAAAAATATGACATTTGTTCACATGTGGTCTTTATTCGCAGGGTCATTTATGTAGTAACTGAATAATTGGGAAAACAACAGCGTGGCTGCTATCGACAGGTAATTGCTATTCCCATGTGGTCTTTAGAACAGGACCGTGTAATGTTTAAAACTGGTGGAATAGTTACACCGTTATACACTTATTTAATTCCTGTAAAGACTATTTTGTGTATATGTTATTTATATTTTACACATTTTCAGCGATGACATCTACACAACACCATCGGGAATACAGAAGGAGTTGGTAGGGGTAAGTTGTCTTTTTAAGTGAACACATTATTTACAGAAACTGTGATATTTCCTGTAAATGATGTCCGAAAATGACAATGTTTTTCATACCAAATCCGGCATATCCTTTGAACATTTTGTCAACTTTCCATTTCAGTTACAGAAAATATCGTGAAATTTGTAAATATTTTGTATGGATTATAGCACCAGATTCTTCGGTACAAAAGCACATGCCTTACCTCAAATATCAATGTGTTATAGGCTACATGTGGCATGGACACTTGCAGCAGAAATAGAGCTTACACCAGTAGCCTATTTCATCAACATTGCAAAGTATACTTTAGTAGCAAAGTATACTTTGAGGGAGAAATTTTCAATTTTATGATAAATTTATTAATTTTTATTATACTGAATTTATTACATTATCACAGCCAATTTGGATGTGATAATGTAATAATTCAGTATAATAATTCTGCATACTTTTAATCATGAAATATATGCATTTGTTAGTTCTATATGAAATAATGCATTTCAGGAAAAATAAATGATTACTCCCTCAAAGTATACTTTGCTAGTAAAGTATACTTTGCAATGTTGATGAAATAGGCTACAGAGGTAGCCAGCTTGTCTGTGACCACCCGCAACGTTTTACGTTACAGTGAAACCTCTCTACACTGAACACCCTGGGAGGTCCCCATGGTGTTTGATCGTTCCGAGCCATATGTGTGTGCTATGCGATCATGAACAGGCATTATCCTCTGAGATACATGACCAGAAAACTCATCAAAAGTTTTCGTGATGCCCGGTTTTTGTTCCATTGTATTTCGGAAAACATTAATACACACGAAATGATCATTGAGAGACGGGAGCTAACTCGTTAGTATCGGAAAACATAGCATACAAACTAATGGGGTCAGTGGAAGATAGGGTCTAACCAACTACACGAGATATTTCACCGACCCCTTCAAGTAAGTATTGCCTTTATCATACCCGCGTGACATTAAAGGCACTGACTCTCGGATATACATTTTTTTATGCTTATATTTAACGGCGGCACTGGCTCTAGGACCTTGCATGCCGTCTCCCAAGAATGGGAGAAAGAACGGAGGTAGAGATTTTTTGAGAGAAGCCGGTAATTCGTATTTACAGAGCAACTACGAATTATCGGTACCCATTTACAGCTGGGTGAACTGGAACAGTGTGGATAAAGTGTCTTGCTCAAGGACACAACGCACGCCGCTAGGCAGGCTCGAACCTACGACCCTTGGATCAGTAGTCCGACACACTAACCATTACGCCACGGCGCTCCACTTGGATATACATAGAAAATGATGAAACCGAATAAAAAAACATAGCTTACAGGAGATATAACAAACTTCTGTTTTCGCGATACGCTTATGTATTCATCATTTATATATCAAATAAAATATAAATTTTACAGTAATCCGACCAGTATGTGCCGTTCTTTTACGGATTTCATATTCCGGACAACCAGTTTTTCAGCCGTCACTGCATGACTAACTTCCCCTTATTTTGCTTACCACAGTTATTTCCCTTTGCGGTCACGTCCTAGGATTATGTCATAGGCCGCATTTCCACGGGGGGGGGGGGGGGGGGGGGGGGGGGGGGGGGGGAGGGGGGATTATGTCCTACCTGTGATTTTGGACGGGGAGATTATGTCCTACCTGTATTTTAGACGGGGGGATTTTATCCTACCTGCATTTTAGACGGGCGGGATTTTGTCCTCCTGTGTCAAAAAACATGGGGTGGGGGATTATGTCCGGGGTGGATTATGTCCTACACTCACGTGGGTATATGACGTATCAGTAGAACTTCCGAAATGTATGCATACTACTATTCTTACACGTAATAGTTCAACAGACTGCAACAGCTGTAGGATACCAGTATGTATATACATTTATTTATATTTACATCGTCAGGTTACAATCTATGTTTTCCCCGATAGTACTTATATATAATGCTAAATCAGACGGGCAACAGAGAAGACACTTATCATAGCTGTCAGGTGCATAGATGGGTCTGGTGCTATGCTGGTCAAACTGTCATTCTTGTAGGCCATTGTCCACTTACAATGAAACAATACTGTATATGGGGTCAATTAAGGAAAGCCCGGGGTGACAGCAGTGGGAAAATTAGTCACACTAATTGCCACGGGGGTGGGGTGTTGTTTGAAGATTGTGTCAACATCCGCTCTACATTGCGACTGAGAAGGTGCAATAAGCCAAACACAACACGGGGCTTATAGGGCGTTTGCGACCAGTGTAGATCCAGTTCAGCCTGTACATTCGCACAGTCTGAACAGGATCTGCACTTTTCGTCATTCCTTCAATAAAACACACTAACGTGCAATCTAGATCGTATTTAGACTACAGGAGCGTTATATTTGATTAGGACCTACTCTAGTCACAAATCACACAAACTCCATTTCTCCAGTCACAGCCACATATAGGACTAAACTTCGACGTAACCCCCATTTGATAAAACAACGATTTTCTTCTGGAAAACATATTAGTTTTTAACATCAAGTCCAAACATTTTCTATTTATTTGAAACAAGTCAGTAGGAAAATAGATTAGAAATAGTAAAGAATTTACTGCACATGTGAAAATTGAATATATACTTTTAATTATTTTTATCTGTCAAAGAACAAAATATATGATTTAGTTATATTTTAGTATTCGAAAACAGTATTTACGGAAAAATAAGCGGGTGGACATTCAAGTTACACAATTTTAGTCCTGCAATATAACATTCATCCATGTATAAAAACAAACACATCAATATTGGATTTTCGGAACTATTCTATTCGGCTTATATTTAAGGGTGGGAATTGGCTCGAACACCTTCCATACCCGGTACCTCGTAACTGTAGAAAACACACTGATATGCACAGTGTATCTTTCGTTCGGCTCATATTTAAGGATGGGAATTGGCTCGAACACCTTCCATACCCGGGATATATAGCCCAGTAAAGAAGCAGGCCGATGGTCGTCGGTCTGGTTTATATTTCCGAATTTTGATAAATGTTGCATTTATAATTCAGGCTCCAAAAATGTGCATCAAATATAGGAGAATCTATGCAGGTATGTTAACCTATAATTTGAGGCCTCCTATAGCACCCATCAGCTGTGTGTGATATAGTATGGCTGGGTATCGATTAGAGATGATTGAGGGGAACCCATACTAGTTTACGTGATTTGTGCGTTTTTAGTGGCATACGGACTGGTCAAATGAAATTAAGTGGCGAGTGTACTATCTGAGTCACTAATGTCTTGCAAGTGTGCTCTACGTAATTAACTTATAGTTACATTCAGTCCTAATCCTACCTAATCACCATCGAGAAGAGAAGAGAAGAGAAGAAGAAAGTCATTTCTGACGGTATGGTATTTGACGTGCCACTCTCACCCTATGTTAGTGTGCTGTATTAGAATGCTATATTAACCTATCATGATAACCGTGATTGCTGATTTTGTGTTGTTAATTGGGTTTTATATATATATTTCTTTTTGTTATTTACTAGCATTTATTTAATTTTAGTTTAGTTTTGAGTCACCTACCACACCGTCAGATTTTGGCCGAAATAGACTAATACACATTAAATCGTTTGACTTTTGTCTATGTTGGAGTAATGCAGATTGTCAATTTCGACATAAAAAGCAATTACTCCTGCACAGTGTATCTATTCTACCATGTCTGTCAAATTGGACTCAACCAATCAGCTTGGCATAGGTTCAATATACACCTGCCGCATTATTGTTGACATCCGTTTGAACGTAGCTTCACACGTCTGTCACTGACTAGGACAGATAAACCAATCAGCATAGAATAGATGTGGCTTCATTGAATTCAGAATACACCTGTCACAAGATCCACTTCCCTATTTGCCTGCGGTCAAATCATCGGATAAGTTGTTTGCTATTAATGACCTCCGGTGGCATCCGTTTCAATATAGCTACACACGCGTGTCACTGATTATTTCAACTCGAAGTATGCTGAAGTAACATTCTGCAAAGCATTGCAGAATCAATTTACGAAATGTCGAAGATTAGCATTTTGTAAAAAGAATATTAGAAATTACACATTTTTTCTGATTCTGGCTCTGCTGTCTGTTTGACCGTGAATTACAACCGACTTCCGCACAGATAGTCGTCGCCGACGATTGCAGCCAACGTATAAATAGTCCAAGTATAACTAGGCGAAGGAAAATATAACGATTAACGTATATATATTAAACGACAAAAACGAAGAAATTATTCAACAAATACATGAGGTCCGTAAATCCAAACGATATTATATAAGAAGCCTGTACAAAAAATGGTAATTGGTAACAAAAAAAAGTCTAATGTTGAAAAATAACTAGCTTTTGAAACGCTAGTTATTTTTCTGCATTATAAACATGTTTTGCAATCGATCGTTACTATATGATTTTATTTAAATTAAACGTACTAGCGTCTATAGTGGTAAGTTCTTTCTAAATGCGGTATAGTATTATCATTTCACGACAAAACGTAACAAATGTTCACAATTTAAGCAACATGTAACAAAGTAACATGTATGTTTGTAACTAAAAATAAAAAAAATAAAAAAAAAAATAAAAAAAATGTTCACAATTTATTTTATTGGTACATGTATAGGGAAAATACCAAACTATGCCAAGCCAAATTATCTCCCCTTATCACAGTGTTCTAATAGCATATATTTGAATATGAAGCATGTTTTTTGAGAATGTAATAAGCTGCCTATTTGCTTAAATACCCAATTAAAATTACCAAAAACCCAATTGAGATCAGAAGTTGCGAGTATCAAAAAGCAATAACAATTTTGTGGTAGCTCTATCATGTGGAAGAAAACAATAAACAGACCACAAATATAGCATATTTTTATTATTTTCCATGAAAACACATCTTGGTATTTCATTCTAATGAAATGCCAAGACATGTTTTCATTTCGAAGCAAACTATTCAATACTTGCTGTCTGTTGATGTGTAAACAGTAGTGTGATTGTATTTTACCCAATTAAAATTTTGAAATGGCCAATTGCTTCAGAAATGTTGGAGTGATAATACTCAATTACTAAATCCTTATCTGGAGCCCTGAGCGAAAACATTTTTGTTTGTATCCGAGACATCATCTGAGACACAGTAACCTTAACGCTGTTGACGGAAATTGCCGTCTGCTGTTTTTCATGTTTGCTTTAATTATTAACAAAACACTGGTTTTGACAGCACATGAGAATCGTCTCCAGTGGAGACGATTCTCATGTGCTGTCAAAAACCAGGTTTTTGTCGAGAAATATTGAAAATAAAACATTTCTAGCAGACGACAGCATTTAATTCAGCGTAGTAAGGGTTAACGTCTGCGTGTCCCTATATTCAGCCGGAAGACCTGTTTGTACAGACGAAGGATGGAACTGTGACGGAGACGCCGTCAGCGGAGCGGAAACTGACCAAGAGTACATGCACCCCGCTCATTCTCACCGTCTACGACAGGACAGGTAAATCGACACGCGAATATACGAATATACGCCGCCAAGATATGCAAACGCTGTAGATCATGAAGAGACGGCTGTTTGTTTGTTACCATTGTTCACTTCTTAATGGTACATGCCCACTCATCTTAGTTTAGTTTAGTTTAAACATAGTTTATTGCATATAAGTACAATGGGCTTGGGCTACAAGTTCTCACAACATTAGTTACAGCCCTTACCGAAGTATTTTAACAATACATCAATTTAACAGCTATGGCGATAAGTATATAGGTATATATACATGGGTACATACCAATAATCATGTATATATCATATATATATATATTTGCACAATGTACGAAAAGAAAACTCGGATAAAAAGAGAGAGTAAAGAAAGTGAGAGAGGAGATTGGGAGAAAGAATGAAAGAGTTTTGTGTCACAATGTGCATATAATATATAACCTAATGCATAGATAGATGTGCACTGCAGTTGATTTCAGTGTTCGTTGTTATCAGGTGGTACTGGATGATGTTGGCAAATGGAAAGCATCCGATAGAGCTTGCGTCTCAGGCATCCACCAAGTATGTTACTCAAATCTTTTCGTAGTTTAAATATAATCTTGTACAGCTTTAAAAATAACAGTATTGCACTCATTACTTTCTTCAGGTATGCCATGTAAAAGTGTATGTGCGTTTAGAGGATGAAATTGTCGCAGTGACTGGCATAATTGTTGCGCATGATATTTAATACATTCAAAGAAATAATGTTCAGCATCCTCTACAACTTCACTATATTCGCAGTAGGGAGTTTCTCTGATATGGTTATTGCAAAGATCACAATTAAGACTGCTACATTTATTTCGAATTATTGCATGCATAACTGAAAACAATCGATCTCTCTCTAAATAGTATGGTGGTATATATATATATATATATATATATATATATATATATATATATATATATATAGTTGTGGGCGCATGATGTTTTGAAGTGTCTAAGACTATCTACATTTCTCAGCAACGGGTCAGTTTCATTCCAGAGTTGTACCGAAGATGGTATAAACGATTGTTTGTATACTTCCAGTCGTGTAGTGGGGACATTTGAATCAAATTGATTTCTAAGATTGTAACGAGATATATTATTAACAGTGGGTGGAATCAGGTTAGAAATATAACTAGGTACTTGATTATTGTTGGCTTTATACATGATCGAAAGCTTTTGAATACTACGTCGAACAGGTAGAAGTTGCCATCCAACTTCTTGCCTTAAGTTGTCGAGTGATACTGTTAATCCTGTTACTATTCTCGCGTCTTCATTCTGAATTTTTTCCAAAGAATCTGTTTCATATTCTGTACACCCATCCCAGACTGACGAAGCATATTCTAGTATAGGTCTCATATAATATATATGGGCCGCGCTCTGTGAAAACCGGCCTTAATGACAAAATTTTCGATTTGCATTTTTTTTACACTTTTCGTTGCGGACACCTTTCAAAAACATTATGCTGAAAAGAAAATGCAAATATGTTTCATAGTTTTTGTTTTATCTCACTTTTTATAGCACCATGTGAATCACGCAAGGAAAAAATAGTAACGTCATTGAGAAAATGACGTTATTGAAACGCCGACGTTTTACAATGCAACACAGCAGCCTACAGTAGAAATGCGTGTTCATAGACTCATTGACTGTGCTTGCTGTAAACTGTATTTGCTGATAAGGTACACTAAATGTATCTACACGTGTTAGTATGTATACTATCAAACATGGAACAGAATAAAACTATGATATATGTACATGTACTGAACAAACCAAACGCACCACTATCGATTTTAAATCTATAATTAGCCGACATGTGACTTGTAATTTGCTACCATCGCCAACTATGATAGGTTATATACATGTACCGTCAGAACGATACATTGTAATTATTGGAGAATTTAGTTCAGAATCTAATTGACGACAGTTAATTGTGACGCAGCGTCGTATGAGGGTATTTAAAAGTGGTGCGGCCATACCGTCGAACGAGCATAGCTAGCGGGGTCCGGGGGAACGGTTACACGAAACACCAAAATACACTAAAATGCACCCAAATATAGTTTAAATACATTCAAATATACCACAAATACACTCTAGATAGTGTCAGATATTAGTGTAAAGCATATTATGACACAAAACACATAATATAATTGACATATGTAGTCAACTAAATCTGTTAAATTGGCCATATGTTCGATTTATGCACATTGAATCACCATTCATGTGGGAAATACATGCAAATATAGTTCAATATATATAAATAAGCCACAAATACACCCTCAAACATATCCGTGTATGCTCTCCTTACGTTATCAGAATTTGTATAACCTATTTGATGTATCAGTGTAGACCCTGATCTTTATTATTGTACGCCCTTTTTGGGATACGTGTATATTTTATTAAAATGCCCCACAAATATGCCACAAATACACCCTCAAACGTAGACTACCAGTGTGAACATCGGCTTACCTCTTCAAACATTATATGAGCCGCGTCGTGCGAGAAGGTGCCTTATGGTGAAACTGACGTTATCGAGTAAATGAGGTCGGGTAGTCGCTTCCATTTACGCTTTTGACATAGCTGACGTCGTTGTTGACAGCTGGTAATGACATATGATATAAGTGTATTATCGTGTACCATTAGCGAAACAAACCAATTGTATGTAGACCATTGACTATTTTAATTACCATTTTATGCCAAAATATAAATGTACGTTCTCGGGGTTGTTATGAAAATAAATGATCAGAAACGAGCAATGTTGAGTAGCATGTGAGCTGGTGGTGTTGGCAGCCCAGTTCGCGTATGGACCCGATACATGTTTTTCTTTTTTTGTGTTAGTATATCGTTTACCGAGATTTTACATGCATGTATGTACAGTAGATATGTGCTAGTATATGGATAAAATGTTATGTAACGCTAGTGTGAAAGTTCAAAAACGTACATGTAGTCGTAAACGTTACAGTACATGATACATAGCATCTCCCTTGCTTTATACGCGTATCTGTTTCTGATTTAATTTCATTTATGTGTGTCAGATTGCATTTAGTGAATACAATTTCGTATTTGGTAAACTCGTGTATTAATAACGAGGGAATTGTATTACACACCATGTGATAACCGCTGTGACTCATCAAAACTGTGAACATAATATGTGACGCGCCAAGCGAAAACCTCCTTTATGGCTCAAACATGCGAAATTGAGTTTTCAACCGTGATACTTAGACAATTTGATCTCTCTCGAACACTATGATATATCAACCAATGTTGTATTCAACTGATAAACCATCTTTGTAGACCAACAGAGATACATATCTGACGTCACTTTGTCGCATCGACGTTGTTTTGATAATACGTACGTTACGTCGTCGTTATCAATATTTGCGGACAGTGGACCGCACGAGTCGTGACGTTTTCGTGCTACAATTGTACTCACACATAAACTTCTCTTTGTTTCATCACAATGCACATATTTATGTATATTATTGAAAAAAAATCCAGGCTATCGGATTGGCGAAAGCCGGGCGGGCGGGCGGCGGGCGGCGTCCACAATCAATGTTAAGTTTTCGTGTTTGAGTCCATTTCTTTGTTACTGTACCACCTAGGACCACCAAACTTTCACAGCTTCATAATCAAGGGGTGCCCACCACATATCACTATCCAACATGTTACTTTTTTTTTAACTTGACCCATTTTTTCCGCGCAATCGACTTAGCCATTTTCAATGTTAAGTTTTCGCGTTTTCAATGTTAAGTTTTCGTGTTTAAGTCCATTTCTTTGGTACTGTACCACCTAGGACCACCAAACTTTCACAGCTTCATAATCAAGGGTGGCCCACCACATATCACTATCCAACATGTTACTTTTTTTTGAACTTGACCCATTTTTTCCGCGCTGTCGACTTAGCCATTTTCAATGTTAACTTTTCGCGTTTACAATGTTAAGTTTTCGTGTTTAAGTCCATTTCTTTGGTACTGTACCACCTAGGACCACCAAACTTTTGACAGCTTCATAACCAAGGGGTGCCTACCACATACAACTATCCAACATGTGACCATTTTTTTACCTTCACCTATTATTTCTACGTAATTGACTTAGCCATTTTCAACATTAACTTTTTAACGTACGTCTGGTTAAATTTTTTGGCTAAAACTTTTTTGTTATACTATATCTCTGCAACTGCTTCGCCCATTACCTTGAAACTTCACATGGGTGTTTATCATCGTCCATATTTTCACTCTAACCCCCAACCGTGCGGCCCCTGTGCGCATTGTCAAGGTCAAATTACTTTGAATTTATTTGTTAAAGTTTTTTTGTGTACTATATCTCTGCAACTGCTTCACCTATTACCTTGATACTTCACATGGGTGTTTATCATCATTGTCGCACCCGCTTGCGGAAAGCGCGATATCGTCGGCATTTTGGCATACGTCCGTCCGTCCGTACGTCCGTCCGTGTGTCCGGTTAAAGATTTTTCGTTAAAGTTTTTCCATCTACTATATCTATTTTTTTAGTGTCCATGCCTCGCCCCAAGGTGCGACATGCAGACCACGGCCATCTAGTCTACCAAAATTGGGTATAATTATGTTATCCAAGTGTCCATGCTTGGAAAAAACCTGGCCTTCGTGGCTTTGCCTCGTTTCTTGTTAATTTATAAAATAATATAAGAAACAATGACAATTCGTTACAACGGCACACTTCGCCGGTAAATTACATTGCATACGTCATGTAAAGTCCACAGGTGGAAGACTGGGACCTAGGACCCAATAAATGGCTCATTTGAAAAACGTTACTCCACCCACCCGTTTCCGGTGTCTGTTGTACGGAAATTGTTTGGTGGGGTCCCAGTCTTCCACCTGTGGTAAAGTCCTTGGATATAGCATATTATGTCACGCAAATTTCTATCGGGCAGCCATTGTCGTGCTGCGCCTAAACGGCGAGTACGACCAAGAAAATAGTGCCCTGTGCCAACTTATCCTATTGTGTTTTGGTCCGTCTTGTTTTGTATCTAAAACTCTACATAAACTATTCTCTATAGTTTTCACAGTTTTATGCTCAGTTTATCAGTTACATTTTGGAAAATACGAATCAAGACAGTTCGTGCGTATGAATACAGCAGCTATTATCTTTACATCTCACGGGACAGTACGTACGGAGCTAGGTACACAAATTCGCCTCCGAATTGCTATCTATGGCTACAATTTGACCCATTCAAAAATGTCAAAATTTAGTTAACTGTAAATTGTATACCTTTAAACAAATAATCTTTGATGTAGAGCTAGTAAATTGCCCAAAATAATAGAACAGGGAAATCATTTTCCCATGGAATCCATCTTTTCTCTAGTTGTTGTTCAACATTCAATATAACGAAATGAAGCTTTCAAATTTAGAAGATGTACATGTAAATGTCAGATAAACACTTTGAGACGGTAAAATAACCAATATCTGCATGTGTATTTTCTTTATTAATACTTTTTTGATACAGCTTTGACAGTTTTATATTGCTAACATATCAAACACGCCAGATAACCGATTGAAAAAATCACTCTTCCATGCGCTACATTAAACAGATGGGGTTAAACGGCCGCACCTGTTGTTACACCTATGGAAATGTATATCTGATGGTGGTCGCCAGACAGGATAAGTTTGTTTTCTTTGAGCATTCCGGTTTCAACCCAAATTATGAAACATGCAGACGCCTCCATCTACGCCGACTACAAATGTTCTCACGTTTGTTTGTAATTGTTATATAAATAAAGTTTAAAAGAAATATTAGCATTATGATTACATCATACTGATTTTGTGTTGTGTTATCTAAAACTATCGGTCATATGGTTATTTAGTTTCAAATGTCATTTATAAGTCGTCCATTATAATATTATACAAATCATTTGCAATATGCTCGTTTGTATAAAAAATAATCAACAAAATCACTACGTGTTTCCTTGATGGAAACCAAAAAACACAAACAACTGAACCACTATGAAAACAACTGTAAAATTCTGCCACGCATATCCAACATTAAAATATTTGTGAGCCACAATTAGCAATGCGTACGGCTATACATATACTTCGTGCTACTGTACAGTACGACAGCAACATGGAATACAGTAAATGATCCCCGTCAACAAATGTTTGCTTATGGAAATCAGAAGTTGGAACACATTCCACCAACAGCAGAGGCTCTGAAACAGCATGTTCGGCGAGCTGCGTACCAAGCTGGTCACGTCTGGGGGCAGGCAGGCACTTGTTGCAAATCCAACGCAGCCTTCGCCAGATCAATGGGGCTGGACAAGAGAGAATGATGGAAGCTGGTCACCGCTAGGGACAACTCTCCCCGAGGCATCAGAAGCATGTCGCTAACTTATAAAGTGTCGCTGCAAAAAAGGATGATCTGGAAGGTGTAAATGTTCCAATGCAAGCCTCCTGTGTACACGGTTATGCTTATGTGCAGGACAATGCTCGAGAGATTGATTAAAATGGGATCTACCATGTGTATACATTACTTCAGCAAACGGGATAGTCAAACAGTTTAGTGAGCTTTTATCGCTCAACCAAGTGTTTCCCATATCGCAGCATGTGCTATACATACATATTTGTTATTGTGGCTTTTATTGGCAGCCATTTGAAATATAAAGATAGATGTAGCCTTCAAATGAGCAAGTGTTATAAATTGTATTTATTTTAGGTTTATTGGCTAAGCATAGGCATATGCATCCACACCATAAAATGTGTAAGTCTCACATGCCGAGATATGGGGAAAAAACTTCTATAGGCGGCCATTTTGAAACTAAAGATGTTTACATTGGCTGAATAAGTTACTACATGTATTATGATTATTGATAACAATTGTATATTTACCGTGACAACATGGGTAATATATATCGGAATTCAACTTATATGAGTCAATTGTCAAGATTTGTGGAAAATCCAAATTTATTGGAGGCCATTTTGAAAATCAAGAAGATTACGTGGACACATGCCTAAATTTGATTAATTACAATGTTCATGTGTTTCCTGGCACTGACAGCAGAGCATAAACACGCGAATTGAGTGTAAATGATACTTGTATATAACTATATCGACACAAAACATAGATACTTTGGCGGCCATTTTGAAATCCGCCATTTTGAGCCGGAAGGAGGCATTTTATCGATTGTCTCCTCGACTCACATTTTTCAGCATACTCGAAAACCCCTGTGTACCAAATTTCATGCTTTCCGCCGGAAGTGCACTACTTTGGCGCTTATCGATGCCACTAATAGGACAAGTTATTGCAATGACGCAACGATTTCAAGTGTCAAAATCCGACGTGACGTTGATAAATTTAAGCGTAACTTTGCGACGTCATTTTCAGGCTTTCATGACGTTGTTATTAAGGCTGGTTTTCACAGAGCGCGGCCCATATACATTTGGTTTAAAGACTGTCTGTTTATCTTAAATTTTATGTTACGCATTATTCCCAATACTCTCGTAGTCGAATTCATTAAATGTTGTATGTGTGTATGCCATTTTCCATTATTGCTTAGTGTTAAACCAATATGCTTATGATCGTCAATAAAGGTTATGGACGTGTCCTGAAAGATTAAGTTTAAGGGTCGATCAAGTTGTCTTAATGTTAGAAGCATCGCTTCAGTCTTGTTCGGATTGAAACTAACCAACCATTGTTTAGCCCAATCATATATCATTAGCAGGTCATGATTTATTATGCCTTCTAGATCATCAACATTTGTTGAAGAAAAGGAAAGAGAGCTGTCGTCAGCAAATAATCGAACAATACTTAATAGATGGTCGTTGACATATATTAGAAATAGTAATGGGCCGAGTACCGAACCTTGTGGTACGCCAGCAGTAACTAATTTGGTATCTGAGGTTGTGGACCGTATTGATACGGACTGTTTCCTGTTCGACAGGTATTTTTCGATCCAGTGTAAAAATACAACCATTTAATCCATTTTGCCTTAGTTTAAATATTAACCCCTTATTCCATACTCTATCAAAGGCTTTAGAAATATCACAAAACACTATACATGTAGATTGTCGTTCATCAAATGCCTGACATATTTGATGGTGAAAGTCTATAAGTTGATATACCGTTGAATGGCCTGGTAAAAAACCAGATTGCCTGTTATAAATCAATTGTTGTGAGTGCAAGTGATTCTCTCCAACTTACCCAGACAGCTTAATAACGATATCGGGCGATAATTTGAAGGCGTCTGTGGACACCCGTTTTTAGCTCGACTATTCGAAGAATCAGTAGAGCTTATGTTGTCACCCCGGCGTCGGCGTCGGCGTCGGCGTCGGCGTCGGCGTCACCGTCACGCCTTGGTTAAGGTTTTTAGTCATCCTTGTATATGGAATACTACTGGCCCTACACCCACCATACTTGGACAACTTCATCTCCTAGTGATGTACATCAATAACCCCTGATCTATATTTTACCTTGACCTACATTTCCTCTTGAATTACTTAGTTAATTCCCTTGGTTAAGGTTTTTAGTCAACCTTGGTTAAGGTTTTTAGTCAAGCTTGTACATGGAATACTATTGTGCATACAGACACCATACTTGGACAACCTTTTCTCATAGGGATGTACATCAATAACCCCTTGTCTATATTTGACCTTGACCTACATTTCCTCTTCAATTACTTAGTTAATTCCCCTTGGTTAAGGGTTTTAGTCAAGCTTGTATATGGAATACTCCTGACCCTACACCCACCATACTTGGACAACTTCATCTCCTAGGGATGTACATCAGTAACCCCTGATCTATATTTGACCTTCACCTACATTTCCTCTTGAATTACTTAGTTAATTCTCTTTCGTTAAGGTTTTTACTCAACCTTGTAGATGGAATACTCCTGGCCCTACACCAACCATACTTGGACAACTTTATCTCCTAGTAATGTACATCAACAACCCCTGACTATATTTGACCTTGACCTACATTTAACCTTGAATTACCTAGTTAATTCCCCTTGGTTAAGGTTTTTAGTCAACCTTGGTTAAGGTTTTTAGTCAAGCTTATACATGGAATACTATTGTGCATACAGACACCATACTTGTACAACCTTTTCTCATAGGGATGTACATCAATAACCCCTGATCTATATTTGACCTTGCCCTACATTTCCTCTTCAATTACTTAGTAAATTCTCCTTGGTTAAGGTTTTTAGTCAAGCTTGTATATGAATACTCTTGGCCCTACACCCACCATACTTGGACAACTTCATCTCCTAGGGATGTACATCAATAACCCTTGATCTATATTTGACCTTGACCTACATTTGAACTTGACCTACATTTACTCTTGAATTACTTAGTTAATTCTCTTTCGTTAAGGTTTTTAGTCAAGCTTGTACATGGAATACTCCTGGCCCTACACCAACCATACTTGGACAACTTTATCTCCTAGTGATGTACATCAACAACCCCTGACCTATATTTGACTTTGACCTACATTTAACCTTGAATTACTTAGTTAATTCCCATTGGTTAAGGTTTTTAGTCAACCTTGGTTAAGGTTTTTAGTCAAGCTTTCTACATGGAATACTATTGTGCATACAGACACCATACTTGGACAACCTTTTCTCATAGTGATGTACATCAATAACCCCTGATCTATATTTGACCTTCACCTACATTTCCTCTTGAATTACTTAGTTAATTCTCTTTGTTTAAGGTTTTTAGTCAACCTTGTAGATGGAATACTCCTGGCCCTACACCAACCATACTTGGACAATTTTATCTCCTAGTGATGTATATCAACAACCCCTGACCTATATTTGACCTTGACCTACAATTAACCTTGAATTACCTAGTTAATTCCCCTTGGTTAAGGTTTTTAATCAACCTTGGTTAAGGTTTTTAGTCAAGCTTGTATATGGAATACTCCTGGCCCTACACCCACCATACTTGGACAACTTCATCTCCTAGGGATGTACATCAATAACCCTTGATCTATATTTGACCTTCACCTACATTTGACCTTGACCTACAGTTCCTCTTGAATTACTTAGTTAATTCTCTTTGGTTAAGGTTTTTAGTCAAGCTTGTATATGGAATACTCCTGGCCCTACACCAACCATACTTGGACAACTTTATCTCCTAGTGATGTACTTCAACAACCCCTGACTATATTTGACTTTGACCTACATTTAACCTTGAATTACTTAGTTAATTCCCCTTGGTTAAGGTTTTTAGTCAACCTTGGTTAAGGTTTTAGTCAAGCTTTCTACATGGAATACTATTGTGCATACATACACCATACTTGGACAACCTTTTCTCATAGCGATGTACATCAATAACCCCTGATCTATATTTGACCTTGCCCTACATTTCCTCCTTTTGAATTACTTAGTTAATTCCCCTTGGTTAAGGTTTTTAGTCAACCTTGTATATGGAATACTACTGGCCCTACACCCACCATATTTGGACAACTTCATCTCCTAGTGATGTACATCAACAACCACTGATATATATTTCACCTTGACCTATATTTCTCTTCAATTACTTTCTTAAGTCACCTTGGTTAAGGTTTTTAGTCAACCTTGGTTAAGGTTTTTACTCAAGCTTGTACATGGAATACTATTGTGCATACAGCCACCATACTTGGACAACCTTTTCTCATCGGGATGTACATCAATAACCTCTGATCTATATTTGACCTTCACCTACATTTCCTCTTCAATTACTTAGTTAATTCTCTTTGCTTAAGGATTTTAGTCAACCTTGTAGATGGAATACTCCTGGCCTTACACCAACCATACTTGGACAACTTCATCTCCTAGTAATGTACATCAACAACCCCTGACCTATATTTCACCTTGACCTACATTTAACCTTGAATTAATTAGTTAATCCCCCTTGGTTAAGGTTTTTAGTCAACATTGGTTAAGGTTTTTAGTCAAGCTTGTATATGGAATACTATTGTGCATACAGACACCATACTTGGATAACTTTTTCTCATAGGGATGTACATCAATAACCCCTGACCTATATTTTACCTTCACCAACATTTAACCTTGAATTACTTGGTTAATGTTTATGGAATACTATATAGCTTGTATATGGAATACTCCTGGGCCTACATCAACCATACTTGGACAACTTCATCTCCTAGTGATGTACATCAATACTCCCTGACCTATATTTGACCTTCACCTACTTTTATCCTTGGATTACTTAGTTATTTCCCCTTGGTTAAGGTTTTTAGTCAAGCTTGTATATGGAATACTCCTGGGCCTACAGCAACCATACTTGGAAAACTTCATCTCCTAGTGATGTACATCAATAACCCCTGACCTATATCTGTCATTGACCTACATTTAACCTTGAATTACTTACTTAATTTCCCTTGGTTACGTTTTTTAGTCAACCTTGGTTAAGGTTTTTATGCAGGCCGCAGCCACCTTGTTTGTCAAGCTATGTGTACATCGACAACATTCGCAGTCGAGCTATGCTGTTCTCCTACAGCTCTTGTTAAATAGAGGAATTACACTTGCTAATTTCCACGCCATCGGAAATTGACATTCATTAACAGATCTATTAAAGAGGATCGCCAGAGGTTTTGAGACAGATGAAATAGTTCCTTTTAACATTCTATGACTAATTATATCGTATCAACAAGCTTTATTAGTTTGCAAAATTCGTATTATATCTCTAACATCAGATTCATTTATATTAATCGTATCAAGAACTTGGTTAATGTTTAATTCAAACGGTGGTGAAGTATAGTTAGTATTATCAACAGTTGATATTGAAACGAAGACAGTTTGCTTTTTCGGCATCAGACAAATATAGATTTTCGCTGTTTAATACCGTCATTGGTTTTTGAAGGAGGAATAGTACCACTTGACATGCTTTCTTTCACAAAGTGTCGGACTAGCTTCCAGAAATATATTTTGTTATTCGAAAATTATTCTGTTAGATTAAACTCTATGTCGTTATAAAATGCTTCTCTTGCATGTCTTTTCATATTATTAACTTTATTCCGAGTTGTTTTGTATCTATTCCAATCGTCCACCCGTCCAAATTGTATTGCTTTCTTTCGTAACTTGTCCCTTAGCTTGCTTGTTTGGCGAATTTCGAAATCATACCATGGTTTATCGTTAGGCCGCACTGTGACTTGACTGCATGGAATGCATTGCTTAGCTAGCTCAATGAACTTAGATGTAAATATATTAGATGCATCATCTACACTACCATTATTTAAAATTTTCCAATCAATATTAAGAATGAGCTCGTTAAATTTAGCAAAGTCTGCTCTTTTATAGTTCCATACAGTTCGTTTATATGAATTATTATATGAACATTCAGCTGTTATGATGACACATGTAGCCTTATGATCACATATGTTTGGCGAAACAGATATACTACATCGCTTTTGAGAATGATCTGATCTTGGTTAACAATAATTGGATCCAGTACGGTTGAAGTAGTAGCTGTTTCCCGAGTTGCGGATGTAATTATGTTTATCAATGAATTCATAATCATTACGACTTTTAACTTGTGGTTTTTTACATTTAATTGATCTTCATTTACATCGCCAACAATAATGATATTATTTGTTATATCGGATACCAGTTCTAAATTGCGATTAAGTAATTCCCAAAATTCGATATTTGACGACGGGGGTCGGTAAATCGTGCCAATCAAGAACGTTTTACTGTTTGTCTTAACTTGAATCCAGATGGTTTCATCCCAAAATCTTTCTAAATGTTGCATTCTTTCTGCTAATAAGTGGTCTGCGACATATACTAATATACCCCCAGCATGTGGCGATTTGTCCTTTCGGAATGGTAAGCCATATCCATTCAGTTGTAAACTGCTCGTTTCTATAGCGCATGATAAGTGCGTTTCTGTAAAACATAGAATATCGAAGTCTGTAAAAGTGTCCTCGATATAACTGACCTTATTGCGAACACTTCTTATATTTAAATGTAAAATTGAAAAAGATCCAATCTCATTTTCAGGCCCTGGATTTCTTTCAACATCACCAGCCAGCAGTAGCAAAATCAAAGATATTATTTCTAGACAAATATTGAGGTTAAATAGTAATTCGGATCCTCTATATTTAAATATAGTGGTCAAACAATTACCTATATCCGCTAACACATTCAGTATTATATATAAAATGTTAGTAGATATTGTAAACGCAAGCAATATCGGCTTTGTGTTACAATTAAAATTACCTATAGCACCCTCTAGGAAGTTAAATCATTACCCATTCGGCTTATTAATTAAATCAGCGAGGTGAAGAGCTGCCATAGGTATCAACAATGACAACCTCACCCAACAACACCAGATAACATGTATGTTCCCAAATCTTCTGAACATAGTGCATGCACCTATAATAGTGACATTCAAACAGCAAGGACGTTTGACTGAGAGAAAGAAGGTAGAGCGAGTAAAAAACAAAAGGAATAGTAGAAAAACAAGAAGATGATATTGAAGCTGGTAGGAACACGTACATGCAACATACAAATACATCTTCCTAACATGTGATGCAGAACGATGATCAGGTTTTTGTGGCGGGATGGATAGTTCAGTGAACTATTCTCATATAAAATATCTACTGCAAAGTATCTTGTGTCAGTTACAAATCATTTAACGAACACTGTAGATCCCGATCAGATCGCATGTCTAGCCAAACGGCTCATGCATTTAATCCAGTGACATAATGCTTTCTTTATTGTTATAATAATACATGCCTAAAAAACACTCACACGTGTCACTGGGAAAAGTGATCTACTTTCATTTATGTTACAGTATTATGAACAAGATTCACATTCCGCTATAAATATAAATTTGCATGCAACTCGAGAGTATGACACGGCAGGATATCGATTACATGAGTGACCATTACATAATGTACAACCCGTGCTGATCCGGACCAGCCTAGGCACAACTATACAGTCTGATCAGGTTTTCCACTACGCAAACATGTAGAATCCTCCTATTATAAATAAGTATACCCTGCCAAGGTAGAATGTATCAACTGGGCGAGTGAACAGCACAGTTCTACAACCAATGTATATCCAGACCAGCCTGCACACGAACGTATATTCTGATCAGTGCAGGGCCGTAGCGGCCAGCTGCCGTGGCATTATTTCGGCCTGTTTTTTTCTGTTTTTTTCGTCAGCTTCACGCGTTGAACATCCAATTTTGAGGGTCTAAGTGGAATTTTTCCCGCTAAAAAGCTGCCGTGGCATTATTTTACACACCGCTACGGGTCTGCAGTGTATACTCCATTAGTTACTATGTGATAATGTCGGATCAGGTTCTTGTACGTTACGATGACGTGGTGTGCGAAAACATATCGACTGATTTCAATAATCGCTCAGAATATAACCAACGTACGCACAGACCAGCCTACATCGAAGTATATGCTGAGCAGGATATACTCGGTTTATCAAATGTAATAGACTTGAATTATCTGAGTACAGCTTGAAATTGTAAAACGTATGACTGCATGATTTAATCGTACATCACCTACATGCACATACAAGTCTACACACAAATGTATAGTCTAATCAGTGTATACTCTGTACTCTATGCGTTACTCCTGAGAAATGTAACATCTGCCAAGTAGTGAATAAATGAACCATACATGATATACAACCAGTGTAGACCGAGACCAGTTTAGACACGCATGTATAATCTGATCTGGGTATACTCTGCTTGTTACTTCTTAAAATGGAACACCAGCCAAGTTTATTAGAGTATGGCGTGACATGATAGAACAAGTAGTGGATGAATGAACCATACAAGATTTACAACCAGTGTAGACCGAGACCAGTGTAGACACGAATGTATAATCTGATCTGGGTATACTCTGCTTGTTACTCCTTAAAAAGGAACACCAGCCAAGTTTATAGAGTATGGCGTGACATGACAGAACAAGTAGTGGATGAATGAACCATACATGATTTACAACTAGTGCATACCGAGACCAGCGTAGACACGAATGCATAATCTGATCTGGATATACTCTGCTTATTACTCCTTAAAAAGGAACACCAGCCAAGTTTATTAGAGTATGGCGTGACATGACAGAACAAGTAGCTGACGAATGAAACATACATGATTTACAACCAGTGCATACCGAGACCAGCGTAGACACAAATGTATATCTGATCTGGGTATACTCTGCTTGTTACTCCTTAAAAAGGAACAGCAAGCAAGTTTATTATAGTATGGTGTGACATGACAGAACAAGTAGTGGATGAATGAACCATACATGATTTACAACCAGTGTAGGCCGAGAACAGCGTAGACACAAATGAATAATCTGATATGTGTATACTCTGCTTGTTACTCCTTAAAAGGAACAGCAAGCAAGTTTATTATAGTATGGTGTGACATGACAGAACAAGTAGTGGATGAATGAATCATACATGACTTACAACCAGTGTAGACCGAGACCAGCTTAGACACAAATGTATAATCTGATCTGGGTATACTCTGCTTGTTACTCCTTAAAACGGAACATCAGCCAAGTTTATTAGAGTATGGTGTGACATGACAGAACAAGTAGTGGATTAATGAACCATACATGATTTACAACCCGTGTAGACCGAGACCAGTGTAGACACAAATGTATAATCTGATCTGGGTATACTCTGCTTGTTACTCCTTAAAACGGAACATCAACCAAGTTTATTAGAGTATGGTGTGACATGACAGAACAAGTAGTGGATTAATGAACCATACATGATTTACAACCAGTGTAGACCGAGACCAGTTTAGACACGCATGTATAATCTGATCTGGGTATACTCTGCTTGTTACTTCTTAAAATGGAACACCAGCCAAGTTTATTAGAGTATGGCGTGACATGACAGAACAAGTAGTGGATGAATGAACCATACATGATTTACAACCAGTGTAGACCGAGACCAGTGTAGACACGAATGTATAATCTGATCTGGGTATACTCTGCTTGTTACTCCTTAAAAAGGAACACCAGCCAAGTTTATTAGAGTATGGCGTGACATGACAGAACAAGTAGTGGATGAATGAACCATACATGATTTACAACTAGTGCATACCGAGACCAGCGTAGACACGAATGCATAATCTGATCTGGATATACTCTGCTTATTACTCCTTAAAAAGGAACACCAGCCAAGTTTATTAGAGTATGGCGTGACATGACAGAACAAGTAGCTGACGAATGAACCATACATGATTTACAACCAGTGCATACCGAGACCAGCGTAGACACAAATGTATATCTGATCTGGGTATACTCTGCTTGTTACTCCTTAAAAAGGAACAGCAAGCAAGTTTATTATAGTATGGTGTGACATGACAGAACAAGTAGTGGATGAATGAACCATACATGATTTACAACCAGTGTAGGCCGAGACCAGCGTAGACACAAATGAATAATCTGATATGTGTATACTCTGCTTGTTACTCATTAAAAAGGAACAGCAAGCAAGTTTATTATAGTATGGTGTGACATGACAGAACAAGTAGTGGATGAATGAATCATACATGACTTACAACCAGTGTAGACCGAGACCAGCTTAGAAACAAATGTATAATCTGATCTGGGTATACTCTGCTTGTTACTCCTTAAAACGGAACATCAACCAAGTTTATTAGAGTATGGTGTGACATGACAGAACAAGTAGTGGATTAATGAACCATACATGATTTACAACTAGTGTAGACCGAGACCAGCGTAGACACGAATGTACAATATGATCTGGGTATACTCTGCTTGTTACTCCTTAAAAGGAACACCAGCCAAGTTTATTAGAGTATGGCGTGACATGACAGAACAAGTAGCTGATGAATGAACCATACATGATTTACAACCAGTGCATATCGAGACCAGCGTAGACACAAATGTATAATCTGATCTGGGTATACTCTGCTTGTTACTCCTTAAAAAGGAACATCAAGCAAATTTATTATAGTATGGTGTGACATGACAGAACAAGTAGTGGATGAATGAACCATACATGATTTACAACCAGTGTAGACCGAGACCAGCGTAGACACAAATGTATAATCTGATATGGGTATACTCTGCTTGTTACTCCTTAAAAAGGAACAGCAAGCAAGTTTATTATAGTATGGTGTGACATGACAGAACAAGTAGTGGATGAATGAATCATACATGACTTACAACCAGTGTAGACCGAGACCAGCTTAGACACAAATGTATAATCTGATCTGGGTATACTCTGCTTGTTGCTCCTTAAAACGGAACATCAACCAAGTTTATTATAGTATGGCGTGACATGACAGAACAAGTAGTGGATTAATGAACCATACATGACTTACAACCAGTGTAGACCGAGACCAGCTTAGACACGAATGTATGTCTGATATGAGTATACTCTGTTTGTTTCTAATTAAAACTGAACATCAGCCAAGTTTTATTTTAGTCTGACGTGACGTGATAGAATAAGTAGTGGCTGAATGAACCATACATTATTTACAACCAGTGTAGACCGAGACCAGCTTAGACACAAATGTATAATCTGATATGGGTATACTCTGTTCGTTACTCCTTAAAACGGAACATCAGCCAAGCTTTATCTTAGTATGACGTGATATGACAGAGCAAGTAGTGGATTAATGAACCATACATGATCTACAACCAGTGTAGACCGTGACCAGCTTACACACGAATGTATAATCTGATATGGGTATACTCTGTTACTCACCAAAACGGAACATCAGCCAGGTTTATTAAAGTATGATGTGACATGACAGAAGAAGTAGTGGATGAATGAACCATGCATGATTCACAACCAGTGTAGACCGAGACCAGCTTAGACACAAATGTATAATCTGATCTGGGTATACTCTGTCACTAAGCACCAACTTATCAAAAACTTAGTTTACCTTAGTATTATGTGATATTGTCGACGATATCCAGTGAATGGATGTACGGGATCTACGACCAGTGTAGACCCAGACCAGCCTACACACGAATGTTTAATCTGATCAGGGTATACTCCTGCCACTCATAGATAATGTAGAGTCATCCCAGTATACTCCCTTGACACTTGATATGCCGAGATATGGTTGAATACACTGACTGAACCATACATGGTCTACAACCAGAGTAGACCCAGACCAGCACAAACGCGTGTGTATAGTCTGATCAGGGTGTACTCTGTCACTCTGCAATAATAGAAAATAAGTATGTATGACTCAGCAGTACAATCATGTTTTGTTGTCAAAGTGCACTCTGACCAGCCCAATCATAACAATGCCGTCTGCTCAGGGTACACTCTGACTGACACAGCACAATCAATGAACAAGATCCGATACGGCTCCCCTTCAGATAACGGATGTGAAGGAAAGGATGGGATTCTAAAAATGCTGACTGTATGATGTTCCATCACAAGTCTCACTACGAAACCGAAATGTGAGAATCACGACGGTCAATATATCAATCACGAATATCGATTTTACACTACTTCTTGCGGCAATCGCGCCAATATATGTCAATATATTATTTATTGACATCATTTTAGAACTGGTGGAATAGTGACACAATTATACACTTATTTAATGCCCATAAAGAACAGTTAGTGCCTACTGAGTGGGCATGTACCTTGAACATCAACGTTGTCTAATTAATCGAATATCAAAAGTAATCAGCATAAAACATCTAATGTTGAATATTTATGATAACCCGAGTGTTTTGGCTGTCACACAGGGCGCCAGCCATAACATGTGGGTTATATTTAGGGGAGAAATGGTTAAGCCGGTGTTATGCGGCGTTTGCCTCATCAAAGGTCGTATGACATGTAAAGCGTTCCACGTTGTTATGGCTAAGTTTGTAACCCGAGTTTCGACGGCATAAGCCGGTGCTAGTTAAATAGTAACTATATATATACAGACGCGGGCGCCGTGTACCACATCCACAACAAGAACGCGGTGATGGTCTCCATTCTGTGGCCGGGAGTCGAGTTCAAGATCAGCAACCACCATCTTCTTAAGGCCATCTACAAGAGTAACACCAGTAAGATGAGAAGTTTTCCACATTACCAATCATGATCTTGTGAACAATGTCGCCAACTGTCCATTATAAAAGTAATATATTAGTACTAATACTATTACGTTTAGGGAGTGGGGCTGTTATGTAAATAGTCATTTCTGATTTTTGGATCCCCCATCACAACAGGTGCAATATCAATGTACATGATCATGTGGTTACAACAACAACAACGCCGCCCACTCCAAAGTAAGTATTATTTGATATTTTCCGTAATATGCAACGGATTTTGATGAAATATGGCGCAGAAAACGCGTCTTCATGAGCTGCATTTGGTGGTCTATGGAGTTTGGCACAGACGTATGTCGTTTTTTCGAAGAATCGATTTCCTCGCAAGAACGACAGAAGTTTGGGTGAAAATACAGAGACCACCAAAATGCAGCTTAACAAGACGCGTTTGATGCGCCATATTTCATCAAAATCCGTTACGTAATAAGGACACTATAAAAGAATACGTACTTTGAATCGGTACGTGTTGTTGTTGTTAGTACCACGTCATTATACACCTTGAATATGGGATTCGACCCCGTTAACACGGCCTAAGATGACCTTAGTTGTTGACAGGCCGTTAAGCACCATCAAATCAAATTGCCAACTATTGTATTATTATTAATCACCAGGCGGCCGTTTCACTAAACGTCGTACGACTAAAATGTTAGTAAGTGCAAATTTAGGATAGTCCGGAAATTTCAATTGATGCATTTACATTTATTGAACATATGCAGCCTATATTCAATAAATGTAAATACATCAATTGTTTACAAGAAAAAATTGTTAATTTGAAATTTACAGACTATTATATGTTGCACTTAAGAACATTTTAGTTTAGTGAAACGGCCCCAGGGCCTTTCGAGCGGTTCATGAAGAAATACAACGGCATTATACGATTATGTGGGTAATGTGCAGTTGTGAACAACCCGACCCTAACTACTGTCTGTTTCACGAAAACTGCCCAAATTGTACGACTATATATATACAAAATGTGTTTGTATCTTAAGAAATGACAAATTTATAGCTAATTGCAATGGTGACAGATATTATGGAACACCCGGTAAACAATGTTTTCTATTAATATTAAATTTATTAAAATTTAAGAATAAGTATTCTTTTTATTTCGTAAAATTTGGTCAAATATTGATTTTATTATTCTCTATGTGAAATTAACATGGGGTAAAAGGAGGTGGCGTTGCTATGGGAGGAGTCAAAAAAGCGAAAAAAAATGGATATTGACTCTGAAACCTGGCTAGATCGCTTGGACATGATCTAACTAAGGAAATGAAAGTTAAGTTTTGAAAATGGTCCACTATTTCTGAAATTAGAAACATTTCCCCATGTCTGTGCAGATGTATATGGGGATTTAACATGGGATTTGTTTTCGCAATAAAATCAATATTGGACCAAATAAATGAAAGCTCATTCTTAAATTTTGCGAAAAATTAACATTATCAAGAAATATATTGTTTTTGCATTGTTGATATACAGTGGGGTCAGCGTGTAAGTGCACACACGAACGAACACGACAGGTAGGACAGTTCGTTCGTGTGTGCACTTACACGTTGACCCCACTGTAGCTGTACAATTTGGGAAGGTGTCGTGCAACAGACAGTAGTGATATGCTGCGGACGTAAACGCAATACGTCGAATGGGCGTTTGTATTATGAATTTATAGAAGGAGTAAATATAGCCTGACATTACGTCACGCATTCCAGATACAATTTCATGTTTTAGTGATACTTATGCATGTGTGCTACACAACTGCCTGCATTAAACTTGCCATGATGTAAACGCTTTTGAACATCTACTGGCGATCTGAACTCCCAATCAAGCCTGCATTAAACTTGCCATGATGTAAACGCTTTTGAAATTATACTGGCGATCTCAACTCCCAATCAAGCCTGCATTAAACTTTCCATGATGTAAACGCTTTTGAACATATACTGGCGATCTCAACTCCCAATCAAGCCGGCATTAAACTTGCCATGATGTAAACGCTTTTGAACATCTACTGGCGATCTCCACTCCCAATCAAGCCGGCATTAAACTTTCCATGATATAAACGCTTTTGAACATCTACTGGCGATCTCAACTCTCAATCAAGCCGGCATTAAACTGTCCATGATGTAAACGCTTTTGAACATCTACTGGCGATCTCAACTCCCAATCAAGCCGGCATTAAACTTTCCATGATGTAAACGCTTTTGAACATCTACTGGCGATCTCCACTCCCAATCAAGCCGGCATTAAACTTTCCATGATGTAAACGCTGTTGAACATCTACTGGCGATCTCAACTCCCAATCAAGCCGGCATTAAACTTGCCATGATGTAAACGCTTTTGAACATCCACTGGCGATCTCAACTCTCAATCAAGCGTGCATTAAACTTGCCATGATGTAAACACTTTTGAACATCCACTGGCGATCTCAACTCCCAATCAAGCCTGCATTAAACTTTCCATGATGTAAACGCTTTTGAACATCCACTGGCGATCTCAACTCCCAATCAAGCGTGCATTAAAATTGCCATGATGTAAACGCTTTTGAACATCTACTGGCGATCTGAACTCCCAATCAAGCCTGCATTAAACTTGCCATGATGTAAACGCTTTTGAAATTATACTGGCGATCTCAACTCCCAATCAAGCCTGCATTAAACTTTCCATGATGTAAACGCTTTTGAACATATACTGGCGATCTCAACTCCCAATCAAGCCGGCATTAAACTTGCCATGATGTAAACGCTTTTGAACATCTACTGGCGATCTCCACTCCCAATCAAGCCGGCATTAAACTTTCCATGATATAAACGCTTTTGAACATCTACTGGCGATCTCAACTCTCAATCAAGCGGCATTAAACTGTCCATGATGTAAACGCTTTTGAACATCTACTGGCGATCTCCACTCCCAATCATCCGGCATAAACTTTCCATGATGTAAACGCTGTGTTGAACATCTACTGGCGATCTCAACTCCCAATCAAGCCTGCATTAAACTTTCCATGATGTAAACGCTTTTGAACATCCACTGGCGATCTCAACTCTCAATCAAGCGTGCATTAAACTTGCCATGATGTAAACACTTTTGAACATCCACTGGCGATCTCAACTCCCAATCAAGCCTGCATTAAACTTTCCATGATGTAAACGCTTTTGAACATCCACTGGCGAGTCTCAACTCCCAATCAAGCGTGCACATAAAATTGCCGGGGGATGATGTAAACGCTTTTTGAACATTCCACTGGCGATCTCAACTCCCAATCAAGCCTGCATTAAACTTGCCAGGATATAAACGCTTTTGAACATCCACTGGCGATCTCAACTCCCAATAATCAAGCGTGCACAAAACTTGCCATGATGTAAACGCTTTTGAACATCCACTGGCGATCTCAACTCCCAATCAAGCGTGCATTAAACTTGCCATGATATAAACGCTTTTGAACATATACTGGCGATCTCAACTCCCAATCAAGCCTGCATTAAACTTTCCATGTTGTAAACGCTTTTGAACATCCGCTGGCGATCTAAACTCACAATCAAGCGTGCATTAAACTTGCCATGATGTAAACGCTTTTGAACATCTAATGGCAATCACAACTAACACTCAAGTCTGCATTAAACTTGCCATGATGTAAACGCTTTTGAACATCCACTGGCAATCTCAACTCCCAATCTAGTTGCAGCATGTACCTCTGTGACCCTCCCGTACCGGAAAATATCACAGCTTCTGTAAAAGAATTTCAGGAACAAATACACATCTTCTGAGGTACAAAATCACATGGCTTGTCTCAATTGCAACTTGTAGTACCTAGTCTAAAGGTGCCAGTATCTCGTATCAATGCATGTTTGCCGTAACGTTGCAGAGGAGAGGTACAATATGGATGACGTAATGACTGTGCCAATTGTGGAAAACAAGACAACCGAGGATGATATTGCGGTAAATATGTGTATGCTATATGGCTGTCATTGGAGACCTGGGGGCCGTTTCACTAAACTTCGTACGACTAAAATGTCCGTAAGTGCAAATGCAGGATCGTCTGGAAATTTAAATTGATGGATTTACATTTATTGAACATAGGCTGCATATGCAGTCTATGCTCAATAAATGTAAATCCAATAATTGTTCATAAGAAAACATTGTCAATTTGAAATTTACAGAATATTATAATTTTACACTTACGAACATTTTAGTCGTACGAAGTTTAGTGAAACGGGCCCAATTTGGGTTTTATAAGCTGTTTAGCGCTTGATAAAATAGCACACTCGCCTCACCTCATCAAGAAAGAAATAGCACAAGACGATTGAGGCGTATGTGTATAGTAGTCCACAGGCAGCAATGCCGCCAAAGAGGAATACACACCAACTAACAATGTACTACTATATTTTATTCATGTGTGCCTTTTATTCTTCTTTTTCTTGAAAAAAAATACGAAAATAAAAATTGGGGAAATCTCCGACGAGTCGACTGCCTCGTCCTGGCTGCGCGCCTGCTGTCATGTTCTATGATATATTCTTGTGTTTCTGACGTCACTGACTGACTGAACTCTTTGCATGCGGGGAAACTTGTGGGCTATAAATAGTTCAAAAATAGCAGACAAAAAAGTCATCATATTTTCTTTTATTTCTCCTTGTAAATATCATGAATATGTCTTGAAATTTCATTAGAATTGAGTCCTGAGGACTCAATTCGAATGAAATTCCAAGACATATTTACAGAAGGAAATAAAAAATATACTACTAATATTGTTTGGCGGATAGCTTCACCGCTAGCATGCAAAGAGTTAACTTACGTTTGTGAACTGACCACCCCGCCCCCCCCCCCCCCGCACCCACCCCATCAGTTTATCGGATAAGGCACGGTGCCAGTGATCTTAGCAACAGTGTCTCTGTGTTATGAGGGTACACCATCTACAATGTAACTCACGCAGTAGCTACGGGGCGCCAAGTGGGACATGGCTCAATTTTGTCAACAAAATTCATTTTTGTGCCACAAAATTCAATTCTGTGTCACAAAATTCAATTCTGTGTCACAACATTCACTTTTGTGCCACAAAATTCACTTTTGTGTAACAAAATTAAATTCTGTGTCACACAATTCAATTCTGTGTCACAAAATTCAATTCTGTCAATTCTGTGTAACAAAATTCAATTCTGCACACGCATGTAAGAAGGACTACCATTGGTCAGATACTGCACTGGAGAAATGGGTCGCGGTCGCCGATCTACACATTCAATGTCGATGATTAATTTCTCATTCTGCCGATGATTCATTTCTCATTCTGCCATTTTGCTTCAACTATCTCCAAACAGTGAAACGTTCACAAACCTATTCGTATTTAAACTCATTTGCGTTATAATTGTACACATAATTCATGTACATGTAGATCTCCCGCGAGTACTGACGTCATTTATTGTGTATCGCAAGGTACATCTGCCCCAGTTAAATCAATAATACACGCGCTGTGGCCTGTGTTCTGACTGTTGTCTGTGTTTATAAACAGAATGTGTGTATTGGGCCATTTGAGGAAACCATTTGTAGTATTTGTGTAGATACCATGGATACTAAGATGGTGTATACTGTAAATAATGCATGTAGACACATAGTTGCGAACACGTAACTTCGCAACTAGTAGACACAGATCCAATTCCATTTGTTTCACAAGGTTAGATCTACTGTTAGAATACGACGTCATCTAATTTCCTTTTCGAGCATAAAACGTTACCTGATAAATAGAATACCAGACCAGTGTATTTTAATATCAAGTTTATCAGGCTCGGCTCGGAAACGGTAGGAATTCCTCGGCAAGCCTCGGAATTCCTACGCGTTTCCTAGCCTTGCCTGATAAACTTGATATCAAAATACACTAGCCTGGTATTCTCTATATATGGGCATGCTCTCAGGTGTCCCGGCTACTTTATGTTTGACCCTGTTTACATAATTGAGGGAAAATTCTGAATATTTTTCTTATTTCTCCTTCAAAGTATATATGCTTATATGGTGTGACCACTCATTTGTAATCATAATATAACCAAAATAACTGTCCATAAAGAAGTATAATATTGATATATTGGGTTATATTTTCGCATTGAAATATTTAAACCTGCAAGTGTACTCCACCATCTAGTAAAATGGACTAAGACCGATCTCAACCAATCAACGTAGAGATGACATAGACTATCCTACGCAAACTAATTTTTGTGGACAAAAATGAATTCTGTCCCACAAAACTGAATTTTCTTCACAAAACTCAATTCTGTCTTACAAAATTGAATCCTTTATAACAAAAATGAATTTTGTATACGAAACGTATGCAGAATTGAATTATGTGACACAGAATTGAATTTTGTGACACAAAATTGACAGAATTGAATTTTGTGACACAGAATTGAATTTTGTGACACAGAATTGAATTTTGTGATTTTTAGTGTTACAAAACTCAATTTTGTACACATAATTAACCTGTCCTGCATGGCGCCCCGTAGTAGCGAGGCATACATTTATATCTTGAGATGTGCAGACGATGAGAATAAGGTAAAATGCAAGGTATCAAACAGGGTCACGTCACAAGTAACAGACCACTGTCTATAATTGTATTACATATACATGTACATAAAAGTGTGGGTAAGTGAAAATAAAAGTTAATGAATACTTTATTTTTACTCCCTATTATAACACTTTTTTCATAGACATTCGTTCGTTTTACTTCAACCTGTGGGGCACCTCATAACTCTTGTAATTAGAGTTATGTACATAGAACTAATTGGATACCTACGGAGCCTCGCAGAGGACATGGATTTTTTTTTATTAATTCGTTCCCACGAAATAACAATTCGTTCCCTCAATTTAACAATCGTTCCCTCAAATATTAACAATCGTTCCCTCAAATTAACAATTCGTTCCCACGATATAGCAATTCGTTCCCTCGAATTAACAGTTCGTTCCCACGAAATGACAATTCGTTCCCTCAATTTAACAATTCATTCCATCAAATTAACAATTCGTTGCCACGAATTAACAATTCGTTCCCGTGGGAACAAATTGTTATTTCGTGGGAACGATTTGTTAAATTGAGGGAACGAATTGTTAATTCGTGGAAACGAATTGTTAATTCGTGGGAACGAATTGTTAAATTGAGGGAACGAATTGTTATTCCATGGGAACCAATTGTTATTTCGTGGGAACGAATTAATAAATAAGATTTATACTTCCCCTGGTGGGCTTCGTAGATACCCGACTAAAAGACTACGTTACCTCATAGAGAATCGGTCGGTAACACATCTCAACAAGCAATATAGCAGGCGCCCGTTTCATTAAACTGTATACGACTAAAATGTTCGTTAGTACAAATTTAGCACCTTCTGGAAATTTCAATTGATTTGATTCCATTTATTGAACATAGGCTATATATGTAAATCCAGTAATTGTTTACACGACAACATTGTTAATTTGGAATTTACAGACTATCACAAGTTTTCACTTATGAACTTTTTAGTCGTACGAAGTTTAATGAAACGGCCCCCAGTTCCACGGCATGACCCGCTAGCGGCGGCCATGATGAATTGCCCAGAAGGATGAATTTAATTTTGTCATCTGTTGTTTTTTTTCCTCGGAAAAAAACATGGTTTGACAGCATTTGAGAATCATTTCCAAAGGAATTGATTCTCAAGTGCTGCAAAACCTTGTTTTTATAAACGAAGACAAACTATAAATCAACAGCAGACGACAATTTTCGTTTCTACGTTATAAGGACTGAAAGAAACATACACGTGTACAGATTGGCTTCAAACTTTGTATGAGTATATGTTATTGTTGCAGATTAAATACATAATATATTTAAATGACATACTTGTTCATCAATAGCAAAAGAGTCACACTCCTGTTTTCTTGAAATTCCATAAAATCTGTATGTATACCAGTGACGATCCGTCAATTTTACGCCTTTTTAGTGTAAACAAATCCCAGCAAACAATACATCCGTTCCACTGCAGGACTCGCTGGCGGCGGCCATGACAGATTACCCAGAATCCAGCGCCGTCATCATCAGACGACACGGCATGTATGTCTGGGGTCCCACGTGGGAGACAACGAAAATCATGTAAGTACTATCGCTCACTATTAAGATTTCATCTCTTAGTTTCTTGAACACGAAGAGACGAACATTTATAACCTTAAATTTCGTTCCTTCGTTTATACGCCGTGTAGAGATGAACATTACCGTCCCTACAGAAAGATAAATAGCGCTGCATTCGATGGTTACTAATGTAATTTATTAAGTTTATTATGCCCCCTATGCGATAGCAAGGGGTTGGTGGGGGGGGGGGGGGGGCGGGCTACGTAGAAGCAAAGTAAAGAAGTCCGAGCACAGTCCTGGGGGCCGTTTCACTAAACTTCGTACGACTAAAAGATCGTAAGTGATAATTTAGGATAGTCTGGAAACTTCTATTGATGTATTTACATGTATTGAGCATAGGCTGCATATGCTCAATAAATGTAAATCCAATAATTGTTTACAAGATAACATTGTTAATGTGAAATTTCCAGACTATCAGATTTACAGATATTTTGCACTTTTTACTCGAAACGAACGCCTTGTCTTGGTGGTTGGAGGTTTGTTTGTCATTGTTTCATCTAACAGGACAGTGAGTTATGTGTACCTGTGTGTCAATGTTTAATCTAACAGGACAGTGAGCTATGTGTACCCGTGTGTCATTGTTTAATCTAACAGGATATAGAGTTATGTGTACCCGTGTGTCATTGTTTAATCTAACAGGACAGTGAGCTATGTGTACCTGTGTGTCAATGTTTAATCTAACAGGACAGTGAGCTATGTGTACCCGTGTGTCATTGTTTAATTTAACAGGACTGTTAGCTATGTGTACCCGTGTGTCATTGTTTAATCTAACAAGACAGTGAGCTATGTGTACCCGTGTGTCATTGTTTAATCTAACAGGACAGTCAGCTATGTGTACCCGTGTGTCATTGTTTAATCTAACAGGACAGTGAGCTATATGTACTCGTGTGTCATTGTTTAATCTAACTGGACAGTGAGCTATGTGTGCCCGTGTGTCATTGTTTAATCTAACAGGACAGTTAGCTATGTGTACCCGTGTGTCATTGTTTAAACTAACTGGACAGTGAGCTATGTGTACCCGTGTGTCATTGTTTAATCTAACAGGACAGCGTGAGATATGTACCCGTGTGTCATTGTTTAATCTAACAGGACAGTGAGATATGTGTACCTGTGTGTCATTGTTTAAACTAACATGACAGTGAGCTATATGTACTCGTGTGTCATTGTTTAATCTAACTAGACAGTGAGCTATGTGTGCCCGTGTGTCATTGTTTAATCTAACCGGACAGTGAGCTATGTGTACCAGTTTGTCATTGTTTAATATAACAGGACAGTCAGCTATGTGTACCCGTTTGTCATTGTTTAATCTAGCAGGACAGAGAGCTATGTGTACCCGTGTGTCATTGTTTAATTTAACAGAACAGTCAGCTATGTGTACCAGTTTGTCATTGTTTAATCTAGCAGGACAGAGATATATGTGTACCCGTTTGCCAGTGTTTAATCTAACAGGACAATGAGCTATGTGTACCCATGTGTCATTGTTTAATCTAACAGGACAGTGAGATGTGTGTACACGTTTGTCATTGTTTAATTTAACTGGACAGTTAGCTATGTGTACCCGTGTGTCATTGTTTAATCTAACAGGACAGTGAGCTATGTGTACCCATGTGTCATTGTTTAATCTAACAGGACAGTGAGCTATGTGTACCCGTGTATCATTGTTTAATCTAACAGGACAGTGAGCTATGTGTACCCGTGTATCATTGTTTAATCTAACAGGACAGTTAGCTATGTGTACCCGTGTGTCATTGTTTAATCTAACAGGACAGTGAGCTATGTGTACCCATGTGTCATTGTTTAATCTAACAGGACAGTGAGCTATGTGTACCCGTGTGTCATTGTTTAATCTAACAGGACAGTGAGCTATGTGTACCCATGTGTCATTGTTTAATCTAACAAGACAGTGAGCTATGTGTACCCGTGTATCATTGTTTAATCTAACATGACAGTGAGCTATGTGTACCCGTATGTCATTGTTTAATCTAACAGGACAGTTAGCTATGTGTACCCGTGTGTCATTGTTTAATCTAACAGGACAGTGAGTTATGTGTACCCGTGTGTCATTGTTTAATCTAACAGGACAGTGAGTTATGTGTACCCGTGTGTCATTGTTTAATATAACAGGACAGTGAGTTATGTGTACCCGTGTGTCACTGTTTAATCTAACATGACAGTGAGCTATGTGTACCCGTGCATCATTGTTTAATCTAACATGACAGTGAGCTATGTGTACCCGTGTATCATTGTTTAATCTAACAGGACAGTGAGCTATGTGTACCCGTGTATCATTGTTTAATCAACCAGGAAAGTGAGATATGTGTACCCGTGTGTCATTGCTTAATCTAACAGGACAGTGAGCTATGTGTACCCGTGTATCATTGTTTAATCTAACAGGACAGTCAGCTATGTGTACCCGTGTATCATTGTTTAATCTACCAGGACAAAGAGCTATGTGTACCCGTGTATCATTGTTTAATCTAACATGACAGTGAGCTATGTGTACCCGTGTATCATTGTTTAATCTAACATGACAGTGAGCTATGTGTACCCGTGTATCATTGTTTAATCTAACAGACATCGGTGTGAGCTAGCCCTGTTGTACCCGTGTGTCATGTTTGTATCTAACTGACAGTGAGCTATGTGTACCCGTGTATCATTGTTTAATCTAACATGACAGTGAGCTATGTGTACCCGTGTATCATTGTTTAATCTAACATGACAGTGAGCTATGTGTACCCGTGTGTCATTGTTTAATCTAACATGACAGTAGAGAGCTATGTGTATCCGCTGTGTCATTGTTTAATCTAACATGACAGTGAGCTATGTGTACCCGTGTGTCATTGTTTAATCTAACATGACAGTGAGCTATGTGTATCCGTGTGTCATTGTTTATCTAACATAGACGATGAGTATGTGTATCCGTACGTGTCATTGTTTAATCTAACATGACGTATGTGACCTGTGTGGCGTTACCCGTGTATCATTGTTTAATCTAACATGACGGTGAGCTATGTGTACCCGTGTGTCATTGTTTAAACTAACATGACAGTGAGCTATGTGTACCCGTGTATCATTGTTTAATCTAACAGGACAGTGAGCTATGTGTACCCGTGTATCATTGTTTAATCTAACATGACAGTGAGCTATGTGTACCCGTGTATCATTGTTTAATCTAACATGACAGTGAGCTATGTGTACCCGTGTGTCATTGTTTAATCTAACATGACAGTGAGCTATGTGTACCCGTGTATCATTGTTTAATCTAACATGACAGTGAGCTATGTGTACCCGTGTATCATTGTTTAATCTAACATGACAGTGAGCTATGTGTACCCGTGTATCATTGTTTAATCTAACAGGACAGTGAGCTATGTGTACCCGTGTGTCATTGTTTAATCTAACATGACAGTGAGCTATGTGTACCCGTGTATCATTGTTTAATCTAACATGACAGTGAGCTATGTGTACCCGTGTGTCATTGTTTAATCTAACAGGACAGTGAGCTATGTGTACCCATGTGTCATTGTTTAATCTAACATGACAGTGAGCTATGTGTACCCGTGTATCATTGTTTAATCTAACATGACAGTGAGCTATGTACCCGTGTATCTTGTTTAATGAACTGACAGTGAGCTAGTGTACTGTATCATTGTTTAATCACATACAGAGCTATGTGTACCCGTGTATCATTGTTTAATCTAACATGACAGTGAGCTATGTGTACCCGTGTATCATTGTTTAATCTAACAGGACAGTTAGCTATGTGTACCCGTGTATCATTGTTTAATCTAACATGACGGTGAGCTATGTGTACCCGTGTGTCATTGTTTAATCTAACATGACAGTGAGCTATGTGTACCCGTGTATCATTGTTTAATCTAACATGACAGTGAGCTATGTGTACCCGTGTATCATTGTTTAATCTAACAGGACAGTGAGCTATGTGTACCCGTGTATCATTGTTTAATCTAACATGACAGTGAGTTATGTGTACCCGTCTGTTATTGTTTAATCTAACATGACAGTGAGCTATGTGTACCCGTGTATCATTGTTTAATCTAACAGGACAGTTAGCTATGTGTACCCGTGTATCATTGTTTAATCTAACAGGACAGTTAGCTATGTGTATCCGTGTGTCATCGTTTAATCTAATAGTACAGTGAGCTATGTGTATTCGTGTGTTATTGTTTAATCTAACAGGACAGAGAGCTATGTCTACCCGTGTGTCATTGTTTAATCTAATAGTACAGTGAGCTATGTGTACCCGTAAGTCATCGTTTAATCTAACAGGACAGAGAGCTATGTCTACCCGTGTGTCATTGATTAATCTAATAGTACAGTGAGGACAAAGAGCTATGTGTACCCGTATGTCATTGTTTAATCTAACAGGACAGTGAGATGTGTGTACCCGTGTGTCATTGTTTAATCTAACAGGACAGTGAGCTATGTGTACCTGTGTTTCATTGTTTAATCTAACAGGAGAGAGAGTTATGTGTACCCGTGTGTCATTGTTTAATCTAACAGGACAGTGAGATATGTGTACCCGTGTGCCATTTTTTAATCTAACAGGACAGTGAGCTATGTGTACCCGTGTGTCATTGTTTAATCTAACAAGAAGACAGTGAGAAATATGTGTACCCGTGTGCATTTTTTGTTTTTAATCTAACAAGGACAGTGAGCTCTGTGTTACCCGTGTGCCATTGTTTAATCTAACAGACAGTGAGCTATGTGTATCGTGTGTCATTGTTTAATCTAACAGACAGTGATGTGTATTTCGTGTGTCATGTGATCTCAGGACAGTTAGCTATGTGTACCCGTGTGCCATTGTTTAATCTAACAGGACAGTGAGCTATGTGTACCCGTGTGTCATTGTTTAATCTAACAAGACAGTGAGTATGTGTATTCGTGTGCCATTGTTTAATAGGACGTGCTATGTGTTCGTGTGTTATTGTTTAATCTAACGGACAGTGAGCATGTGTAACCCTGTGTCTTTGTCTTAATAACAGGACAGTCTATGTGTATTCGTGTCATTGTTTAATCTAATAGTACGTGATGAGCTATGTGTAATTCGTGTCTTGTTTAAATTATATACAGTGAGCTATGTGTATTCGTGTGTTATTGTTTAATCTAACAGGACAGAGAGCTATGTCTACCCGTGTGTCATTGTTTAATCTAATAGTACAGTGAGCTATGTGTACCCGTAAGTCATCGTTTAATCTAACAGGACAGAGAGCTATGTCTACCCGTGTGTCATTGATTAATCTAATAGTACAGTGAGCTATGTGTACCTGTGTTTCATTGTTTAATCTAGCATGATATAGAGCTATGTGTACCCCTGTGTCATTATTTAATCTAACGGACAGTGAGCTATGTACCCGTGTCATTGTTTAATCTCAGAGAGAGTTATGTGTACCCTGTGTCATGTTTTAATCTAACAGGACGGTGAGATATGTGTACCCGTGTGCCATTTTTTCTAATAACAGGACAGTGAGCATGTGTACCCGTGAGTCAATGTTTAATTAACAAGGGACAGTTAGCTATGTGCCCGTGTGCATTGTTTAATCTAACAAGACAGTGAGCTATGTGTACCCGTGTGTCATTGTTTTAATCTAACAAGACTGTGAGCTATGTGGTATTCGTGTGTCATTGTTTAATCTAACTGGGACAGTAGCTAGTGTACCCGTGTGTCATTGTTTAACTCTACAGGGACAGTGAGCATTGTGTAACGTGTGTCCTTGTATAAACAGGACAGTGAGCTATGTGTTTCGTGTGCATTGTTTATCTAAAAGGACAGTGAGCTATGTGTACCCGTGATGTTCATGATTTAAATCTAACAAGGACAGTTGAGCTATGTGTATTCCCGTTTTGTGTCATTGTTTAATCTTTAACAGGACAAGTTAGCTATGATGTAACCCGTGTGTCATTGGTTTAATTAACAGGACTGTGAGCTAGTGTACCCGTGTGTTCATGTTCCTTTTTTAAATCTAACAAGACAGTGAGCGATGTGACCCGTGACATGTTTAATCTAACAAGACAGTGAGCTAAGTGTATTCGTTGGTCTTGTTTAATCTAAACAGACAGTTTTAGCTATGTGTACCCGTGTCCATTGTTTAATCTAACAGGACAGTGACTAACGTACCCGTGTGTCATTCTTTTAAATCCTAAAAGACAGTGAGCTATGTATTCGTGTGCCATTGTTTTAATCTAACAGGACAGTGAGGCTTTATTCGTGTGTTTATTGTTTAATCTAACAGGACAGTGAGCTATGTGTACCCTGTGTCATCTAATACCTACAGGACTGTGGCTATGTGTATTCGTGTCATTGTGTTTAATCTAATACAGTGATGAGCTATGTGTATTCGTGTGTCATTGTTTAATCTAATAGTACAGTGAGCTATGTGTATTCGTGTGTTATTGTTTAATCTAACAGGACAGAGAGCTATGTCTACCCGTGTGTCATTGTTTAATCTAATAGTACAGTGAGCTATGTGTACCCGTAAGTCATCGTTTAATCTAACAGGACAGAGAGCTATGTCTACCCGTGTGTCATTGATTAATCTAATAGTACAGTGAGCTATGTGTACCTGTGTTTCATTGTTTAATCTAGCATGATATAGAGCTATGTGTACCCCTGTGTCATTATTTAATCTAACAGGACAGTGAGCTATGTGTACCCGTGTGTCATTGTTTAATCTGACAGAACAGTCAGCTATGTGTACCCGTGTGTCATTGTTTAATCTAACAGAACAGAGAGTTGTGTATGCATGTTGTCTGTGTTTGAACTAACAGGGCATAATGTTATGACTAACTGTTTGGCATTGTCTATATTAACAGGGCAGATAATTATGACCTCCTGTTTGCCATTTACACATATATTGACCGAAAACCATGGCTACCTGTCATTGTTTAATCTAACAGGACAGAGAGCTATGAATATATGTACCTGTGTTCGATTGTTTAACCTAGCCGGGCAGAAGGCTATGCATATATGTAACCGTTGTCCATTGTTCAATCTAACAGGGCAGAGAGCTATGAATACCTGTTTGACATCGCCGTTCGGATGAAACAATTTGGTCTCAATGCCGCGGACCCACCGATCATTCCTTCCGGTGCATACACGTAGCCTAGCATCTAGCGTCGTTGTCCCAGCAACCAGTCACGTGGTTCATCACGTGGTTCAATAGGACGGTGAAGATAATGAGCTGAGACTAATTACGACTTGTATTACGGGGGTAAATGAAGAAGACGTTTGTTATATCGTCCGCCGGTTAACACAAAGGATAGTACTCCTAATGCTACCATGGCCAAATGTCTGGGTGAAATCACAGACACTTTGTGATATGAACGAGAAAATCCCCTTTAAATCATACCCAACTTTACTCTGATATTAAATATATACAAGGTAGGACACTCGCCATATTTTCAACCAACGGAAGTGGATTATTTACGTTGGGCCGCGCTCGTTAATTCAGTAATCGTAACACGCGCGAAGACCGGGACCAGCAGGGTCCCGGCCTTCTCGCGCTTTACGATTACTGAATTAACGAGCCGGGGGCCCAGGATATACGAGACTCAGTACACTTCCGTTGGTTGAAAAGATGGCAAGTGTCCTACCTTCAATATATGTAATATCAGAGTAAAATTGGGTATGATTTAAAGAGTGTTGTGTCGTTCATACCACAAAGTGCATGTGGGTGAAATAAAATATGTTATGTAGTTTTTGTCGCGCCCGCTTGCGGAAAGCGCGATATAGTCGGCACTTTGGCGTACGTACGTACGTACGTACGTACGTACGTGTGTTCGGTTAAAGTTTTTGGTTAAGTTGTTTGGTTAAGTTTTTTGGTTAAAGTTTTTGGTTAAGTTCTTTGGTTAAAGTTTTTGATTAAGTTTTTTGGCTAAGTTTTTTGGTTAAAGTTTTTCGTTAAAGTTTTTCGTTATACTATATCTCTGCAACTGCTTTGCCCATTACCTTGAAACTTCACATGGGTGTTTATCATCATCTATATTTTCATTCTACCCCCCTTCCGTGCGGCCCCTGTGCCCAATGTCAAGGTCAAATTACTTTTAAGTTTTTGGTTAAGTTTTTTGTTTAAAGTTTTTGGTTAAGTTTTTTGGTTAAGTTTTTTGGTTAAAGTTTTTGGTTAAGTTTTTTGGTTAAAGTTTTTCGTTATACTATATCTTTTGTTTTAGTGTCCATGCCTCGCCACAAGGCGCGACATGCAGGCCGCGGTCATCTAGTATGTATTGTATTGTATTGTATTATAGAAAGTACATAAACTCATAAGTTTACATGTGTTATGTGTTAACCCGTGGCTGACACCTCTATCTAATGTGTGGCTGTGACTGGGTCTTACAGGAGTTGCGACCAATGCATACCCAGATCAGCCTGTGCATCCGCACAGTCTGACCAGGGTCTGCATGTTCGCCATTCCATCAATGAAACAGCCGTCATGCTCCTAACAAGAATATATGATTATCAGGCTACAGGAGTGTGCTATTTGATCAGGAGCTACACTGGTCACAACTACGATATGTGCCATTTATCCACATGAAAGCCATTTTATCCACACCGACATAGCTATGTCATATCGCATTATCAACATTACTAAACGTTGTTATTCTTTTATTTGTCAGTTTTATATAAGATTGCGGTTTTTCTTTGTGGGGGGACTGTATACCGCTTTACCCATTGTCATGGTTCGCTATGTCTCATTTGTTATGTTTTTTTTGCTGTCTCTATTGGCATTATGAAGGTACATGTAGCTCTTTATATTCGGCACAAAAAACGTACTGTACGTGTAGTTGTTGTTGACCAGCCACTGTAAAATACAACAAATATACAGAGAATAGCACAGGATTAATATCCAACGTCGCATCTGGACATACATGTATACAGTGGGGTCAACGTGTACGTGCACACACGAACGAACACGACAGGTTGGAACCAACCTGTCGTGTTCGTTCGTGTGTGCACTTACACGCTGACCCCACTGTACGGTGATTCAGTTGTGAGGATTAGTTGAAATAACAGAGTATTAGGATATATTTAGCACTGTGTATTACTAGTAAATAGAGAATAGTAGGTTAGTGCCGTGAATGGGAAAACATATCTGGCAAGGCTTATGAAACAGGATGGGCGAGGCTCTGCCGAGCACATCTCGTTTCCGTGCCGCGCTAGATATTTTTTCCCATTCACGGCACTCACCTACTATTCTATTTATCCCGTCAACACCTACAAATAGCTGTAAAATGCAATATAATAACCCCAGCCACCGCACATATTCATACGCAGTGATTAGGTCGTATTGACAGAATATCAAAAATGTGTCACGGCACCGTGTTTCATGGCACTGTGTTGATGGGATAAAAATGTTTAAACATTATAGCGATAGCTTGTTGCCGCTATGTCAGAGCTATGCCGTATCCAGAATTGTATGGCGTTTCATTCACATGCTGAATTTAGATCACAATTTGACAGGAAACATAGTGTAGTATAAAAGCTAATTTCCTTATCTGATAGAACTTTGCATAAACAAATGTCATTCTACTAGGCAGTATGCATGCACTGCCATTCTCACATGGATGGTCATATAATTATCACATATACACTACGCCCGTTGACAATTGTCTTCCGCTTCTTTGGTTTGTATTTGTGTCGTTGCTGCTTGCCCTATATATTGGTTGTCCCGATGGTCTCTCATAATTCTTGCAACCTTTCATGTTTTCTGGTAACCCCATATTACTTGGTAGTTGGTGCGTCAGTGATGTGGCGTCGTTCGTCAATGACTGCGCTGAAATGGTTTCTCGTTCATAGTCTTCCCCAATTTCCGCTTTCCTATCTTCTAAAGGTCGTTGGTAAAAAAAATACAATTTCACCCGTTTTTGCTGTATAACCAGCTCTCGGTATAATGGGTATCATCACCCGAAATAACTGGAAATGCGAAAATATTATAGGAATGAATGGCATTTTTGTGGAATTTATCGGGGTATAAACTTGGAAAAGTCGCGGGAATACTGGGCAAGACCGGAAGGCGATAAATTCCACAAAAGGCCATTTATTCCTTATATTTCCAGCATTTGAAATAAATTCATCAAGAAAATGTGTTTATTTTGACAGACGGCAGCCATTTGTTTACATTGACAGCACTGACAGCACTGACAGCGCACCAGGATTATTTGGTCCAAGACAATAACACAAATAAAAGCAGTTATCTACGGAGCCCAGCAGGGGAGGTAGAATTCTTTTTTTTATTAATTCGTTCCCACGAATTAACAATTCGTTACCACGAATTGACAATTCTTTCCCACGAAATAAAAATTCGTTTCCACGGGAAAGAATTGTTAATTAATGGGAACGAATGGTTACATCGTGGGAACGAATAGTTAATTCCAGGGAACGAATTGTTGAATTGAGGGAACGAATTGTCATTTCGTGGGAAAGAATTGTTAATTCGAGGTCATTTCGTGGGAACTAATTGCTAATTCGAGGGAACGAATTGTTAATTCGAGGGAACGAATTGTTATATCGTGGGAACGAATTGTTAATTCGAGGGAACGAATTAATAAAACACAAACATGTCCCCTGCGGGGGCTCCGTAGTTATCACTATATTAAATGACCCTCGTAACAGTGAGCATTCAACGACCAGGGAAATAATAACATCTCTGGCATAACGGACGGAGAAAACATAAATTGAAGTGGTCAGTGGAATCAGGGGTCTAAGTCCATAATCAAGGTGCATGATCACGTGGTTACAACAACAACGTCGCCCACTCCAAAGTAAGCATTATTTGATATGTTCCTTAATATGAAACGGATTTGGATGAAATATGGCGCAGCAAACGCGTCTTCATGAGCTGCATTTGATGGTCTATGGAGTTTGGCACAGACGTGTGTCGTTTTTGGGAAGAATCGATTTCCGTGTCGGAGACACGGAAATCGATTCTTCGCAAAAACGACAGAAGTTTGGGCGAAAATACAGAGACCACCAAATGCAGCTTAACAATATGCGTTTGATGCGCCATATATCATCAAATTCCGTTACGTAATAAGGACACTATAACAGAATACGTACTTTGAATCGGTACTTGTTGTTGTTGTTAGTACCATGTAATCATACACCTTAATGATGGACTTAGCCTCCTTCTTCCAATGACCTCTTCTATTATTGTTATTGACATATTCTGCATGTATTAGAATATGTAACGTAAGTCAATTGTTAATGTGTTTATAATTGCTCTTGAACAGTTAGTGAGAAGTCCGAGATTCCGTGCATGTTCTGCAGAAATGTTGGAGAACTAATTATGGTGGAATATATTTGCCATCGAAATGTCGAGATGTTGACATAATTTATCGCAACATGTCAACTTAAATATCTTGACATGTCGACATAGCTTGAAACTATGTCGACATGTTGAGATACATTATGTCGACACATTAAGATAATATATCACATTATGTCGACAGGTTGTGTTAACTTATCACGTTATGTCGACATGTTGTGTTACATTATCACGGTATGTCGACTTATCACATTATGTTGACTTGTTGTGTCGACATAATTTATCTCAACATGCCGACATAGTTTCCCGTTATGTCGACATGTCATGATATTTAAGTCGGCATGTTGCGATAAATGATGTCAACATCTCGACATATTTATGACAAATGTATGCCACCATACATAATCAAAGGACTGAACGTTCAGAAATTGTTTGAAGCATGTGTTTGTGGATGACACATGTATTAATAGTTAATCTAGAGTGGAAAAGCGTTTCGAGAAAAATAAACGCTGGAATTGTACAGCAGCAACGAGTTAAAAGTAGACTTTTGGAAAACCAAAAATGATAGATTTCTATTCTGAGACCTATTCTGAACCGAAATCGAAGATTGTACACCGAACCACCGTGCACCGAACCATCGTGCACCGAACCACGGATCGCGAATAATCGAGTATGGCGATTAATCGTCGCACCCTTAGACAACGGAAGCATGTGCAATAACATAAATTTAGCACAAAAAAGGCAAACAAAATATTTATCACACTGAAAAGGCGACCAAGCTAAGTTGTTAGAACTATTTTTATGGCGTAAGACCGGTGCAACCCGCAAAATATGTGCTGCGACCGACATATGCTCATTTGCATAAAAGTTGTATGACCTCGAATTTGGATGTTGGTTGTATAATTCTTCGCTAGCACTCGAATAATAAAAACAATATCAATTTACATCCGCAATGTTAGGATGACAAACATCATGCGATGATTGGAAGAAACTAAACAGCTGCCCCATAATGGAGTTGCCCCCCTTCTTCCACAAACGCCTTCAAGTGTGTGCTGAGTTAGGCAGGAAGAGGAATCGATTATCCTGCAGTAACCGGGCCAACTCCTCGTTGAACGGTTTGTAGAAGTTATAAAGGAGTTTCCGTGTGGTTGGCAACATCGGCCTCGGCGATTTTTGGCGTTGGTTTACTATCGCACCAGAGAGCACTTTTTTCATCTCCGAGTCGGTCACCGTTCCTACAAGACAACCACATCCGATTTCACCAAAATTGCAAAGCATGCTTATATAGCTACTTATAATTTGAGGGAGTAATCATTTATTTTCCCGAAATGCATTATTTTATATAGAATTAACGACTGCGACTATTTGATGAATTATTATACTGAATGTATTACATGATCACAGCCAAAATGGCTGTGATAATGTAATAAATTCAGTATAATAAAACTTAATAAATGTATCCTTGAATTGAAAATTTCTCCCTCAAAGTGTACTTAGCAAAATAAGTATACTTTGCAATTTTGGTAAAATAGGCTACTCGTCGTACACCATCACCTGCGTTAATTTTTCCCCAAATGTCAACGTGTCTGAACATAATTATATTTGCAAAATCAGCTCGCAATCAAGAAGTTTGATTGGCTGTGCCTGAGCTGTAGCACAGCTCAGTATCAGCCTACCAAGCGTCTTAATTTTAAAAACAATATTTCAGTATTTTGTAATAAATACAATGACAAATAATGACAAGATTAGCACAGACGGTCGTGTAGTTAGTTATAAGGCCATGCAAATGTTTTTCTCTGTTAAGCGTCCACCTACTGTATCTCTTGTCGGGCGTCTACCTACTTACGTATCCGGTAAAAACAAACAAAACAAAACGAATGTAAATTTATGTTAAAAACTTCGTCAACTCTTTCCACACTGTTGATGAAGTTTTAACATAAATTTAAATTTCCGCTAAATAATAAGAAAACTTATTAAAAGTATTAAGTGTAAATTCATTAACTGATTTAAAACTTAGACAAGTCCCTTACCAAATCAATTTTCATATTACTTCACCTGTAAATAGTGTAAAATAGCATACACAGTTTGTTCATTTTTTCATATAACCTCTCTCAGAACCTACCCAGAGGAAGAACTTGCTATGGCCTAATTAATTGGCTTATATTTAAATGTGGGAACTGGTTGTACAGTGGGGTCAGCGTGTAAGTGCACACACGAACGAACACGACAGGTTGATTCCAACCTGTCGTGTTCGTTCTTGTGTGCACGCACACGCTGACCCCACTGTACGTCCTTCCATAACCGGTTATATGTACAATGTCTTCTGTTGTGTTTGTTAATTCTACAGACGTAGCGTTTACATTGTTCACTATTCGGTTAGGAATACTCACGAATTATTTTTATCCATACGCTCGTATCGGTAGTTTTACGCCATATAATTGGGTCTCAAACGCAAGGTGCATTATCACGTGGCTAGAACAACAACAACAATGGCTGAAGGTGTTGCGAGGAAAGCGCCCCGCTCCAAAGTACTATTTGATATTTTCCTTAATAGGCAACGGGTTTTGATGAAATATGGCGCAGCAAACGCGTCTTCATGAGCTGCAGTTGGTGGTCCCGGGAGTACGGCACATACGTATGTCGTTTTTGCGAAGAGTCGATTTCCATGTCAGAAGACACGGAAATCAATTCTTTGCACAAACAAAAGAAGTTTGGGCCAAAGTACCGAGACCACCAAATGCAGCTTAACATGCGCCATATTTCATCAAAATCCTTACATAATAAGGACAAAATAAAAGAATACGTACTTTGAATCGGAGGGCTTCTGGAAGTTTCAATACTTGTTGTTGTTGTTGTTGTAACCACGTGATCATATACCTTGGAATTAGTTCTAGTACATAACTCTATTTACATTTCATTACATTGTTTGACCTGTTGCCTATAAAGCGCAGCTAGTTCCGAAATAGACCATATATCAGGTGGCGAGCTGCTGTGCATTCTCCCGATACGTACTGAATGATGACATATTGTCGTGATATACATTACATCGATACAAATATCAGGGTTACAACGAATTGAAAACTAGCGTTTCATTGGTCGACGTCGTCACATGCCTCTGCCGAATGTCGTCAGTATAATCACGCAACGTAAAAAAATCCGCGTTCAGTGAACACCCAGGTTAAATTTTTCTGTCCTCTAGCATAAAAAAGACTGCGGAGCACGAGTTTCTTTGTCGGATTTACGTATGACAAGGGACATACATCCGGTATTTCAAAATGGTAGTGGAATAAATTGTATATTACATGCTCTTCTAAAAATGTGAAATCTGCTCTTCGACCAGCTTATAACGTGTCTTGACGTTAGCGTATGAATTGTTTCTTCGCCGGAAATGACGTCAACATGTGACGTCAATTACGTCGCGCGAACGTCTAGGAGGAACTATTTATTTCAGGAATCACGGTAAATCACTGGGTAGCATGTAAAATACATGTGTTATAGACTTACTGAGCCCGAGGAAAGCGAAGACCTTCTCCATCGTTGTCCGTGTGTTGTTGATGTAGTCCGGCATGTAGATGACCATTAGTTGGTCAGGCCGGAACACCCGCACCAGTTCTCTGTAGTACACACTGTATAGGCCGAGCTCAAAGTGCAGGTCTCCAATTTTACCATTCTACAAGTGTATTACACATATATGTGGCTGGAGAAATGGGGCTTATGGGTTTTGCGACCGTATATATACAGATCAGCCTGTGCATCCGCACAATCTGACAGGATCTATACCGTTCGCCATTTAATCAATGAAACCCGTGCCATGCTTCTAATATTCAGTATAGATCGTTATTATGCTACATACACGAGTGTGCTAGTTGATCAGGAGCTACGCTGGTCATAAGTTCCATTTCTACGTTCGCAGCCACATATCAACACTACGACTGTGGAAGACCTGGGGGCCGTTTCACTAAACTTCGTACCACTAAAATGTTCGTAAGTGCAAATTTAGGATCGTCAGGAAATTTCAATTGATGGATTTACATTTATTGAGCATTGTGCATGCGCTTTGCGACCCGTGGAGATCCAGATGCACCGCAGTCTGATCAGGATGGGCCATATTCGCCTGGGGGGGGGGGGCGTTTCACTAAAGTTCATACCACTAAAATTAATGTTCGTAAGTAAGTGCAAAATTATGATAGTCTCTGTAAATTTCACATTAACATTGTGTTTTTGTACACAATTATTATATTTACATTTATTGAGCATAGGCTGCACTTGCGAATAATTTAGTCGTACGAAGTTTACTGAAACGTGTCCCGGACTATTTGGCTAATGCGAATAAAACTGTGGCCGTGACTGGAGAAATCAGGGTCTGGGATCACGTGTTTCCGAACGCGAGAAATGGGCTTAAGGGTCGTGCGACCAGTGCAGATCCAGAACAGCCTGTGCATTCGCACAGTCTGATCAGAATCTTCACCGATCGCCATGTCATCAATGGAACACCTGTCGTGCTTCTAACACGCAATACATATGTAACAGGGTTGCCTGCTAGGCAAGGCGTGTAGGGTTGACAACGTATATCCCACTATACCCTATTGTTTACCACGGGTTCTAATGGACCACAACACAGGCGATGATGATAATGATTACTGGAATATATATATCAAATATATATCAAGACATGTACAATAGCTATGTGTCGACTCTACAAAGCTGGGGGCCGTTTCACTAAACGTCTTACGACTAAAATGTCCGTAAGCGCAAATTTAGAATCGTCTGCAAATTTGAATTGATGGATTTACATTTATTGAGCATAGGCTGCATATGCAGCCTATGCTCAATAAATGTAAATCCAACAATTATTTACAAGAAAACAGTGTTAATGTGAAATTTACAAACTATCATAATTTTGCACTTACGAACATTTTAGTCGTAGGAAGTTTAGTGAAACGGGCCCCAGAAACGGCGAGTGCAATCCTATGTAATCATGAATTCACCTGTGTATATGTACAGGTGTAGCCATGCTTTCACAAATGACATACACAACATAGAAGTCGGTTCACGGTAACGCGATATCAAATAAACAATACAATAATGAGTCGTCTTGCAGTTGCATACCGTACATAATGAATGTAAAGTAGATTTCAATACAATATGCTCCACAATCAAACCCACCTGGAAGACATGTACAATAGCTATGTGTCGACTCTACGAAGTAGAAACGCCGAGTGCAATGAAGCGCGGGGAAAGGCATGCATTGTGCTATTATCAACCCACGTGATCTGAGGGCAGCTCAACCTATTGACCACATATCTAGGCAACTACACGACCACACATTACCAACCTACGATACAATACAATACAATGCAATAGACTACAGAAGAATGCATTACACTACAATGTAATACAATCTGATACAATACAAACGGAATTGCAACCTATGACATATATCGTTATCAGGTCATGTGCAATTTGATCAGGAGCTACACTGGTCACAAATACCAGACGGGCCATTTCTCCGTACAATGCCGTACAATAAAACTGGCCGCGACTGGAGAAATCAGGGTGTGTGTTCACGTGTTTTCCGAACGACGATTTGTTTACAGTAGATTGCTTTAATATCTTTCTAATGGAATGATATATTTTATGAAATATACCGCAGCAAACGCGGTACACGTATCACTTTATTGTATAGACGGCTTTATCTCATAATTATGTTGTGTTGACGAAGAATCGGTTACCGTAAATGTAAATACAAACTAGAGCATGTGAATGTAAGAAATAAACGGTACTTGATTATTTATGAAAGTTATAAGATATTGTAGATATATATTACTTTCAGAGCACCCATAAAACACATATGGCATCGTATTTGATGCGCTACATATCATCAGAATCCGTCCGTTTGTTACGAAGATATTAAAGAAAATCTACTGTAAAAATTCGTCACAGATTACGTCACGTCAGAAAATCGGGTTCGGAAACCACGTGATCCTACACCCTGGAAATCGAACGTATGGGATTTGTGACCTGCTGATCAAATAGTATACCCATGTAGCCTGATAACTATATATGTTGCGTGTTAGACGAATGACGGGTGTGTTTCATCGATAGAATTGCGAAAAGTGCAGATCCTGGTCAGACTGTGCGGATGCATAGGCTGATCTGGATCTACACTGGTCACAAAACCGATAAGCCCCATTTCTCACAGTTACATATCAGCACTGCGGCTGTTGGATCAATATGTGGATAAGAACTGCTAATGCGGATACAAATATGAAATTAGATACCTTCGTATACTGATAATTTTAAACAATAGAACCACGTTCACAACAATTAATATGCATGTATAAATAACGTTTTATTGGTTTATTTGTGGCTCTGACTGAAGAAATGGGCTTAAGGGTCGTGCGAACAGTGCAGATCCAGATCAGCCTGTGCATTCGCACAGTCTGATCAGAATCTGCACCGATCGCCATTCCATCAATGCAACACCCGTCGTGCTTCAAACACGCAATATATATCGTTATCAGGTCATGTGCAATTTGATCAAGAGCTACACTGGTCACAAACACCAGACGTGCCGTTTCTCCGTACAATGCGATTCTAAGGCAGGAGAATCACACGTATGTAACCATGCAACCTAGTGGTGGTTTCACTAAACTTCGTACGACTAAAATGTTCGTAAGTGCAAACTTATGATAGTCTTTGAATTTCACATTAACAATGTTTTCTTGTAAACAATTATTGGATTTACATTTATTGAGCATAGGCTGCATATGCTGCCTTTGCTCAATACATGTAAATCCATCAATTGAAATTTCCAGACGATCCTAAATTTGCACTTACGAACATTTTAGTACGAACTTTAGTGAAACGGCCGCCAGATGTTTCTAGTCTGTATGAGTATGTAAGTCGTACGCACGCGTGTCTGACGACGAAGCACCGTATTACTGTAGACACAGCTTCTCCGTGTAGCTCATCGGATAAATGGGGATTATGGGTTTTGCGACCAGTGTAGATCCAGATCAGCCTGTGCCTCCGCAGGATATGCACTGTTCGCCATTGCATCAATGAAACGCATGTCATGCTTCTAATATTCAGTATGTATCGTTATTATGCCACAGGAGTGTGCTCTTTGACACTGGTCAGAAATTCCATAAGCCTAATTTCTCTAGTCACAGCCACATATTAGCACGGCCTCTGTGGGATATTTTTCATAGATAACGTAGCTTTCAGTACGACAGCGGGTGGGTGGGGTAATGGGATTTTCTCGATGCGCATTTTTTTTATTTCACAGCTCCGAGTTATCCACCGTACGCAGGAATTAATTTAGGGGGGGGGGTGGTGCGTTATCGACGGCGTTTATGGTTAAACAGTGTTTGTTTTTGCACATTCACGGACAGACCTCGGCAGATTAACCATTTCACCCCTAAATACCTGGAATGGGTTTTGATATGTTAATTTTGCAACCCATTCCAATCATCAGACCAGTCCATTTATGAACATGAGGTGTTTTTATTCTCAAAATTATGATATTTACTTGCAAAAAGTGCAGATCCTGATGAGACGGCTCGTCACGAGCCGGCTCATCTGGATCTACACTTTTTTCCAATACCACTATACAGGCCTGTGGTGTTGAACGGGTTAAGGGGGTGCGTACGCATCCGTCGCACCCCCTCTGCGTACGGGCTTGGATACGTACGTGTGACTGACGAAATACTGTGTTATTGTAGACACAACTTCTCAGTGTAGCCCGCCGGAAGCACGTCGTATAGACGTCGGTGGCACGGTAAGCACTTCTATGGAATTCCTCTCTAGATGGTTTTTCGCGATTCACAGACGACTGGTGGTAATATTCGGAATATAGCCTATAATGTGGTGATTTAGATTCTACTACTGTCTGTTTCACGACACCTGTCCGAATTTTACGGCTATATAAACTATTTACAAACGATAATTTTCGATAATATTAAAATTTATCAACATGTAAGAATGATCCTTCTTTTTATTTTGTAAAATTAGGTCAAATATTGATTTTATGACGAAAAATTAATTCGCTAAATGGGAATTTAAAATGGGAGCAAAGAGGCGGAGAACGTGCAGTAGGAGTAAAACGAAACACCTGGATGGATAGCTTAGAGAAATTATCTACCAGAAAACAAGTTAAATTGTGAAAATCGGTCTACTATTTCTGAAATTAGAAAAGAAATCCCAATTTTAAATCCGCAAGTCTATGTACTGGGGATTTAACATGGGTAAAAGTTTTTTTCTCAATAAAATCAACATTGCACAAACTTGCTCGAAATAAAAAGAATTGTTGATAAATAGAGGATCTGAAATGAGTTTCCATTTGATATGATATTTATGACACGAAACAGTCATGCACGAATTATGCACCGACCCTCTGGGGGCCGTTTCACTAAACTTCGTACTACTAAAATGTTCGTAAGAGCAAAATTGTGATAGTCTGTAAATATCACTATAGCATGTTTTCTTGTAAACAATTATTGGATTTATATTTATTGAGCATAGGCTGCATGCAGCCTATGCTCAATAAATGTAAATCCTTCAATTGAAATTTCCAGACGATCCTAAATGTGCAGTTACGAACATTTTAGTCGTACGAAGCTTAGTGAAACGGGCCGCTGATGAGGTGCATACAATTGCTGAGGAATTGCATAAATCTCGTGTCAAATGGAAACTATTTTTTTTTATTTATTTGACATCACAGGTGATCGAAACAATCGCATGTCAGTATCGTCTCTATTATAAGAGTAAGGTCAGCAACGTTGTAAAACATATGCATTTTTTTCAAACCCATTAAAATGATAGAAATCGATGCCTGACTATATAACACGTCACTTGTGAACATACATTAGCGCACAGTGCAGTACCATTTCCCGGGTTAAAAAGTATATTGTGCATGCGATACAGCAATAGTTTTGTCACACAGTTCTCCCCACAAAAGTTCGTCGAAATCGACGGTCCCTGAAAATATTACTAATGTATACAGATAGCAAGGTGCATGATCACGTGCTTACAAAACAACAACAACGTTGATATTTTCCTTAATATGCAACGGATTGTGATGAAATATGGCGCAGCAAACGCGTCTTCGTGAGCTGCATTTGGTGGTCCAGGGAGTTCGGCACAGACTTATGTCGTATTTGCGATGAATCGATTTCCGTGTCGGTAGACACTGAAATCGATTCTTCGCAAAAACGACAGAAGTTAAATAAGGACACTATGAAAGAATACGTACTTTGAATCAGATGGATTCTGGAAGATTCAGTACTTGTTGTTGTTGTTGTTAGTACCACGTGATCATACACCTTGGATAGGTAGGTATTTCGCGGTGTTGTCAGTCTCCCAGAGCATTGTCCAGATTGCATATGCAACAACTACGTACATTAATATACTTTGAATGAAATGTGCACCGTTCATTGTGCATACTAATTATGAATAAATCTGCGAATTACAATGTACCTTCCAAAATAATGTGGCTGTCATTGTTACAGCAAAACTCACGTGACATTACTTCATTTACAGAAAGAACCAATCGGAACACGTTTCGAAGTTCTAGGGCACCATCAATTTCGGCGACTTTTTGTGTGAAAGACTATGTGGACAAAATAGTTATGTAATACCGACACGACGTACGTTTTAACCCGCTAAATGGTACTGTGACGCCGAACAATGTCTGTTTACAAATATTCAACATAAAATATTTACACCTTCTATAAATTCATAATGCAAACGCACATTCGACGTATTGTGTTTGCATCCCAATACAATACATTAGACCCACGTGACGTCGAGCGATGTTGTTGTTTGGTTAAAGTTCGCAACGTCCCTGTTCCATGAATTGCGACAAAATGGCGTCAAACAAGATAAATCTTAATTTTAATGCCATATTTGGTTATTTACATTTTTTAAACTATTGGCAAATTCAGTGTAAATATAAGTTTACTCGCACTCCACGCACTTTAAACACACCAAATGTATTGTACACGGCACCAGTAAACGCAACAGCATATGGTTTTATTCCTTAAATAGTATGGTGTGGTGACGTTTTCTATCATTTCAACTTGTTTGAAAAGGTACGTATTGCGCCGCGCTGCTGACCGTTTTTAATTATATTAGACAGTAGATCATCGGGTGATTTAATCCTGGCAGCTGTGATATAACGTAACACTTAATTAGGATAATGCGGCCATTATGCAATACAATACAATATTCCTGTATTCGCTCAGTCCATACATATGGCAACATTAGCAAGGTGTATGATCACGTGGTTACACAACAACAACGTCGTCCACTCCAAAGTAAGTATTATTTGATAGTTTCCTTAATATGCAACGGATTTTGATTAAATATGGCGCAGCAAACGCGTCTTCATGAGCTGCATTTGGTGGTACAGGGAGTACGGTACAGACGTATGTCGTATTTGCGAAGAATCGATATCCGTGTCTACTGACACGGAAATCGATTCTTCGCAAACACGACAGAAGTTTGGGCGAAAATACTGAGACCATCAAATGCAGCTTAACAAGACGCGTTTGATGCGCCATAGTTCATCAAAATCCGTTACGTAATGAGGACAATATAATAGAACACGTACTTTGAATCAGATGGATTCTGAAAGCTTCAGTACTTGTTGTTCTTGCTGTTAGTACCACGTGATCATACACCTTGTGAGGTATAGAGTTTCAACAAATGTGAACAAGGCTTTAGGAAATAGCGTGTACATGAATCATGGGCACTGCTTACAGTGCATCATGACGAGACAGAACGCATGTTACCGATATTCCGAACAGTGTAGTTCCCGGTCAGAGGGAACTTTTGTGCAATCCGACAGGGATTAGACTGCCCAATAGATATATCATTTTTTACGGAATAACAAGGTTTTCATGTGATAAAATTTAACTTTATCGAGAAAAAAAACACCCAATGTTGTTGCATTGTTTATATAACTGTAACATTTGGGCAGCTTTCGTGAAACAGACAGTAATCACTTATCTAGGTGTCTCAGATTATGTATCATAATGCCACGACGTACTCGTATACATGTACACTCATTTAATATTATTATATAGACGTAAGATTTGGGTAGGTTTCGTGAAACAGACAGTAATCAATGGGACCCCAACTTTAAGGTTCGTGATCTTCATTTCTATAGGGAGACGGGACGCAGAGGCGAAATGTCTTTAATGACCAACTATATACCTGATCGTCGTTTGATTCAAAGATAATTGCTTCGTAAATGTAATGGAATATATGCATAACATATAATGTGAACACTGCCTAGTGGTATTCGTTTCTACAGGGAGACGGGATACAGAGACGAAGTGTCCTTAACTTGCATGCTGGGCATTTGTAGTTTATAAATAGTTAAAAATAGCAGACGGCAATTCGTTGTATTTGTTTTTATTTCGCCCTAAAAATATTATGAATATGTCTTGGAATTTCATTAGAATCGAGCGAGGAGGACTCGATTCTAATGAAATTCCAGGACATATTTACAGAGTGAAATAAGAAACATACTCGTAATTTGTTGGATGTTATTTTCACCGCTAGCATGCAAAGAGTTTTATCCCGTCAACACAGTGCGTATGTGCCGTGAAACACGGTGCCGTGAAACATTTTTGATATCCAGTCAATACAATTTTTGCATTTTACAGCCATTTGTAGGTGTTGACGGGATAAATAGAATAGTAGGTGAGTGCCGTGAATGGGAAAAAATATCTGGCGCGGCACAGAAACGGGATGTGCTCGGCAGAGCCTCGCCCATCCCGTTTCCTGAGCCTTGCCAGATATTTTTTCCCATTCACGGCACTAACCTACTATTCTATATAACTAGTCGCCATAATAAATAAATGCACACACTACCTGTCGACCGGATCCCTCAACATAAGGATGATCCTGGCGTCCGGAGTGATATGTTTGATGTAGTCTAGGTGTGTATACCGTGGCTCGGTCAACCCGTGATTACCAGGCAAACGTTTCCAGAACGTATTTAAGTGTAGTGTGGATGGACTGGCTTCGCCTGAACAAACATACACCACAATATAAGGCGTATCGTACGGAGCCCCGCAGGGGACATTGATTTTTTTTATTAATTCGTTCCCACAAAATAATAATTCGTTCCCTCAATTTAACAATTCGTTCCCTCGAATTAGCAATTCGTTCCCTCGAATTAGCAATTCGTTCCAGTGGGAACGAATTGTTATTTCGTGGGAATGAATTGTTAAATTGAGGGAACGAATTGTTATTTCGTGGGAACGAATTAATACAAAAAATAATTATACGTCCCCTGCGGGGCTCCGTAGTACGTATCGAGCATGGGACACACATATTATCATTTATCTGTGGTCGTGGCTGGAGAAATATGGCCTATGGAATATGTAGCAAGTGTAGATCCTGATCAACTAGCACACTCATGTGGCCTGCCAACGATATATATTGCTTGTTAGAAGCATGACAGGGTGTTTCATTGACGGAATGGCGAACAGTGAAGGTCCTGATCCAGATTTTTCTGGATCTACACGGGTCGCATACGCCACAGTTTTCCAGTCACAGTCACATACATGTATATGCACAGACATACACGTAACTAATTATGTAAGTATTTCATAAATTAACCCTTACACCACTATCTTAATTGTTTGCCGTCTGTTGTTTATTTTGCTATTTACCATTTTTATCATCAAACACATGCTTTGACAGCTCTTTAGAATAATTTACAACATGCTTTGACAGCACTTTAGAATAATTTACAACATGCAGAATAATTTACAACATGCTTTTACAGCACTTTAGAATAATTTACAACATGCTTTGACAGCACTTTAGCAGACGACAATTGTTGTGTGTAGCGGTATACGGGTTAAGAAAAAACGGGCATTTCTTGTGACAATAGTGAGATACAAACAGAATAAATTGTATTCTGTCTGTGATATGGATGTATGATATGTATGAATGGTGTGTATGTGTTTGTGAATTCTTTATTGTGTAATACATGCTGTATATAACATACTTGTACACAAATACATCAGGGAAAACAATATTGGCTCAATATCATAAATCTGATTGAATTCAGACACTGTAGAAGAATGTGATATATGATTTAGTAATGTGATATATGATTTAGTAATGTGATATATGATTTAGTAATTCTGTCATAAAGTCCTGTACTTATTCCCCTTCATGAAATATATATATAGTCTTCGTCATTCTGTTATATGAAGTCCGTGAAGAATTATGTTTACAAATTTACTATTGGCTACGAATGGCATAATTTCGATTGCAGTCCACAAACACCGAATGTATGTATCGCATCCGGGCTCTAACATTGGATGTCTCCATCGCTCTCTCTCCCTCTGACCAAGCTGCCAGATATGCCCATCCACACAACCAGGGGCCCGTTTCACTAACGAACTAAGCAAGTACTTTTGTCATAAGTTATAACTTAAGTCCGGAGTACGTGCTTAGTCCGTTTCACAAAACATCTTAGCAAGAACGACAATCGAAATTTACGATGGAAAACTAAGACAGGTAGCTAGCAGTCTTAAGTTATAACTTAAATATTTAAGTCGGAACTAATGAAATAAACAAAGATGGATGCCCCCATGTGAGCCGAGGTGGAGAAAACAATTCACTGACAGCAGGTAAATGTTCACTTCATACGTACTATTTTAGCAAGTATCTGCCATATAAACCATATATGCTTACATTTTTTATTTTTATGTAGATAGCCACACCTGTGATAGTTACCCGTGTATTGCTATTTGTGATGTAGGTCATGTCGTTACCAGTATTCGTTATGCCCAGTTATCGACAACATTTACAACCACTGTAGATCCAGATGAGCCGGCTCGTAACGAACCATCTGTATGCTGTTCATTTATGTCTGTTTGTCGGTTGGTGTCAGTCAGTTGGTCGGTATCAGTTGGTCGGTGTCAGTTGGTCAGTGTCAGTTGGTCAGTGTCGGTCGGTCGGTGTCGGTCGGTGTCGGTCGGTGTCGGTCGGTGTCAGTCAGTGTTGGTCGATCAGTCGGTATCGGTCGATCAGTCGGTGTCGGTCGGTCGGTCGGTCAGTGTCGGTCTGTTGGTTTCGCACGGTCGGTGTTGGTCGGTCGGGTCGGTGTCAGTCTGTCGGTTGTTGTCGGTCGGTCGGTGTCCGTCGTGGTTTGTCATGGGATGGTAGGTTTGGTCGGCTCGGTCGGTCGGTCGGCGGTCGGTCGTTCGGTCGGTCGGTCGGTCGGTCGGTCGGTCGGTCGGTCGGTCGGTCGGTCGGTCGGTCGGTCGGTCGGTCGGTCGGTCGGTCGGTCGGTCGGTCGGTCAGGTCGTCGGTCGGTCGGTCGGTCGGTTCGGCTCGGTCGGCTCGGTCGGTCGGTTCGGTCGGTCGGTCGGTCGGTCGGTCGGTCGGTCGGTCGGTCGGTCGGTCGGTCGGTCGGTCGGTCGGTCGGTCGGTCGGCTCGGTCGGATCGGTCGGTCGGTCGGTCGGTCGGTCGGTCGGTCGGTCGGCTCGGTCGGCTCGGTCGGTCGGTCGGTCGGTCGGCGGTCGGTCGGTCGGTCGGTCGGTCGGTACGGTCGGTCGGTCGGTCGGTCGGTCGGTCGGTCGGTCGGTCGGTCGGTCTCGGTCGGTCGGTCGGTCGGTCGGTGGTCGGTCGGTCGGTCGGTGGCGGTCGGTGGTCGGTCGGTCGGTCGGTCGGTCGGCGGTCGTCGGCGGTCGGTCTCGGTCGGTCGGTGGTCGGTCGGTCGGTCGGTCGGTCGGTCGGTCGGTCGGTCCGGTCGGTCGGTCGGTCGGTCGGTGTCGGTCGCGGTCGCGGTGGTGTCTGGTCGGTCGGTCGGTGCTGTCGGTCGGCGGTCGGTCCCTGGTCGTCGGTGCTGCTGCCCTGCCCTGCCCTGCCCTGCTGGCCCTGCCCTGCCCTGCCCTGCTGCTGCCCTGCCCTGCCCTGCCCGCCCGCCCTGCCCTGCCCTGCCCTGCCTGACCCTGCCCGTGCCCTGCCCTGCCCTGCCCTGCCCTGCCCTGCCCTGCCCTGCCCTGCCCTGCCCTGCCCTGCCCTGCCCTGCCCTGCCCACCCTGCCCTGCCCGCCCTGCCCTGCCCTGCCCTGCCCTGCCCTGCCCTGCCCTGCCCTGCCCTGCCCTGCCCTGTGCCCGCCCGCCCTGCCCTGCCCTGCCCTGCCCTGCCCGCCCTGCCCTGCCCTGCCCTGCCCATGCCCTGCCCTGCCCTGCCCTGCCCTGCCCTGCCTTCGTCCGGGCACATGTTTGGGATCTTAGGTGGTTGGAGGTGTCGCCTAAGACAAACGAAAACAATGCAACATATTCCGTAACCGAAGCCTATTGTGTCTGAAGTGGTCATTCTTTTCTTTAAAAACGATGAATATACCACCTAATGGTGTGTCATGTATGAACGTCCGTCCGTCCATCCGTCTGATTGACTATCCGACTGTTTTTTGTTCTTTCTTTACAGAACATACAAACGATGGCAGCTGCAGTTGCTATAATCCAGGCTCGCAATTTACCATGGGAACGAGTCTTTAGGACCGAACCAATCCCCTAGACTTCATGGATAACGAGGACCAAATATCGAAATGCAGGCTGTCTCGTCATTTTTTTTCTACAAGTATGCGACATTGCACATGCTGAAATTATACGGTCTACCCTGAGATTACACAGTCTGTCAGTGTCATTGCAAGTGTTGACTGCATTGCGATTTTACGCAACTGGTAGTACCCTGGCGGTTACTGGAGAGATATACAACATTCGCAAATCAAGTGGTTCTAGAAAGTGGAGTATAACTTTTGCGGACAGTGTTAGCCTTTGTTTCGTTTCTGATAAGGAGATACCTGGTTTTCAGACTAGATGGAGAAACAGTCCTGACGCATTTAACAAAAATGTCAGACCCGTCCGCTGAACGCACGTGCGCATTAATCCAGTCCTATATTGGTAAACATGTTCAGGGGCAATCCTATATGTGTGACACTGACTCACACAGTGCATGCATTTCTACATGTAATCAACAAATTACCCGTGTCCAGTTCAAATAAATATAATTTGTCATTCGGTAGTTGTATCAGATACATCCATATCGGACCGGGCACACCATTAATAATCGACAGTACATGTGTTCTGCTGACTCTGAAACGTGATTTCTGAGTTAATGAGGTAATCTAAGTAAAATTTAAAAAATGGTCGAACTACCATTTTATTGGAATGAAAAAATAAAAACATTGTTAATTGCTTCTTTTGTTGCTGTTTCATGTCATATGCCAGTTTATATTACAGTATAAGGTTCACTAGTTGGCAAAACACATAAAGGGAAAGTAAATTCATCATAAAAATATAAGCCCCGAGCGGGATTTGAACCCGCGCGGCACATACCAAAGCTGTAAACAATGACTAAGTTGTAACTTATGACGGACTTGTTATGACCGTCTTAAGTTTGTGTTGTGAAACCAAATAAGCAATGACTTAAGTCGGTCATAACTTTTGTCATAAGTTATAACTTAAGTTCGAACTTATGAACAAACTAAGATTTGTTAGTGAAACGGGGCCCAGGTCTCACAAACATCCAACACACACTGTCCTGCAATATTTAAACTCACTCATGAACTACCAACAAGTACTGAAATAGCTCACTGACCACGGATTATCCTTGACCAGTAACAAAAGATTTCCCTTCAATCAAAATTGGTCATTTACCCCCAGGCCCCTGTTGTACCTTGTAAACTAATCCCACAGCACCTATCTCCCATTCTCATTACATATATACTATTGCTGAATTATGATTCTTACCAGCCTAGACCGCTATATACATTTATATTTCTCTGTGACAGAAATAAACGCTAAATGACGATAGTAGATATATGTGTTTAAAGATGTTCTTATCCTTAAAAATCACGACTACATTCTTAATAAAACATATATAAATATCCAAAGACGGTGTTTCCTATCCGCCTTTAGACGTGGTAATGAACTCGTAACTGTTAAAATATTAAAAACAAATAATCCAGGGATGACAACATAAACTGAAAATTGTTATATACTGGTCTACATTCGAATGTTAATGAAATGATGCTTAACGGCCCACCAACACGAAATAGTAATATTTAGGGCCAAGCAGTGTAGATGAAGAATACAAGTAATAGTAAAATACTTTGTTAGATGTGGTAGGCAATCAGATGATTAGGGTGACAATAAAACTATGATGAGCAATAGAAATGAGTAACATGCATACAATGATAAAATTATATTTTCCGATACAAGCTGGTCTCATGGAGAAAGCTAAACAAACCTTCAATGTTCTCCACCTGAAGAGTGAAGTAACATTTAAGTGTTTGCGTCGAATGTCGACAAAGTCTATACAGTCCAGTAGGATGTGTTGCACGGTAAATGTACGGTGGCATACGAATGCGTTAGTCGTGTATGTCCAATTAGTAACCGACTAAGGACAACTTCACTCTAGCTGACATCTTATATTGTTTACTAGTTTATCCTTGCAACTGTAATTTGACATGGATCTTAATTTGCATAAATATCTTATTTATTGTGTTCCTTGTCATTTAAAACCCCTAAATTAATATATCATTTATTACTGTATGCTATTTAGTTAAATATATACAAAGTTTTCTTTCCGAGTGGCAGCCATCTTGGATTTGTCCAATATGGCCGCCATGGGGAGTATTTGAGCTTGTCTGCCGGTGGATTATTCTACAACATATTATCAAAGCTGGTTAAGCCACCCTACTAATACTTATATTATGTGATATGGCAATTTGAAACATTTTTATACACCCTATGCAAGGTGCATGACCACGTGGTTACAACAACAACAATGTCGCCCACTTCAAAGTAAGTATTATTTGATATTTTCCTTAATATGCAACGGATTTTTATGAAATATGGCGCAGCAAACGCGTCCTCATGAGCTGCATTTGGTGGTCCAGGGAGTTCGGCACAGACTTATGTTGTATTTGCGAAGAATCGATTTCCGTGTCGGTAGACCCGGAAATCGATTCTTCGCAAAAACGACATAAGTTTTGGCGACAATACAAAGACCACCAAATGCAGCTTAACAAGACGCGTTTGATGCGCCATATTTTACCAAAATCCGTTACGTAATAAGGACAATATAAAATATTACGTACTTTGAATCAGATGGATTCTGGAAGTTTCAGTACTTGTTGTTGTTGCTGTTGTTGTTGTTATTATCATGTGATCATACACCTTGCTATACAATTCAAATGCTTAACAACAAGGTGTCATGCATACATACATATGGCATACCTGATGTATGGACAAGCACCTGTTATTAATGGATGTCATTCACCGTGGCCAGGCTGCACGGTGGCTGTCATGTAGCCTGGCAACGTTATATTTACATTACTCAGGGGCGTCGGAAGCATCATACGATTGGTCCGGCGATGGTGCAAACTGCACCCACCCAAAGTGGATGTTGTTACCACTCAGTCGAACCGTCTCGATTACCACTCAGTCGAACCGTCTCATCGAGACGGTTCGACTGAGTGGTAACAGCATTCACTTTTGATAATAAATAAGAAAGATTGATAAATGTGTGCATAGGCTGATATAATACTATCAAATAGGATATGTTGAAATCAACAGTATGAGAAATGCATACTTCACGTTTGAATAACTTTAATAATAATATATACATTCCTAACCATTTTCTTTGTATACATGAATTATAAATACATGTATTTTAATAAAAAAATCATTTTTTGTCAAAATAATTGGTCCGGCAATTGCCGAACCTGCCGGACCTGTTCCGACACCGCTGTTACTGCTATATATATTTGAAGCATGATATGCATTACATTGATGGTATGACGAACAGTGCTGATCCCGATAAAACTGTGCGAATGTACAGGCTGATCTGGATTTATACTGGTCGCAAAACCCATAATATTCATTTATCAAGTCACAGCTGCATATGGCCGACCAGGGGTATGGACACGCACCTGTTATCAATGGATGCCATTCACCGTGTCCAGGCTGCACGGTGGTTGTCCGTTGCATCCGCCGAGCCGCTCCGTGAAACATGTTTATGAAATAGTCGATGGTCGATGGATCGTAACCCTTCATGCCTACAATACGTTACTTGTGATTACAACATATTTATTACAATATACACACATACTCTCGGTAGGCATTTTAACATTACGCTGAACTATGACATTGATAAAAATTACACAAATAGTATATACATATATATATAAATAAAAAGTACACCAATAGTATATGTATTTGTATATACTATTTGTTTTATATAATTATATATATCAATATATACTATTTGTTTTATATAATTATATATATCAATATATACTATTTATGTTTGCATTTTAACATTACACTGAACTGTGATATGGATAGAAATGACACAAATATATATATACATTTGTATATGTATATACTATTTGTTTTTGCATGTGTATATGCCATTTGTGTCATTTGTATCAATATATATATAGATCAATCTCTGCGAAAGTCGTCGGGCCGTCGGACATGTTCGTTAAAATTGTCGGCGGTCCGACGGTAAACCGGAAGTCGCCAGACCGAATGTGCGACTATAAAAGAAAATATTTGTTTTTACTTTTCAATTCTAAGCTTCAATGAAATCACATTACTTTGGTATGCGCTGCTGGTTCTAGCTAGCCTTTCTTATATGACTGATATACTTAAAAAGCTAAAAAGCTCTTAAATATCACACAAAATCAATTTTATTTTTATATAAAAAATTCGGTCTGGTAAATTTTTGTCCGGTCTAGTAAAAGTTTCAAATTTACCACACCGAATGTCCTGTACAATTTTGGCGGTTTCGCGGAGACTTATATATATATATGTCCGATATAACATATGGTTCTATAGTCTCCGCGTCTCCGCGAAAAATTTACACCTTCTATAAATTCATAATGGAAACGCCCATTCAACGTATTGCGTATATATCACAATTAATTACATTAGCCCCACGTGAGCTAGTCCCAACGAACTAAATAATAATACAAAGCTACTAGAGAAAATATAAGAACAACGAGCAGAGACAGAGAATAGTAGGTTAGTGCCGTGAATGGGAAAACATATCTGGGGCGGCACGGAAGCGGGATGGGCTCGGCAAAGCCTGGCCCATCCCGCTTCCGTGCCGCGCCAATATTTTTTCCCATTCACCGCATTAACCTACTATTTTATTTATCCCGTCAACAGTAAAAATAGCTTTACAATGAAAAAAGAATAACCCCAGCCGCAGCCTCAAAATCGAAGAATCGACTAATATGGCAACCGCACATATTCATACGCAGTGATTAGGTTGTATTGACAGGATATCAAACATGTTTCACGGCCCCGTGTTTCACGGCACATACGCACTGTGTTGACGGGATAAAGTATTATTTTTGGATGAAAGGTAAATTGTATGGAAGGTGAGGAAATTCAAAATTATTAACAGAACTAGAGAAAGAAAAATTATATCAGAAATAAATTTAAAAGTACCGAAAACAACTGATAAATAGCACACGTTAGAATAACAAAAGCGGTACTATCAAATATAACAAACTAGAAGTCATGGAATCAGATTTATCCCGTCAACACAGTGCGTATGTGCCGTGAAACACGGTGCCGTGAAACATTTTTGATATCCTGTCAATACGACCTAATCACTACGTAAGAATATGTGCGGTGGCTGATGTTATTTTTATTGCATTTTTCAGCCATTTGTAGATGTTGACGGGATAAATATAATAGTAGGTTAGTGCCGTGAAGGGGAACAAATAACTGGCGCGGCACGGAAACGGGATGTGTTCGGAAGAGCCTTGCCATCCCGGTTCCTAAGCCTTGCCAGATATTTTTTTCCCATTAACGGCACTAATCTACTACTCTCTTCATATATATATTTCCAGACAAGCATTTGAAAAAAAACAACATGGAGAATTGGGGCTTGTGGGTTTTGCGACCAGTGTAGATCAAGATCACGCACCGCACAGTATGATCAGGATCTGCAATGTTCGCCATTCCATCAAAGAAACTCCCATCACGCCCGTCACTTGGGGGATCGGGTTCAACGTGCCGAATGGGCCAACTATCAGTTACGAACCTGTCAACTTTTATCAACTCGTGTTGATTAATTGATCGAATACGCATTTATGGCAACGAGTCCATTCGTACTGACTATCAGGACGTTTATCAATAAAGTTAAACGAACCTTTTCATAAAAACAAAACAAAAACTTTTATCAATTCGTGTTGATTAATTGACCGAACACCTGACTCAATACTTGATACCGCTATCTTTAATTGTAATACAAATATGGCGTCTGAAGTGTTTACATTCTGTTAAAACGCAGGTGCATCCACGTCAGATCTGGTTATGCTGTCCATCAAACATATAAAAACCACTTCAGATCTGGTCATGCTGTCAATCAAACATATAAAAACCACTTCAGATCTGGTCATGCTGTCAATCAAACATATAAAACCATTTCAGATCTGGTCATGCTGTCAATCAAACATATAAAACCACTTCAGATCTGGGCATGCTGTCAATCAAACATATTAAACCACTTCAGATCTGGGCATGCTGTCAATCAAACATATAAAACCACTTCAGATCTGGGCATGCTGTCAATCAAACATATAAAACCACTTCAGATCTGGTCATGCTGTCAATCAAACATATAAAACCACTTCAGATCTGGTCATGCTGTCAATCAAACATATAAAACCACTTCAGATTTGGTCATGCTGTCAATCAAACCGATAAAACCCCTGATAAGCCGGGAAATACTGGCGGGAAATTTCACCTCCACGTCACTTGAGGGTGCTGCGAATTCACACCATACTACTTATTATGTATGTGGCTGTAACCGGAGAAATTGGGTTTACGGGTTTTTGCGATCAGTGTACATGTGTAGATCCAGATCAGCATGTGCTATGCATCCATACATGCTGATCGATATCTGCACTGCTCGATCATTCCACCAATGAACCGCCCGTCACGCTTTTTACAAGCAGCATACATCGCTATCGGGATGCATGAGTGTGCTATTTGATCAGGAGCTACACGGGTCACAAATCACATAAACCCCATTTCCCCAGTCACAGACATATATCCTACCTTGTATAAAGGATGGCTTGCTTACGAATAAACCCTTGATTGGCATACCAAACCGAAGCCTAGACCACCATTGACCCTCTTTCTTGGAATCCGGCTCTGTCACGTGAGGGTGTTTCTGTAAGCGGCCCCAGAGATCAGACGTCCCACATTTCTTCGCCCCAATGATGTAGAAGTATGGGAGGCAGAGCAACTGTTCCGGCGACGAGGCGTTAAACCAGCATGGATTTTTGTAAGTGTCCAGAAACGTGAATGGTTGCTGAAATAAATCATTATACCCACATTTTGAAGACAGTAGTATACATAAATATGACGGTGAATTATACCGCTCAGCAGCAGTAGTTTACACCACTTTCGTGCTTACCATATATGGGGAAAGGACGTCAGTAACGTCGCAATGACGTGTTTCCTTCGACCAATCAAGTCATGCTCTTGGACACACCCTCTCACTCGCGAGACGGTCGCCGTCCCTACGACCCTCCTCCAGAAATTAATTCGCATATCTCTTGGCCATATTTTACGCTTGATTCGCTTTGGTTTTATGAAGAATCATGTTTGAAATGTAAGAAAATGTTTATAATTTAACCAGGTGAGTTGATTATCTTGAAATAATGCCCTTGTGATATGGTCCTACCGCTAAACAAATTTGGTTCGCGACGATTACTCGTTTGTTGAGCGCCAGGACTCCATCACTCGTGTATTATTTCACGATAATCAGTTCACCTTGTTAAATATACGATATATATTGTAATGGAACCATCAGTTCCATTTCAGTAGATTCGGTCATCATGGTCAGACACAGATATTTACTATTTACACAACAGGCTCCAGCATTTCAAATATGCATATATCCTTTATTATTAGTACACGGCAGTGTTGTAGAGGATCATAGTTGTAGTGTGCCATCCCTGAGACTGTATGAACCAGTGGACGGCCGCATATTATTATGTGTGTTGCCGACTATTGGTCATCACGAGTACTGTATATCAAATTGACACCAGACATTTCGACATTGAAGCAGATATCTCTATTGTGTGTGACAATGACTGCCTTAATCTTATATGATATTGTTGCTTATTAATTTCTGATGCTGGAAAGTAATGACTCGCACGCTATTTGTTGGTATTTGGTGTACTAGAGACGAGTTTGGGGAGCCGGGTGTTATGATTTTCCACAGAATTCACTGCGTATTTTCGTACCTATTTTCGTGCGAGCAGCCTATTGTAAGGGGTTTCAACCAATAATGTATGTATCACTACAATAAGTCTGGCCCATAGCGATCGGCCACATTAGCGGCCGCACAGATGATCGTGTCACTAGTCTAGGGGACATGTTTATTTGTGTGATTTTGATGGCTGTATTTTGTTTCTTTGAGATGTCGAACATTTTTCATTTAGCGTCTCTAGTTACCGAACGCTGATTGGTTAAACATACATTTGCAGCGGGAAATTTGATTGGGGCTCGCACGGCTGCTGCTCGCATCTCGTCTATATAAAGAAGGCGAGCTGCGCACATCATTAACTAACTTGTCAGTCGACTGACCCACTCATATTGACAGTAACCGCTAGTGACCTATTGTCGACTCGGGTACACAGTTAGTTCCCGTCACGCTGACTAACTTAGTACTTTGTCACATAGAATTGTTGATTTAAGTTCACGTCAGCCATCCTGACACGAGGCTCTTGCATTAATAAATATATAAGTATGAGTTCAGACGCTCGTCGTTATTAACTTGAAATCCAGATAGACAGTAATAACGCTACCGCGCTGCCAACCAGGGCCGGGGGGGGGGGGGGGGTGTTGGTTACAATATTGTTTTCGTCACGGGTGTCCGTCCGTCCGTGCTTACGAATAGGTAGCTATGTAGCTAAGAGAACAATGCTAACTGTAATTAATTCCATTCATTCCGTTCTGTTGTGTGGCTATTTTAAACAAAATAATAGCCACTTAACTATCCATTCGTGGCATCGTCCGTCCGTCCGTTTAACATTAAACCCGTTATAGGTGGATACTTGATAGTTGGTATGTCGCTGCCTTATGGTGTCAGTGCTGATGCGTAACATGAATTTCGATTGTATATTTCACCACTGGTCATGGTTATATCCCCCCTTTGGACAATTTTGCCTTATAACAAGTAAAACTTGTAAACCGTAATTAGCTGGAAATATGGGATTTTTGTATGTACATGGAAACCTCTCTAAACCGGACACCCCTGGGAGGTCCCCAAGGTGTCCTGTTTAGAGAGGTTTTTACTGTAAATCAGGCATTTGAGAATTATGAGCCTTAGCTGTGTGCTATGTGACCATGAACAGACATTATCACCTAAGATAAATGACCCAGAAACCCAAGAAAAATAAGATATCAGAAATGTATTGGTGTCCTGTTTAGAGAGGTTTCACTGTAGCTTCTTTATGATATGCAGATGCACGAAGTGAATATTTATTTTTGATTTGATCTACGGTTCATGGTCTTCACAATATCTCTGTGTAAGTGTGTAAGAATTATTTTGTTAAAAATCGTAATAAATGAAGATTACATATTTAGGCCATTTTTTTTTTATTTGTTGGTTTACGGATTTTTTTTCCGCGAGATCGGATTTTGGCACAGGGTTGGGTCGGTCGGTAAAAAAAAAAAAAAAAAAAAAAAAAAAAAAAAAAAAAAAAAAAAAAAAAAAAAAAAAGGTCTGTTAAAAAAAAAAAAAGGCCAGTGATTGTGATACAGTGAAACTTGTGTTAACCGGCATCGTCTCCGACCAAGAGTTTGTCGGTTAATGTAGGGTGTCGATTCAGCAAGGTTCTTTATATTCTACATAGCAACTCAGTTACATAGCAATTCACATACTGTTGAATGTTGATCGTTGATCATTGTGAATGGGTTGCATAATGCGTACATATTAATACAGTATCTGGTTTAGGTTTAGTAAGTAAAATAAAAATAATTAAATAAAATGAATCAAGAGTATATGTATGTATTTACCAAGTCATGTGACAATTCGTTGATGTCACCATACTTGACACTTGATACACACTGAGCACTATTGTTTCACATTTACGCTCCTGGTAAAAATGTTGTGGTATGACAGTTCGTACATTAATGTCAGCTATTGATAACCTAACAATTGCCAATGTTACACAACACACAAGGTGGGGGATCACGTGGTTTCCGAATATTGTCGAAAGATGTGACGTAATACACCGAGTTTAACGGTCACTGGTTGTGTGTGGTAATTGGTAATACTTATTGGTCTTACGCAAATACCTGTCGATCATAACATTTGCGTCGTTTAAGCGGGTTGCTGCTGCGGCATCCCCGATGCTTTGCCCAAGTGAGGCCTTGGCAAATTCTGTATAATTGAATGACGAATCCCCAATGCATTCAATCCTGTCCAGCAATATGGACGCAACTTAGTGTCGCACCTCTTCTCAGTGCAATAATGGGTCCTTCTGAGGACACGAATCCACAAGACTCGCCATAGATTATACCAGCAACCAACCGTTTTCTTAGAACATAAAAAAAACGAGAAATTCCCCGCCAAAACAGTGTGCGTCGGTAGATATTATTTATTTATTTTTTTTTTTCATCGGCGGTAAAAAAATCTAAAATAAAATCGGAAATTTAAAATTTAATTTTTTTCCACATTGCCAAAAAATCGGGTCGGCGGAAACCAACAAATAAAACAAAATGGCCTTAGTATGTAGATTCACATGCGCAGAGTGAATTTAGATGTTTGATTTGATTCGTACGAAGCCCCGCAGGGGACATGGATATAGTTTTAATATGTTGTTCCCACGAAATAACAATTCGTTCCCCCGATATAACAATATAACAATTCGTTCCCACGAATTAACAATTCGTTTCCACGAAATGACAATTCGTTCATTCGTTCAATCAATTTAACAATTCGTTCCCTCAAATTAACAATTCGTTCCCACGATATAACAATTATATCCCACGAATTAACAATTCGTTCGTGGGAACGCATTGTTATTTCGTGGGAATTATTTGTTAAATTGAAGGCAACGAATTGTTAAATTGAGGGAACGAATTGTTATTTCGTGGGAACGAATTAATAAAAACAAGAATTATACGTCCCCTGCGGGGCTCCGTAGATTCGGGCTCATGGTGTATCTCATCATTTCGGACTTTGGAGAAATGGGTATTATATATTGTGATGGCGCGCTATCGACTTTTCTCTACTGTCTGTTTCACGAAACTGCCCAAATTTTACGGCCATACAAACAATGCAAAAGCAATATTTTTGACAGTATTGAATGTTAGCCAAATTTAAGAATGTGTCTTCTTTTTATTTCGTGAAAATTCGTCCAATATTGATTTTATTGCGAAAAAAACAATTTTCCCATGTTAAATCTCTATAGACACCTTCACTTTGTAATGGGGATTTAAATGGGGGAAATTCCACAGCTCCTCCACTTCCTTTTCACCCATGTCTATATTCATGTTTACAACACAACCGGTGTCATTTTCATTTTTAATAACCCCCATGGTGGCCATCTTTTATTTAAAAATGGCCGCTCGGAAATCCTACACACAATATTGTAATAATCATATATAAATTTCGAATGCAGTTAGAATGTGGCCTTTTGCGACTATGCCATCTGCATACTTCAAACAATAACACTGGGTTTGGTTCCATTTTTTCCAACAACTGGTATGGCGGACATTTGGTTTTCAAAATGGCCGCTATGTCAATATTATGTTTTGTTTGTCCACTACTAATTGTCATTGAAAACGTTAGGTTGTGTTGTTTTTTGTTTTATTATATTTTTGGAACCAATGTTATTTGTATCATCTACAGACGCCAAGTAAATAAAGCATGGGTTGGTTTCATTTATTTCTGAATTTAAAAATGGTTGCCGTAAGAATGCTGTTTCCTTAATATTCAACGGATTTTTATGAAATATGGCGCAGCAAACGCGTTTTCATGAGCTGCATTTGGTGGTCCAGGGAGATTATACAGACTTATGTATTTTTTGCGGAGACACGGAAATCGATTTTTCGCAAAAACGACAGAAGTTTGGGCGAAAATACAGAGACCACCGAATGCAACTTAACAAGACGGGTTTGATGCGCCATATTTCATCAAAATCCGTTGACTATTAAGGAAACATTAAGGAATATTAAGGAATATTACGGACACTATAAAATAATACTGTAATGCCCCGGGCAAATAGATAACAATAGCCTCAAGTCTAAAGACAGACTTACCAGTACGGCAGTAGTGCCATCTGTTGTCGTGAGTGAAATATTCCATTGGAATACTCCTGTTAACTCCATTTGGTAGAATGCCATATCACTGCACTTTGATCTATCTAATTATTTTCATGCTTAAAATGCATATTATAACTTGTTTGTTATACACTGTATCCTTCATAATGTGCCAGTTGTTTAGCACATGTCTTCAGGAAGTCAGCATCCCTGTTTACTTCCTGTTGGACCAGACTGTTGCATTGTGGGTAAAAGTGCATAGTAACGTAAATAAGCAGTTACACTGCGTTCCACCTGCTAAACTTAACTTTTAACTAATTAGTATTTATCTACTGGTCCAACCATAGTAAGTAACTTGTATATTTATGACCAGTCTTTATTGTCCGAAGATGTTTTGGGTGTATTCCATTCAACTTTATGGAGTATTTCCCTACTTTATCTGAGTCTTGACGGTAACCAAGCAAGTGTCAGTGTCTTGACGTCATATCTGTCACACATAATCTGGGGTGAATCACCCCAAGTTTTGGGCGAGTTAACCCTCGCCCAGATTTTCGGATGAGATCACCCCATAGTGTGGTTGATAATGCAGGGTACTATAAAAGACCCCCGTTTTTCTGCTCTGGAGCTCAGTCAGTTCAAAAACTTCTAAGACCAGTCATGCTGTCACTCTATCTCTGACACTTCCTCGGAAGCCGCCACTTGTTTAACCAAACCATTTGAATAGTAAGTACAGCTGGAATTATTGTTAATTGAGCTCCCAGCTGTACCCTCAAGGCAAACACTGAATTTGTTTAAATACAGTGAGATTGTATAACTGTTGAACTGCCCACTGTTGTCTTTTAACCCGCCATTACAAGAACAAATCATCCCCTCAGACCTGCACAGGCACACTCCAAAAGTCTGAGCATAACAATACGTACTTTAAATCAGACGGATTCTGGAAATTTCAGTACGTGTTGTTGTTGTTAGTACCACGTGATCATACACCTTGATATCCATTATGAAAAAACAAACTCCCAGAGTACAGCGTATGTGGCTCCAGCTGAAGTAGTATGACATGTTAGTGAAACGTGTTTCTGGCAAAAGCTTTCCAGCTGCTGATGCAGGAAATTAAAAAGTTAACTGAGCAATATTCAAATTGAGTCTGCTCAAAGAAACGGTACTAAAGGGATGGCCTATGCCAGCATGAAATAGGGGCGTTTTGAAATTACATAGATGATCTGAGAATATCAGATTCGCTGAGTTGGGTATACTCGCATAACGGGTATATAATGGTCACCAGCACAGTTAATGATGGGACGGCGGCGTCTATTCAATTTACCGACCACTTGTGAGCAGCTATTGCCGAAAACTGTTTCTCCTCGTGACACACTGAGATGCAGTCACCAACAGAGCATGATAAGAACGCAATAGCTTTGAAATTAAAAGAGCTAATCAATCGTGAACATTATTCGATTCCAGAAAGATACACTTGTAACTTAGAGTTAGTTCTTTCTTGATATATATATATACCTGTAACTTAGAGTTATTAGTTTATTTATATATGGGCCGCGCTCTTGGAAAACCAGCCTTAATGACAAACTTTTTGATTTTCATTTCTTAACATTTTCTGATGCGGACACCTTTCAAAAACAATATTCTGAAAAGCAAATGCAATTACATGTATGTTTAATAGTTTTTGTTTTATCTCACTTTTTTTAGCACCATGTGAATCACGCACGGAAAAAACGCAGCGTTATTGAAACGGCGACGTTTGTACAATGCAACTTGACAGCCTACAGTAGAAATGAGTGTTCATAGACTCATTGACGGTGCTTGTAAACTGCACTATTTGCTGATAAATTGCACTAAATGAATCTACAAGTGTTAGCATGTATACTATCAAACATTGATCAGAATAAAACTATGATATGTATATCTAGTGAACAAAACGAACGCACAACTATCGATTTTAAATCTATAATTAGCCGACCTGTGGCTTCGTAATTTGACACCATCGCCATAATAAATTCATATACATGTGTCGTCAGAAAGATACATATCAGATATACATGTCACAGGGTGAGAAGAATGTGCACCGGCTCGGGGCTCGAACCCGGGACCTCTGGTTTACCGTACCATCGCTCTAACCGACTGAACTAGCCGGGCACGAATAAACATTTTATCCCCATAGTTACGTACCGTGACATACTCCCCCGCCAAATTGGAATTCGTCTCCGAATTCTATATTTAATTCGTCTCTGAAATCCATATTTTTATTACATTTTGGGCAGTATTTATCAGTCACGGTCCCTCTTTGGGCGCCAAATGTCACAGGGTGATAAAAATGTGCTCCGGCCCTTGGCTCGAACCCGAGACCTCTGGTTTAACGTACCATCGCTCTAACCGACTGAGCTAGCCGGGCACGAATCCACACTTCCTCCCCACAGTGAGTTACGTACCGCGACATACAGATATTTCAGAATTTAGGTCCGAATATAATTGACGTCAGTTAATTGTGACGTCATTTATTGATTTAGACATCACCAACGACCAAAAAACTAATTCCTGGTGTTGGAAATTGTAAAATATATTCACATCGTATCGGTGATTGAAACAAATGCACTTTTTTTCTGTAGAAATGAATGACCAGAATTTGGATAGGCCTATGGCTGCACATATCAATGACTTCAGCGCCCGATATGGTCTAAACTTTGATTATTTCGTTAGAACGCATTCCAATTCGGTCTAACTCATTCGAATTCGTTCAATCATTGCGGTCTAACTCATTCAAATTCGTTCTAACGATTTAAATTATTTCGTTCTAGCGAATTCGAATTCGTTCTGGCGCATTGAAATTCGTTCTAACGCATTCCAATTCGTTCTAACGCATTCAATTATTGCATCCAAATTCGTTCTAACGATTTCAATTATTTCGTTCTAACGATTCGAATTCGTTCTAGCGCATTGCAATTCGTTCAAACGCATTCATTATTTCGTTCTAACGAATTCGAATTCGCTCTAGCGCATTGCAATTCATTCTAACGCATTCCAAAGCGTTATAACGCATTCCATTATAGCAGTTTGTCGTAGCGGGTGGTCAATGTTTCTATTTTCGTGCATTTCTGACTTCAATTGACCACCATACTTGAAAACGGGATTCAGGGATGCAGGTCCGAATCCGACGCTGCCGACGCATACTCGGGACATAGTCTTACAGTTCAGTGTGTGTCTATATTGGTCAACTGGACTTGTTTGACCAGCCGCCATGCGATTTTAATTCAGGGGGTGGTCTATTTGATCATTTTCTTGGTTTTCTGACTTGAACTGACCTCCATATTTGTAAATGGGATTCAGGCTCAAATCCGACGGTGCCTACCGATACTCCGGACATAGTCCTACAATTCAGTATATGTCTACAGTGGGCAACTTGACTTGTTTGACCAGCCGCCATGCCATTTTAATTCAGGTGGTCTATTTGCCAATTGTCTTGGTTTTCTGACTTCAACAAACCACCATATTTGTTAATGGGATTCAGGCCCAAATCCGACGGTGCCGACGTATACTCGGGACATAACCCTACAACTCAGTATATGTCTACATTGGGCAACTTGGCTTGTTTGACTAGCCGTCATGCCATTTTAATTTCGGGTTGGTAGATTAGCCATTTCTGACACCCTTATTGTACACCATTTCCGGCGGATGTTTAGGGCAGATTCTTTACTGGATGAACTTCCGGCGGGCAACTTCAGCTTAGCCATGTCAATGGCGGCAATGGCACTGTTGTTGCTGTCGTTACTGCACTGTTTATATGAAATCCAGCTGATTAGTTTTGAATTTGAATGCGTTAGAACGAATTGGAATGCGTTTGAACGAATTAGAATCCGTTAGAACGAAATAATTTAAATCGTTAGAACGAATTTCAATGCGTTAGAAAGCAATAATTGAATGCGTTAGAACGAATTGGAATGCGTTAGAACGCAATAATTGAATGCGTTAGCGAATTGGAATGCGTTAGAACGAATTGGAATGCGTTAGGACGAATTTGAAATCGTTAGAACGAAATTGAATGCGCTAGAACGCAATAATTGAATGCGTTAGAACGAATTGGAATGCGTTAGAACGAATTTGACTTTGTGAGAACGAAATAATTGAAATCGTTAGAACGAATTTGAATGCGTTAGAACGAATTGGAATGCGTTAGAACGAATTTGACTTTGTGAGAACGAAATAATTGAAATCGTTAGAACGAATTTGAATGCGTTAGAAAGCAATAATTGAACAATAGAACGAATTGGAATGCGTCAGAACGAATTGCATTGTGTTAGTACGAATTCATTGAAATCGTTAGAACTAATTTGAATGCGTTAGAACGCAATAATTGAATGCGTTAGAACGAATTGCAATTACAACGCAATAATTTAATACGTTAGGACAAATTGCAATCCGTTAGAACAAATTGCAATGCGTTAGAACGAATTCGAATTCGTTAGAACGAAATAACTGAACTCGCTAGAACGAATTTGAAGGCGTTAGAACGCAATAAGTGAATGCATTATAATTAATTTCAATGCGTTAGAATGCGATACGTTAGAACGAATACGAATTCGTTAAAACGAATTCGAATTCGTTAGAACGAAATGATTTAAATCGTTAGAACGAATTAGAATGCGTTAGAACGCAATAATTGAATTTTTTAGAACAAATATGCAATGCGTTAGAACAAATTGCAATGTGTTAGAACGAATTCGAATTCGTTAGAACGAAATAATTGAACTAGTTAGGACGAATTTGAAGGCGTTAGAACGCAATAATTGAATGCGTTAGAACGACTTGCAATGCGTTGTAACGAATTGGAATGCGTTAGAACGAAATTGAATGCGTTAGAACGAATTCGAATTCGTTAGAACGAAATAGTTGAAATCTTTAGAACGAATTGTAATGCGTTAGAACGCAATAATTGAATGCGTTAGAACGAATTGCAATGCGTTATAATGCGTTAGAACGAATTGCAATGCGCTAGAACGAATACGAATTCGCTAAAACGAATTCGAATTCGTTTGAACGAAATAGTTGAAATCTTTAGAACGAATTTGAATGCGTTAGAATGCAATAATTGAATGCGTTAGAACGAATTGCAATGCGTTATAATGCGTTAGAATGAATTGCAATGATACGAATTCGTTAAAACGAATTCGAATTCGTTTGAACGAAATAGTTGAAATCTTTAGAACGAATTTGAATGCGTTAGAAGCAATAATTGAATGCGTTAAAACGAATTACAATGCGTTATAATGAATTAGAACGAATTGCAATGCGTTATAACGAATACGAATTCGTTTTAACGAAATAATTGAAATCGTTAGAGCGAATTCGGATGCGTTAGAACGCAATAATTTAATGCGTTAAAACAAAATTACAATGCGTTAGAACAAATTGCAATGCGTTAGAACGAATTTGAAAGCGTTAGAACGAAATAATTGAACTAGTTAGAACGAATTAGAAGGCGTTAGAACGCAATAATTGAATGCGTTCAAATTCGTTGGAACGAATACGAATTCGATAAAACTAATTTCAATTCGTTTGAACGAAATAATTGAAATCGTTAGAACGAATCCGAATGCGTTAGAACGCAAAAATTGAATGCGTTAGAACAAATTGCAATGCGTTAGAACGAATTTGAAGGCGTTAGAACGAAATAATTGAACTCGTTAGAACGAATTTGAAGGCGTTAGAACGCAATAATTGAATGCGTTAGAACGAATTGGAATGCGTTGGAACGAATTGGAATGCGTTAGAACGACATTGAATGCGTTAGAACGAATTGGAATTCGTTAGAACGAAATAATTGAAATCGTTAGAACGAATTTGAATGCGTTAGAACGCAATAATTGAATGCGTTAGAACTAATTGGAATGCGTTAGAACGAATACGACTTTGTTAGAACGAAATAATTGAAATCGTTATAACGAATTTGAATGCGTTAGAACGCAATAATTGAATGATGCTAGAACGAATTCCATTGCGTTAGAACGAATTCTAATTCGTTAGAACGAAATAATTGAAATCGTTGGAACGAATTGGAATGCGTTCTAATAAAATAATCAAATTTGTCAGAACATTTTGTTCTCTTCTCATGTCCATTATAAGGCTGTTATTTTCAGCAAATTCAAAAATAAAATCTGATTAGGGACTACACCATTCATTTGACATTTTATGGTACGGTATCGTACTGTAGACTTTGTATTTTGCTGCAGTTGCAAACGTAATCCTGTTTGTTTTGTAATGGACCAGTATAGGTCATATTACATAGGCTGAAAATCTTGAATGTGGGTGTATTTGCTTTATATTATTTACACGCCGCCGACTAAAAAAGCCTTTTGATAAAAAAAACAAAGTACGCAGACGTACATTGTTAAGTACAATGTAAGAAATTAACAACAATCTGCCAAAGTCGGACTTCTTAAATGTGTAAATGTTGGAGACCTGTACATCTGTGCAGTCTGATCAGTGTCTGCAATGATTGCAAATAAACTAGTAAAATTGCTATACATTCATATAACCATATTTACAAGTGATCATTTCAAAGAATGTTTTCATTGTTATCAAACGGCAATCGTACGGCTGATTCAATGTGTTATATTTGAAAGTCGCTAAAATTTACGTGACACGGTACACGTAAGTGGTAACAGACACAGGTACAAATAAGTAGGTTACGTCCCTGGTGGCTACACTTATGTATTACACTTATCATGATTATTGTGTCACAGTAAATATGCCTGTGACACATTACCAACACACTAAATACTAAAACATGTTTGGCCCAGTGTCACCATGATGCGATATGCCAGGAGTGGCGTATATTCGGCACTACCATAATTATACATCTGTGATACGCTTATTTTTCTGAAACTTTCCAAATTGTATTTTTATTTTGGTTTTCGAAACATTCGACAGGCGAAACAATAAGTTAAACGAATTAAGCCCTGTGCCCAGTTCTATTCGTTACATAATACTGATTGTGTGATGGTGTTATCAAAAAAATACCGGTCGTATGGTTATTTAGTTTCAAATGTCAGGGCACAAGTCGTCCATATATTATAAAAATCATTTGAAATATGCCCATTGGTATAACAAATAATCGACAAAATCACTACGTGTTTTCTTGAAGGAAACCGAAAAAAACAGACAACTGTCTGAACCACTATGGAAACAACTGTAAAATTCTGCTACGCGTATCCAGCATTAAAATGTTTGTGAGCCACAAATAGTAAAAAGTACGGTTATAAACACGGTCAACTTATTGCAATGACGCAACAATTTCAAGAGTCAAAATCCGACGTGACGTTGGTAAATTTAAGCGTAACTTTGCGACGAAATTTTCAGGCTTTCATGACGTTGTCATTAAGGCTGGTTTTCACGGAGCGCGGTCCATATATATTTGTTCGTCGGCAGCAAAAGTGGAACAGACAGTAGACAGTAGTACAATATCCTTTGGATAATACGAACATTTTGGCCATTAAACGCATTAAACCTCAGAAATATTTAAATATCATTACTTTTACACCAATAACAAAAATATCACCCTCCCCAATTTTTTTGAAGAGTGAGTGGGTAAGAGTGGGGAAACGAAAACATTTGGAAATTGACTCTAAAACCTGGCGAGCTAGCTTGGAAATGATGAAGCTAAGATAGATTTTCAAAATCGGTCTACACATTCAAAAAATATTTAAAAAAAAATCTATGTTTCGCCCCCATGTTAAATTCCCAGAGGAAAATCTTTTTTTCGCAATAAAATCAATATTTTATGGAAGTTCATGAATTTCTCTTTTGGATGGTGACCTTTATGTTATTGATGGAAAACTACTTACATTTAAATAGTCTTTCCATTTAATGTGTTTAATAGTCAAAAGTTCGTCGGCAGACAAACGTGGAACAGTACTTAGTTTGTGTTATTTGTATCATATATCCTGGTCGACTATCATGCGGCCTGATATGGACCTATATGTTCAATTCAATTCAATTCAATTCAATATCTTTATTTCCTCCTATATGGAGATTTCAAATTGTTAACAATACAAGAAATGTATATGTACACGAATAAACAAATTGATATAAATGTGAAGTTGATTTTCATGTCATTGTTTTGGGTATAATACATAATGGCCGCTGACATGCTAGATAGTCCCTGGCGTTGCACAGGAGTGTTGTGTCTGTGGGATAATATACAGTGGTTCACATATGTACGTGTATGCACGTACCTGCATGCATGCGATGCGTTGTGTATTCAGTTGGCCGAGTTCATTTGTGACCAGCGTAGACGTGGATCAGACGAATTCTTATTCGGCTGATCTGTGCTACACTGTTCAGTGTTTACACATTCTGTCAGTTAAACATACTGGTATATCTGATCCTTGTGTGGAAACTGGTCGTAGACATGTGTCTATCGATCGGAATCAACATTGTATATAACATTGTACTTTCCAATTATATATCTACATAACGCAGCGTGTATCTACTAACACTAATTAAACATGATCAAGATACGAGACGAAAGTCTCTCGAACATACACATGAATGCATCTTGTAGGAATATGCTTGCACTTTCGGATGACATTGTGCTATGTGTCTCAAGAGTACCTCCTACCATTTTCTGAAAAAACTGTTCGCCATGACTGCGTTCTAGTTCGTTGTATGTGACAAACGTGACATTCCTGTGGATTTTGTCCAGGAAAGCGTCCCTTAGAGGCAGAGTGAAAGAGCATTCTGCAACGGCATGGCACAGAACGTCTTCTGTTATACAGTCGCATAGGCGACATATACTATATTCTCGGTCCGGTATACATATCCACAACTGCGCGATAAAGTCTGCAAGTTTCAGTTGTGCTGATGTATGTGACGACTTCCAGACTATACATGGAGTTACGGACGTATGCAGACATTTAAACCTATTAAAATCTGAGTCGCTTTCTATCCTTTGCCTCCAATGATCACTTTCCAGGGCGTTAACTGAAGTCTGTACCTGTTTTTTCCACAAAAAATTAGACGGCAGGTTATCATGTAGTCGTAATATATGAGTGAGCTTGTAGCGAGACAATAGCTGGCAGATATCTGGGATAAAACCAGTCTTAACAGTTGGTGACCCTGCTAAATATAGAAAGAGTTTTCTGTAAAAAATATTCCTACATATAGCCGAGCTGGGAAGCGACATGATTTTGTGAAGGAATACTAGTTTACGTTTGTCTATTTCTGCGGATAGTGTATGAAGTCCCAGCATTGACTCGCACATATCAGATCGGGTACGTAGGGGAAAGCCTTGGATTTTCTTCACGATTTTATGCTGGTGTTTATTGATAGTGAGTATATCGTTTTGTGACAGGGCGTTCCACAATTCGCAACCGTATAACGTTGTTGGGATTATGATTTTCTTATATAAATTCACCGAAGTTAAGGGGTTTAGACCGGCAGGTTTCACACCGAGTCCAATCATTGCATAAAAAGCGTTTAGCCCTTTTTGGCACCTTTCCTGAATTCGTTCTTTGTACTTTAGATTAGATTGTTGTCTTATTCCCAGATGTATGATGCTATCATCTACGGCAATGTTAGTCGTTCCTAGCGAGAAGCTGATTGTTGGTGATACCCTAGACTTAGAAAATATTGCGACTCGGGATTTATCTGCGTTTATCGAAAATCTCCATTTTGTAGCGTACTCGTTAACTATATCAAGTAGGCGCTGAAGATGGTCTGGGCGCGTAGTCAAACATGTAATGTCATCGGCTAAGGCCGGATTACCCGCGCTAACTGATCCCACGGAGGCACCCAGGCATGAATCCTCCAATTGGATTAACAGATCATTTATAAAGACGAGGTAGAAAAATGTGGAGATAACTCCTCCTTGTCTGACACTACGAGTTACTGGTATTGTTTGTGACGATACGCCGTTAACTTTCACATATGATATCAAATCAGTATAGTAACTTCTGATAACTCTCCAGGTTTTACCTTGGATGCCTAAGTTGTGCAATTTATACAGGAGACCGGCGTGCCAGACTGTATCAAACGCCTTTTGTATGTCTAGGAAGGCACCGTACACGTTGCTACCTAAATCGGTGTTGGAGTACACCGTTTCCTGGAGGTTGAATGCAGCAGATACGCAGCTCAGGTTCTTCTGAAACCCTTGCTGCTGGTTACAGGGGAAATCAATAGAATTTGTGTGTATAAAAGTCCATATTCTATTGACCATAACACGTTCAAATATTTTGCACAGACATGGAATAAGGGAGATTGGTCTATAGCTACCCGGGTCTGTTTTACATTTACCGTTTCCCTTATATAGCGGTATAATTATGCTCTGTTTCCACGCTCGTGGGACAGTTTCCTCCATAAATATTATGTTGAGCAGGTGAGGTATCATTTTAACAAGAGTGTCACTGCCGTATATGATATGTTCATTTTGTGTGTTGTCTGAGCCTGGTGCCTTACGTCGTTTTAACGTACTTTTAATATCGGTTATCTCCCTTATTGTTATCGGACTTTTAAGAACTTCGCCGTATTTGAGTTCTGTTGAATGCGCCATTGTGTTTACCATAGTTGTAATAGTGGATATTTGTGATTCATCTTCTTTTTGCGACGAGTCGTTAAAAATATTACGATAATATATGGCGAAACCGTTAGCGACTCCTTCCGGTGAAGTCTGGAGACACCCATTTGCAGTGATTTCGGTGCACGTGGGAGACCTCGCGGTTTTCCGATTCCGTAAAAGTTTCCAGAATAATCGGTAATCGAGTTCGGCGGCTTCGTCAAGGTCAGTGTACACTTTATCCATATATTTTTCTGACTCGATACGCTGGATCTTTCGGAATTGTGCTTTAGCTTGTTTATAAGCATTAAATGAAGAATATTCGCGTCCGCGCGGTCGACCATTGCTGATCCAGATGGATCGCATGTGTCGAGATTTACCGTGAGCCGCCTTCACATCGCGTGTCCAGTATGGTTTAGTATGTGTCTTAAATTTGCTTTTTGGCAATGTCGCGTTGGCTGCATGATGTATAGCATATGTTATTCTATCAGATAGCGAATCTACTGTATCAGCAGGGCTGTCGGGTTGTATTGTACTTAATGTCTCGTCTAATAGTGTTCTGTACATTAATATGTGGTCATCCGTGGTTTTATTCCAGGATATACACTGTTCGCGAGCCGTGTCATGATTATACATATTCTGGTTAATATTCATCTTAGCGAGTATAGGGAGATGATCGGAAGTTGAAAAGAATTGCACGTTTTCGTCTAGTATTTTAAGTTCGTGAAAGCAGCGTTTTAGAGATGTATCAATGATAAAATGATCAATCATTTTCTGCGTTGGTATGAAAGTATAGTTCGGGCCTAACCTTCGAGCGGACATATTAGCAGCGATTAAATTATTATCTGTGATGAATTTGGTACATCGGTGAGTTTTATGTCGGCTCGCAAGTTGCTCCATGCCGATATTTAGTTGTGCGTTAAAGTCTCCACCGATTATTATTATAGTATGCAGAATTATTATACTGAATTTATTACATTATCACAGCCAAATTGGCTGTGATAATGTAATAAATTCAGTATAATAAAAATTAATAAATTTATCATAAAATTGAAAATTTCTCCCTCAAAGTATACTTTGCTACTAAAGTATACTTTGCAATGTTGATGAAATAGGCTACTGATCTCCTCGCCCGCTCCCGAAGCCTATCAACTCAAAGATCAAGCTATCCAAGCAGTACGGATGTTTCGTTGACTGAATTGCGAACAGTGCAGGCCCTGATCAGACTGCGCGGATGCGCAGGCTGATCTGGGTCTGCACTGGTCGCATAACCCATAAGCCCCATTTCCCGAGTCACAGCCACATGTAAAGAGTGCCGGACGCGGAAAATAAATTGACATAGTACTACGGAAATTACGGTGATTAAAGCTGATTTGTTTTCTAAAGGTTAGAAGACACCAAAAGTAGTCCGGTATAACAAAATAGTGCGGGTGTTTTGATGTCACAGACACCGTTTGCTTGCAAATCTTGATCCATTACTACACAGTTTCACTTGAGGAACATTTTGGGGTGCCTTTAACACCAGTTTTCAGCATATTTGTAGCATTTAAAAGAAAACACTGAACCTGTTGGTCACTTGATGTAAACGGAGTTTCCGTGGCCAAAAAATGTACACAATATTGGAGGATATGACAAGGTTGGATTTTTCTTTCTTAGGAGTAAGTGAACCTATTGTTTAGTTCATGCAGAACCAGTACAGACTGGCTGCAGGTCATGTACAAGTGGGTCCCACAGCATCCATACGAATAGTGAAAGTATGAGAGACTGGCCTTATTGGATGGCATTCGGTTAAATTATATAGTAAAACTATTTGGTGGTGTCTAACCTAACATCCAATCTAATGAAATAAAACTCTTCACAAATAGAAGGTAACCACACCGTATACATCTGTGGCTGTGGCTAAACAAATCTGGCTTATGGGATTTGTCACCAGTGTAGCTCCTGATCAAATAGCACACTCCTGTAAGCGGATAACAATGTATAGTGCTTGTTAGACACATGACATGTGCTTCATTGATGGAATGCCGAACAGTGCAGATCCTGATCAGCACAGGCTGATCAGAATCTACACTGGTTGCAAAGCCCATAAGCCCCATTTCTTCAGTCACAGCAACAGTTATAGTTTTACACTTACCACATTCATAATATCATATGGTCCGTTCTTTCTGAATAGATGTTCCGAATTGTATTGTAAATTTCTGTTTTCGTTTACATTGACTTTCTGATGATCATTTTCGTGACTTTTCTCGTCATCGTTGGCGATAGAAGCAGCCACTGTGCTGTCAGATTTAGGTCTACCTGTCCCATGTATATGTCCCTCCAGTCGGCGAGAATATATCCATTTTACGAATGTCTCTGAAATTGTAGCAAACGAACTAAACACTGTGGGAGTAGATGATATCAGTAATGTTACTGCGACTACTAATGAGAATAAACAAATTGTTTTCTTCTTTGACTTCATTATACAGAAAGAATAGCACACACTATACAGTTATGTGTTAAACCTACAATGTATGCATATGCAAAAACCAATACTCGGCTTATACTAACCCAATTTTCTGAATAACGATCTCAGACCAGCTCGTTATTCAAACTACCCAGCACTGTATTCAAATGTTGCGAAAATACATCTGAATAACGATCTCACAGCCAGTCGTTATCCAGTTCGGTAGAGCCCGATGGCATATAGCGTTTGGACTGTGTGTCCGTCTGTCCGTGTCTCCGCACGCACGAGAGGGTACTTGTTGGGTACCGAGAACAATAGGTAACTGTACATTCCATTCATTCCGTTGCTTGTTGGGTACTTGGAACAATAGAAAATTTGCTTGTAGGGTACCCAGAAAACAAAAGAAATACCAACAAGTACCCGTCCGGCACATTAAGAAGTTCGCCGGAGTTTTCAAAAATATGCCACCCGGGGTCATTCGTGTGCCGACAGGCCACATTTTCTTGTTTTCCATGTTTCTGATTGTCACTATTATACGTTCTATATCAAACGAAATTGATACCAGAGGCAATGCCCCGACTAGTTTAAACATATGTAATTGCTTCTAAAGTTACGGTCCTCGCCATAATACAAAACAAATATGTATGTCAATCAAACAATAGACGACAATTGAAAGGCAGAGGACACGTACAGTGTACATAGAGAATAGTAGGTTAGTGCCGTGAATGGGAACAAATATCTGACAAGGCTTATGAAACGGGATGGGCGAGGCTCTGCCGAGCACATCCCGTTTCCGTGCCGTGCTAGATATTTTTTCCCATTCACGGCACTAACCTACTATTATATTTATCTCGTCAACACATACAAATGGCTTTAAAATGCAAAACAAATCCCAGCCACAGCACATATCCATACGCAGTGCGTATGTTGTATTTACAGGATATCAGAAATGTTTCACGGCACAGTGTTTCACGGCACATACGCACTGTGTTGACGGGATAAAAGCTTTTATACCGCAACCAGCGTCTGAAGTAACCTAATAAAGGGGGCCGAATAAACATCATCTATATTCGCTACTAACCGTATATACATCAAAGTAGCATAATTAACATCAACTATATTCGCTACTAACCGTATATACATCAAAGTAGCATACTAAACTTGCACTTTTGTTTTGGTGCTCAGTTTGCATATAATTACAATGTAACCGGGTACCAGCCGTACTAGCTTTATTTTCTCAACTTTGACCTCTCGTCATGTGACCAGTGGGTTCAAAATAGCAACGGAAAAAGTGTCTCACTTCACCTCAATAGTGTTGGAATAATTTTAGAATTACTGGACCGATTTTCACAAACTAACTCTTGTTTTCTTAGTTAGACCATTTCCAAGCTATCTAGCCGGGTTTCGGAGTGAATTTCTAAAAAAAGTTGTTTTTCGACCAGCTTCTCGAGCTCCTCCACCTTGTCAAAACTGTCCCACTTCAAATCGATTGTTCGCAATAATTTCAGAATTACCGGACCGATTTGAACAAACTAGCTCTTGTTTTCTTATTTGAATCATTTCCAAGGTAGCTAGCATGGTTTTGGGGCGAATTTCTAAAATAAAATGTTTTCCGTACTGCTCCTTGTCCTCCTCATCCAAGACGGCCGTAATGACGTCAGTCAGACAACTTGACGTTACGTCATAAATCAACGTGACGTAAATGTAAAATGGGTTGCGGTATAAAGTAAATACATGGTTAGTGCCTTCGAATATAAAATATATTCGGTTTCGCCCCGACAACTTTATTGGGGCTCGCTAAAGCTCGCCCCAATAAAGCTGTCTAAGGCTCAACCGAATATATTTTATATTCTAAGGCACTAACCATGTATTTACTACATATTTACAATGTACATGGACACATAAAACATACATTTCCAAACCAATGTTTATGTTTTCAGATATTAAAGTCACCGTGGTAAGCTAGTCGTTATACTTATATTTTGTTCTTATATTTAAGGGTGAGAAATGGCGCGAATACATCCATACCCGGGCATGTGCCCGTAAATTAGCAGACCAATGACCGTTGGCCCATTTGTATTTGAATTAAGGTCACCGTTACATGGTCAGCTAGTCGTTATACGTATACATTTGAATAGTAATTTATCTTCAGTAGCCATTGTGTCATTTCATGATGTTGTATTGTATTTACCTCATGTTGTCATAATTATGTGACCTGAGTGAATAAACGAATAATAATAACACAAGGAAGGTAATTATATGAACTACAGGTATAGTATGGGTCAATTGTGCCGCTGAACCCACCAAGGTTAATGAATACATGTATTACCGTATTCCCATAAAAGGTTAAAGGAAACAATATGTGTTCTCTCTATTTGTGATAAGATAAGATGTCATGTTTGTCTCCCAATTCTCTGCACGGCCGACCAAACATTCAGACTGTATAGTAGTATGGTGGCATTTCGTTTCTTCTTTATATCCAGGGGGGCGTTTCACTAAACTTCGTACGACTAAAATGTTCGTAAGTGCAAACTAATGATAGTCTGTACATTTCACATTAACAATGTTTCCTTGTAACCAATTATTGGATTTACATTTATTGAGCATAGGCTGCATATGCAGCCTATGCTCAATAAATGTAAATCCAATATACAGCATATGCTCAATAAATGTAAATCCATCAATTGAAATTTCCAGACGATCCTGTGACTGGAGAAATGGGGCTCATGGTATTTGCAAACAGTGTGGTTCCTGCGCAAAAAGCATCTCATGTAGCCTGCTGACGATCTATAAATGTCTACTGTCTATTTCACGAAACCTGCCCAAATTTTACGGCTATATATATAATGCAAAAACAATATATTTTTCGATAATATCAAATCATAGCAGAATTTAAGAATGAGCCTACTTTTTATTTCGTGAAATTTGGTCCATTATTGATTTTATTGCGGGGAAAAAAATGTAACTTGTTTTCTTAGTTAGATCATTTCCAAGCTATCTAGCAAGGTTTCAGAATCAATTTCCAAAACTTTTCGCTTTTCGATTCCTCCTCTAGGTACTCTACCTCTTTTTCCCCATGTTAAATTCCCATAGAGAACTCATTTTTCTAAATAAAATCAAAATTTGACCAACTTTCACGAAACAAAAATAATATAGAAAAAAATATTGTTTTTGCATTGTTTATATGGCCGTAGAATTTGGACAGGTTTCGTGAAACAGACAGTAGTTAGAATCATCACGGGTGTTGCGCTGATGTAATAGTGAGCAGTGTAGATCCTGATCAGACTGTGCGGATGCACAGGCTGATCTGGATCTACGCTGGTCGCAAACCCGATACTCCCCATTTCTCCAGCCACAGTCCCATTTATGTTTCGGTGTGCAATGATCGTACTTTATAATATGTCCATACTACGGAGCCCCGCAGGGGACATGGAATTTTCCCACGAAATAACAATTGGTTCCCTCAATTTAACAATCCGTTCCCTCGAATTAACAATTCGTTCCCACGAAATGACAATTCGTTCCCTCAATTTAACAATTCGTTCCCTTGAATTAACAATTCGTTCCCACGAAATGACAATTCGTTCCCACGAATTAACAATTATTTCCCTTGGGAACGAATTGTTATTTCGTGGGAACGAATTGCTAAATTGAGGGAACGAATTGTTAATTCGTGGGAACGAATTGTTAAATTCAGGGAACGAATTGCTAATTCGTGGGAACGAATCAATAAAAAGAAGAATTTTACGTCCCCTGCGGGGCTCTGTATTAAACAGACATACTTGTTCCATAACACAATGCATACAATAACATATGATAGTATTACTTATACTTACGTACATTATCTGATACTTGTAGTTTGAAAATTTCAGTAACACTTTGAAGAAGTCAGTGGAAGACGGGGGCTAAATAAAAATCTAAATACGACGTTTAAACAATACTTTTATTCATCATTTGCCAATGTCCGTGACAAACACAAACTAACATAATAAATAAAAAATGAATAAATCGACATTTTTTCGGGTTTATTTTCAGGTTTATTTTTATATTAAGGACCCGTTCTAAACCTGATTATCCTTTGATTCAAAGATAATATTCATACAAAATAAATGGGATGGAATATATATAACATATATGTGAACGCTGCCTCATTACTGTATCCTAAACGGCATATAGAGTGGCCAACTTGGCCATATGTATGTGTTCAAGCCATCAGCCAGTTTCACTTCTTCTGGCGTTTGACAACGACTGGAAAATGCGAAGTAGAACATGATTGTCGCTGTGACTGGAGAAATGGGGTTTATGGGTTCTGCGATCAGTGTAGATCCAGATCAGCCTGTGCATCCGCACAGTCTGATCAGGATCTGCACTGTTCGCCATTCCATCAATGAAACACCCGGAATTCTTATAATTATAACTAATGTAGTAATATATATCATTATCAGGCTAGAGGAGTGTGTTATTTGACCAGGAGCTACACTGGTCACAAATCCCAGGCCACAGGTATCATGTTGCGGAATAAGTCGACGCAGTAGGTCACACTGCAACATAGATTCCAGAACGTATTTGTCATGGAACTTTTTTCCAAAACGAGTGACAACATAGTCAATGAGTATTATTACCCGCTATTGAAACCAACATTAATTATTCACACTATTAAATTGGATTGCACACTAATCGTAACATGTTATTGTCGCTTGTATTGGTGGTAGGGTTACAAAACAAGGCCACACAAAGAACTTAATCTGAGCGTGAAATTAGAAACGAGTCAGGGATCAGGGGCGGTGCTATATGTATTTATGTTTCACATTGTCGTACCGACATCGAAGAGAAACAGGTGTCTCATGTAGACCCCCCCCCCCCCCACACACACACACACATACACACACCCCACCACCACCACCCACAGCCACACTACCACTGTTGGTGACATCCCTACCAACGACACAGCATGTACATGTATAACAGATTACTCGTGGGCACAATTGACATATTTCGCATATTTCACACGAAATATCACACAGAAAGACAACAGTTAAAATTGCCTTGATAAAAGCGTGTCAATAAATTAAAACATATGTATGTTTAATATCCCCTCGCCGATAAGCAAGAGGGTATATAGCGTTATTCCATATACGTACGTGCGTACGTGCGTGCGTACATGAGTACGGTAGTAACACCTTTCATTTTTCAATAATTCATGAACCGCTTCAATGGTTTTGATAATATTTGGCCACAATGTGTGTCTAGGGATGGTGCTTTACTTTGCATACGACGCACGTCCGACTGCCCAATGTCAAAGTCATTGAGCACTTAAGTTGTTTTTCTGTTTTTAACAAGGCTATCAGCGAGGGGATTAGCTTCGTTTAACGATGCCAATTATTTCTCTATCTGAGTTTACAACGGCATACCAATTAAATAGTGGGTCTCTCTCGAGAAATATGTTTATCGACGTGCTCGTCTAAAATTACATTTTTTTGATTTACCGTGATATGCGTCTGGTGATATTGGAACGTGACTGTGCCTTGGAATTCGTAGCCGAGCCTGATAGACTTGACATCAAAATACAGTAGAATTGTATTATACATATCAGGTATCATATCGTAGTACGCGAATCATGAATGAAAGTAGAAAAAAAGGTGTTTTCTTTAGATCGGTGAACAATCACAATTGGACGAACTTTGTATGGTTGGAGTTTCTAATGTATATGGTCATGGTGCACGTCATTAGTTTGACCTGGCGATCAGCTATCGGCCAAAATTAATATGACAGATAATCCACGCCGGACGGCCTCCGGTTCTGTGTGAGATTATTTCGTACACGCACATTTCGCTTTGGATGGGGTATGCAAAATGCGAATAACTGAATATATACTGGAAACAGCGATTTGAAGTGAGTATATTCACATAACTAATACCTTTTTCGATTGCCAGAGACAGAATTCATACATTTAATCGATATTTATTGTGTTTGTGCGAGTCGGAAAAGAGAGGGCTCTTTCTATAATAGCCATATTCTTTATCACCTTTCAATATATAAGATGGTACTGTACGGGACCAAGTGGGTGGGGTAATGGGATTTTTAATAGGCATTTTTTTGGTGTCATAGGTCCGAGTCTTCCACCTGTGGTGGTGACAAGTGGTGATCGTTTGACCATTTTACAAACAGGCAGAAGTTTGATTTAATGCGCACATTGAATATGTGGTTGTTACAGAAGAATGTTATGGGTTTTGTGACCAGTGTAGCTCCTGATCAAAATAGCACACATGTAGCCTGATACTGATCTACTAGTATAGTGCTTGTTAGAAGCATAACGGGTGTTTCATTGATGGAATGGCGAACAGAGCAGATTCGGATCAGACTGTGCGGATGCACATGCTGATCTGGATCTACGCTGTTCGCAACACTCCATAAGCCCCATTTCTCCAGTCACTGCAACATATATGTACACACGCGTGATTATGGCAGGAGAAATGGGTCTTATGACAGTTGTGGCCAGACTAGCCCCGATTCTCTACCGCACTCAAGGATCCTCAAGATGCATAATCACGTGGTTACAACAACAACAACAATGGCTGAAAGTGTTGAAAGCGCGCCCACTCCAAAGTAAGTATTATTTGATATTTTCCTTAATAGGCAACGGATTTTGATGAAATATGGCGCCGCACACGCGTCTTCATGAGCTGCATTTTGTGGTCCCGGAAGTTCGGCACATACTTATGTCGTTTTTGCGAAAAATCTATTTCCGTATCAGTAGACACGGACATCGATTCATTACAAAAACGACAGAAGTTTGGGCCAAAGTACTGATACCACCAAATGCAGCTTTATAGACGCGTTTGATGCGCCATATTTCATCAACATCCGTTACATAATAAGGATAAAATAACAGAATACGTGCTTTGAATCTGAGGGCTTCTGTAAGTTTCAGTACTTGTTGTTGTTGTTGTAACCACGTGATCATACACCTTGGTCCTGGTATGGGCCAATATTGATTGGTAGGTACATGCCTACTCAGTAGGCACACACTCATATCAGAGACATCATCTGAGGCATTTGCTGGCAAATAAATTTTCATTCATTCACAATTGCCCCACGTATAGATCGGCATTATTATGCATTTTATATCAGATATAAATTTCCACACTGATATCAGGGGCGATAATCGTGTTTCCTCAAAATGTTAACGGACATTACTATTTATTATCTGTATTTATTTCCTGATGTGCAATGATCATACTTTATAATCTGTCAAAGATATTTAATTTGTATAAATAATTAAAAAGTATCATGCCTTATTTGCATATGAAAATAGCCTGATACCACCACGAGTCACTATCAGTAAAATAAATATTACTAAATGATTATATCTGTATAGCGGACACTCGTACTCTTTAGAACTTGTGGAATAATGACACAATGATACACTTATTTAATTCGTATAACGAACAGTGTGTGCCTACTGAGTGGGCATGTACCTTTACAATTAGAACATGTATATCTTTGACCGAATGGCGATCAGTACAGATCCTGGTCAGAATGCACGGATGCGCAGGTAGACATAGATCCCGTACTCTCACGCCCAGTAACCAGAGAAATATAAAGGTAACGAGAGTTGTCAGAGGACAACGAAGCGCACCCGATGGCAGCAAAGGAACCGAGGGCACATTTGAACGTGGATTTGCCACAGCGCAGTAGAGGACCCTTGGAGCAATGCGTGTGTGAAATATGAAGCAAATGCAAGCAAGGAAACAGAAAATATAGGCCATTATTTACCCGAGCGACTGAGCGTTAAGGTTTCGAGATGCACAAAGTATGTGACCTTGTCCCTGGGCTTAGAAGGGGCGGCACGGACGTGGATTTGCCACAGCGCAGTAGAGGACCCTTGGAGCAATGCGTGTGTGAAATATGAAGCAAATGCAAGCAAGGAAACAGAAAATATAGGCCATTATTTACCCGAGCGACTGAGCGTTAAGGTTTCGAGATGCACAAAGTATGTGACCTTGTCCCTGGGCTTAGAAGGGGCGGCACGGACGTGGATTTGCCACAGCGCAGTAGAGGACCCTTGGAGCAATGCGTGTGTGAAATATGAAGCAAATCTAAGCAAGGAAACAGAAAATATAGGCCATTATTTACCCGAGCGACTGAGCGTTAAGGTTTCGAGATGCACAAAGTATTGTGGACGGACGGACGGACGGACGGACGGACGCCTATGACGCCGAGGGTATGCCATAAGCACGGCTTCCTTCGGAAGGCGCGCTAAAAATCAGTAAAAAAAAACCAAACAAAAGTAAACTATTAATTAGAGACACGACATGCTAGCCTAGTGCCATGATGATCTGGGGGCTGTTTCACTAAACTTCTTACGACTAAAATGTTCGTATGTGCAAATTGAGGATCGTCTGGAAATTGCAATTGATGGATTTACATTTATTGAGCATAGGCTGCATAGGCAGCCTATGCTCAATAAATGTAAATCCAATAATTGTTTACAATAAAACATTGGTAATGTGAAATGTACAGACTATGATAATGTTGCACGTACGAACATTTTAGTGGTACGAAGTTTAATGAAACGGCCCCCTGGCGATCTAGACTGGTCGAAGATGGCATACACACAATTACTCCCGACACATACATGTGTACAGAGGTGTCTTCCTCATTCTCTTACTTTTGTTTATTTGTGGATAATTTCAATGTAGGAGAATCAGGAATTTTGTACATGTAATATTGTTGTTATAAGCATAGCCTTGGGGGAAATTGGGACAATACTCTGTTTCAACTTTGTATTGTGAACTATGGACTATAGCACCGTAGTCATGCATCACTGACCATACATGTGGAAATGAAAAGTAGGAGAATCAGGAATACTTGACACTCAAAAGTAGGAGAATCAGGAATACTGGACACTCAAAAGTAGGAGAATCAGGAATACTGGACACTCAAAAGTAGGAGAATCAGGAATACTGGACACTCAAAAGTAGGAGAATCAGGAATACTGGACACTCAAAAGTAGTCAGATAATGCGGAATTTCAATAATTCATCATATCGGGTTTTAGAAAGTTGGTCCCATGTGTGTTTCGATAGTAAGGGGAAAATACCACGATAGATATGTCGATATTTATGGAACGCCGAATTTAGATAAAGTCAACTAATTAACGCTAGCTCTAAATATTTCGAGCTAGCATTAATTATTGAGTTTATGTAGATTTGGCGTTCCAGGAACGCCAAATCTACATAAACTCAATAATTAATGCTAGCTCGAAATAGTTAATGTTAGCTCGAAATAGTTAATGTTAGCTCGCAATAGTTAATGTTAGCTCGAAATAGTTAATGTTAGCTCGCAATATTTACTGCTAGCATTAATTATTTGAGTTTAGGTAGATTTGGCGTTCCATAGCTATACACAAACGGTACGCACTAACACCTAAACTCGGATTTGTGACTGTGTCTGTTGTATTCGACTGTCTAATTACAGTGCAACCCGTTTAATCCGGACACTCTGTGATGTCCCCAGTGGAATATCTCTCAACCGGACATCCCTACGATGTCCCCAGTGAAACCTAACACAACCGGAGACACTGGGATATCTCCAGTGGAACCTCTCTAAATCAGACACGCTGTGATATCACCAGGGGTACGTCTCTAAACCGGAGGCATTGATAACTACCCAACTGCCTGTTTCGCGAAACATGTCCAAATGTTACGGCCATATAAACAATGCAAAAACAATATGTTTTTTATGATACTATTAAATTAAAGCAAAATTTCAGAACGAACCTTCTTTTTGTTGCGTGAAATTTTGTCAAATATTGAATTTATTGCGAAACAACAATTTACCCATGTTAAATCCCCATTAACATGGGGAATTTTTTGTAGAATTTCAGAAATACTGGACCGATTTTTAAAATTTAACTTTTGTTTTCTTAGTTAGATCATTTCCAAGCTATCTAGAAAATTTAAGAATGAGCCTTCTTTTTATTTCGTGAAATTTGGTCAAATATTGATTTTATTGCGGAAAAACAATTTCCCCATGTTAAATCCCCATAGACATCTTCACAGAGTGGGAACGAATTGTTATATCGTAGGAACGAATTGTTAATTCGAGGGAACGAATTGTTAAATTGAGGGAACGAATAGTCATTTCGTGGGAACGAATTTTTTATTCGAGGGAACGAATTGTTATATCGTGGGAACGAATTATTATATCGTGGGAACGAATTGTTAGTTCGAGGGAACGAATTGTTATATCGTAGGAACGATTTGTTCATTCGAGGGAACGAATTAATAAAAAAAAACTCATGTCCCCTGCGGTGCTCCGTACTTATACATTAACCATGACAACGCTTTCTTATTTTTTTTGTCGTCTGCTGTTTATTTTCTATTTTCCATTTTTATCATCAAAAACATGCACTTTAGAATAATTTACAACATGCGTTGACAGCACTTCAGAATCATTTCCATTGGAAATGATTCTGAAGTGCTGTCAAAGCATGTTGTTATTGAGAAATAAGGCAAGATATAAAAGCAACAGCAGACAACAATTGTTGTGAGTAGCGGTCTAAGGGTTAATATTAACATAGTTCTAACAAATGCAGCCTCAATATTTTACAAGTATTAATTACTACATGATGATAGCCGTGGGCTGGGGATGGTCCAATGGACAGGTCGTGGCCCGGCTCTGGAATTAACCCCCTTATTGTATCGCCGTATTTCACCAATTTTTATTTCGAAAATGTGTCATATGGATGTTGGAAGTTGACCAAGAAAAAAATCCCGCTTGCGCGCTGATGTTTTTGTCAACTTTCGACTTCATTTACTGGGGAAAATACAAAATGAAATATATTTCAAAACAAGTGTAATGTGATAAGGGTGGTGGTTCCAGAGCCGGGTACATTGCTATATAAATCGATGTCAGTTCTATGACCGCCAAGAGACCAGTACCCGGCGTAGAAACGGATTATCGCGGTTCTAGGTAGTCCAGTAGCTGATTTCATCAAAATTGCAAAGTATACTTATCTAGCAAAGTATACTTTGAGGGAGTAATTATTTATTTTTCCCGAAATGCATTATTTTATATAGAACTAACGACTGCATATACATGTAGTTGATGATTCAAAGTATGCAGAATTATTATACTGAATGTATTACATTGTCACAGCCAAAATGGCTGTGATAATGTAATAAATTCAGTATAATAAATAATAATAAATTTATCCTTAAATTGAAAATTTCTCCCTCAAACTATACTTTGCTAGATAAGTATACTTTGCAATGTTGGTGAAATAGGCTACAGAGTGTAATACAGTTATATTTAATTGAACTATCTGTGACGATTTCTGCGGTTAGTGACTAGTGACTGTAGTAATTCCTATGAGAATATTTTGCATTTATCAGTTTAATCAGTAAACAGTGACATTGTAAAAACTAGTTTAATGATGTACACCAGTTCCGACAAATACATACGCGGTGGACATGACGTTATCTATTAATAAGAAGAGCTTAAATGGAAGTTATCTCAATGTGTAATTCTTGAGAGAAAGCACGTGTACATTTGTGATGTTGCTACGTGTATACATGCAGCACGAACGAAGCTTATAAGTAAGTTAGGCCATAGCAAGTTCGTCCTCTGTTAAGCGTCCGCGTGCGGGTAGGTTTTGAGAGTGGTTCTATGAAACAAAAAACAAACTGTGTAAGCTAGTTTACACTATTTACTGGTGAAGTAATATGAAAAATCATTTGGGACTTGTCTAAGTTTTAGATCCGCTCATGAATTTACACTTAATACGTTTAATAAGAGTGTTTTCTTATTATTTAGCGGCAATTTAAATTTATGTTAAAAACTTCCTCAACCCTTTGCAGTGTGCAAAGGGTTGAGGAAGTTTTTAACATACATTTACAGTCATTTTCTTCAAAACCTGGTTTGTTTTTACCGGATACGTAAATATGTTTTAGCCATCCAGGTGGACGCTTAACAGAGAAGATCAATGTCATGGCCTTATTATTATTTATGGGTGGTAACTTTGCAAAAGGTGCCGTACCGTCCGTAGCATGCAACAAACGGTACGTGTGTTGTGGAGTTACTGTCCGAACTATATGTATTATAAAGTACAGTTAAATCACGATGTCTCCGCATATATGAGCTAACTAACATCAAACACATGTGATCTAACTGTGTGTCACATACTCCTGTCCATACATTGTCCATATGTTATGTAAACACAGAAACAAAACTCGAATACGTATCAAAATGCGATAGCAATAAGTATATGTTAAAGAACCGTGTATGTCTAAATGACGGGATGGAGATATTAAAAAAGGGCAAACAAATGCTTAGGTCGTACCAAGTTATGTCTTTGCTAAGCGTCCGCGGGCGGGTAGGTTTTGAGTGTGATTCTGTGAAAAAACAAACAGTCTGTGTATGCTGTTTTACACTGTCAACTGGTGAAGTAATATGAAAACTGATTGGGGCTTGTCCAAGTTTAAAATCCGTTCATGAATTTACTCAATAAAGTTTAATTAGAGTATTTGCTTTCTATTTGGCGGCACTTTAACTTTATGTTAAAACCCTACTCAACCCTTTGCACACTGCAAAGGGTTGACGAAGTTTTTAACATAAATTTACCATTTTCTCAAGACCTTGTTTTTTTTTACCGGATACCTAGATATGTTTTGGCCATCTGGGTGGACGCTTAACTGAGAAAGAAATTGGCATGGCCTTATTTTGGTAATGTTACGTTCCCATATTAAACCTTAAATCTACTTTTATGAATTCGTTCCCACGAAATAACAATTCGTTCTTACGAAATGACAATTCGTTACCTCAATTTATCAATACGTTCCCACGAATTAACAATTCGTTCCCACGAATTAACAATACGTTCCCTCAATTTAACAATTCGTTCCCACGAAATAACAATTCGTTCCCACGGGAACGAATTGTTAATTCGTGGGAACGAAGTGTCAGTATATCGTGGGAACGAATTCTCATATCGTGGGAACGAATTGTTAATTCGTGGGAACTAATTGTTATATCGTGGGAACGAATTGTTAATTCAAGGGCACGAATTAATAAAAAACAAAATTCTGTCCCCTGCGGGTCTCCGTACAAATCAGTTAATGTTCTCATGGAGAATCACTCTTACACACCGTACATAACACCTTCCTTGTTACCTTGCCAATGAATCCATTCCTTCTCCCTGCTTACCTGTAACATGTGTAAAATTGAAATCGACGCTTGTCCAAGACTACACATGTAACCCCTCCACGTTTACCCAAAATATATCTAAAAATAGTTGAATTGACGCCTGAGTTTTTGACTTGTGTCGATTTTGCGAAGAATCGATTTCCGTGTCTCCGACACGGAAATTTCTTTGCAAAAACGACACGGACTCGGTCCCAAAGAAAATGATAAAGGGAGATAAACCAATAGTAAATAAGGAATAAGGTGAGCGTTGTTATGCTTGCGCGAGACAAACCAGTTGGTCGTGGTCTACGCATATCTGAAAATGCTGAACAATATTTCAAATGGGTAAGTTATGGACACGACACAAAAGCAGTTCGTGAACAAATACATGGAGATACATGGAGCTTAAAAATAGTGGGGCGAGAGTTTTTATTCTTACGCGTGACATACCTTTCGGTATTGGTCTATGTATGTGTGAAGTTTCATGACAATATTCCAAAGGGTATTCAAGTTCTCCTGCGGACATTCGTCCGGGATATAGAGAATACCAGGCTAGTGTCTTTTGATATCAAGTTCAGACAAGGCTAGGAAACGCTAGGAAACGATTAGGAATTCCGAGGCTGGCAGAGGAATTACTACCGTTTCCGAGCCCGATGGCCAAATAAATAGTCTTGCCGAGCCTGATAAACTTGATATTAAAAGACAGTAACCTGGTATTCTATTTATCAGGTAACGTTTTATACTCGAAGATGACCACCGATGATGCCGTTATCTATGGACTTGTTTACGTTGCGTCATTACACTGATGACATTCGGTAACGTCACGTGACGGCATCCGACCAATGGAACGTCACTTCGTTGCAACCCGGATGTTTGTATCAGGTCAATGCCTGATACAACACTATGTTATCAGGCCGAACGGGCAGGTTACCTGATAAAAAATGGTGTTCGTTGAAAAGAACGCGGATGTTTAATTGCGCAATTACACTGAAGTCATTATGTTAGTGTGATGTCAACGTCTGACAAATGAAACGTCAGTAATTCGTTGTATCCCGGATATTCATATCAATAAGATCGAAGGCGTAATTTTATGCGATAGTTCTACGTTGAGCTGAGTGGTATCTTGCCAAGAAACCAGTACATTTTTGCAATGTGAAACATTTTACCTCGGCGCGGAGTGAATCTGTGTTATCTTCTATAAATAACGTCGAGCCTTCAATGTATAGTACTAGCGTGTCGCCATTTAACAGATATTGCGACCTATCATTTTCTGATATAAGCCGCAAATTTCAAAATTACAATATATTTCACCCTATAATGTTCGTACGCTATGAAAATCCAGTTATGCAATACTTTTCTTGTCTTGTGGTCTGATGTAGTTGTTCTTATCGACATCCTCCACACATTTGTGTTTCGATCGGGGAAGTAAGCTTTTCTACTTTTTTCATTCGATTTAGGGTTGTTTGTTCAACGTGGACATTATAAGTATTTGAGCATGTGGCTAGTTTATTTCGAACGATTAATCAATTATGGCTCATTTATCGCTGTGACTGGAGAAATCTGGCTTGTGTGATTTGCGGCCAGTGTAGATCCAGATCAGCCTGTGTATCCGCACAGTCTGATCTGGATCTACACTGGTCACCATTCCAACACCCGTCATGTTCTAACAATCAATGTATCTCGTTATCGTGATATAGGAGTGTACTATTATAGGAATTAATGGCCTTCTTGTGGGATTTATCGGGGTATAAGCTTGGAAAAGTCGCGGGAATACTGGACGAAGGCCGGAAGGCCTCGTCCAGTATTCCCGCGACTTTTCCAAGTTTATATCCCCGATAAATTCCACAAAAAGGCTATTCATTCCTTATAATTCCAGCATTTGAAATAAATTCATCAGGAAAATGTGTTTATTTTCCGTTTTCTTAAACATTATTTTAACTGCGCCTGACCGTTACGGAAAGTAGTTCGGCATGGGAGTTTACTGGGATATAAATGTTGGACAGAGACTTGCTACGGACCAATCAAATGTTAGGGAATTGTGTAAATATTTTTCTGCTGGAATTATTGGATCATGCTCCCATAAGCCACATTTCTCCAGTCACATCCACATTTTTAATTTTCTTGGAGTGCTTTTTTCATATTGCATTTTTATAGTTTCCCGCATTGCTGGAGGGGCTGCTCTATTGAAAACATAGGAGCCTCCGGATAATAACTATGAAACATGTCATACAATCAACTGATAAGATCTTGTATTATTAATAATATAATTTATTTCTGCTAAACATTTGTATCATTATTTGCATCATACCTGCTATTTAGTTTGTCTATACGGAGGCCAAATATCCCTCCTAATAATATAGTAATGTTGCTACATTGTTTAGTACACTACGTGTATATTCGGGTATGGATAAAAAAATCCAATTATCGGGTTGTATAGAAAATGACCCCAACTTTTAAATTCCCATATCTCTCAAATTACACATACGTACTTTAGTATAATGTATTTATCGCATGTACCATAGCCAAACCTAAATACTATCTTGATAAAATGTGGACTGGGCTGTGACCCTTGTATAATTTATATAGAAATACAGAAGAAAACCAACCCAATAGTAGAGGCAAATTAACACAGATCCGTGACCAATTATCTGAGACAAAGGTTTGAGCACATTTTCCACATCTACATTCAATTACGAAAAAAATGAGCGGGGGTGACCCTCGCGAAAATGCTGGCAATTTCCGTGAGGAGGCAAAATCCAAGATGGCCGCCATTTTCAGTCGAATTGGCCATGTGTGGGTTCCTTTTGATCATTGAAGTTGGTTTTTGTGGCTAAAACTTCTGTTACCATGAGCAGAAAGTATCTGCAAAGAATATTATGTCTGAAAAAATGCATACAGGATGAAATAATCCAAGATGGCCGCCATTTTTCAGTCCAATTATTCATTAACGGCTACAGAAGGGTTATTTTTGACCAATTGAAGTTGTTTTTCTAGTTTAGAACCTCTGCTAACATGAAGAGAAAATATCTGCAAAGAATATTTTACATGAAAATTGCATAGAGGACAGAAAAATCCAAGATGGCCGCCATTTTTTCATAAAAATATTCAATTACATGCTTAATAAATAGCAGTGAATTCCGTTTTGCAGCCTAAATTTCTGTTTTGAAGAGGACAATGTAATTACACTATTTCGGGGGGGGGGGGTTATGTGGGGGGGGGGGGGGGGGGGGGGGGGGGATTTTGTCCTACCTTGTATTTGAACGGGGGGATTATGTCCTAGCTGTATTTTGGACGGGGGTAACTTGTCCTCAGAACATTCATTCATACACTTTTGTTCCGATCTATTTCTTGACCACGGATTAAATTACATAATGGCTTTCAGATTTATGTATTCAGTTTATTAAAACTTTATTTATTATTAATATATCATATGTAGCTAATTTACTTTAATTGCTTTAAATGATTTAACTAATTACATGTACATACAATGTGTTACTTATGCTATTAGTTACAAACAGTGTGTGTGTCAATGAAATTATTTGATTATCATCAAACATCAATAAATAAAAATTCCAGAGTTTATCTTCTTGTATTCTTACTTACTTGAATGATGTAATGAGCTGAACAGCAGTCTTATCATTGGTCAATTGTGATCTAACTACGCTGCCATTTATTACCAGTTTTTAATCTGATGTTCATAACTGCATTTGTTGCAGAAGCTGAACAAAGCAGTCTTATCATTGGTCAATTGTGATTTAACTACGCTACCATTTATTTTCAAAAGTATGTCCTGGCATAAACTTTCTATTATAATTTGATGCATTCAGAAACATAAGATGTCTGAACATATGTCTGAACCACTAATCAGAGCGCTTCCTCCAATGACAAGGGGACTGAAACGGACAAAAGAGTTGTGTATTATATGCGACCTAGAGTGTGATGAGGATAGAAGCAGTTATCCTATTGATTTATGGAATACGCTGAAGGAATCAGCAAAAGGCTGGAAAGGCCTGGATCGCCATGGAGACATGTATGATAACGTAGCATGGGATAATGGACCCACAGGTATCTTTTTCCACAAAAAGTGTAAAATGCAGCTTTGTAGCACGAGGAAGCTACAACAAGCCATTGCAAGACAGGAGAAAGTGACAGAGATAGAACAGGAAGCACAACTGCCAGTATATGTAGAAGATAGCGACACAGCTTCATCCAGTAGACGACTACGTCACTGCAGTGGACCACTGCACAATAAGCTGCTATGTATCTGGTGCATGAAGTCAGATAATCACAAACATCCACAGGAAGGGAAATTGTGCCTGCTCCAACAGGAGTGTGCATGGAGAACATTCAAATCACACACGGTCTACCTAGAGGATGATACAATGCGAGATCGAATATTAGCGGTTATTGATTCCACAAATGATCCATTTGCCGCTGAAATTCGGTATCATCGTAGCTGCTGGAAAAGGTATGTTCAGCCAGTCTACCGTACCGAAGAAGGGGAGGACACTACTCTGCACTTGCAAAGTGTGAGGTATGCTGAAGTGCAACAGATGTTTTTTCAACATGTTCAAAAAGTTGTTTTCGAACTGAAAGAACCAAGGTCATTGCAAGGACTTCTGCTAGATTATACCAGTCTCATGAAAAACTTTGGATTTGATATGACTACAACAAAATCTAGCACAATTAAGCAACTGCTACAGAAGGAATTTGAAGATAAATTGGTTTTCATGTTCGTTTTCACAAGAACAAGAGCACCATTGTTTATGACACATCAGAAGGAGGGAGTTATATAGAGGCTGCAATATATTCATGGGGTGTAAGTGATGAACAATTGCTGAATTCTGTTGCAAGACGTTTGAAGCAGAAGCTTACAAATGATGAAATCATGGCATGGCCACCAACTGCTAATGAGTTGGATCTTCCGGAAGAGCCAAATATGCTCTTGCGTATGTTTCTGACTTGGCTTAGAAATCCGGCTCAAACTTCTTTTAGTACACCATGTGACGAACCAGATATATTGAGTATTGCGTCACTGATATCTTCGTTTGTCACGAGGAAACGCACAGCCATGAAGACATTATTGTCTGTGACAATCCATGGGCTAACAAGAAGCCGCGAAATAGTGGACATTCTAAATAAACTGTCACTTGGCATAAGTTACCAAGATGTCCTCAATCGTATGCCTCGTGGGCAAAACAAGACATTGAAGAGAATGGAGGTTGGTTTTGCCCAGAAAGACTGGCAGAAGGCTTTCTTGGAACGGCTGTCATGGACAATGATGATTTTCAAGACGACACCCTCACTGGTGCAAACACATCACATCGAACCAATGTTATGTTCATTCAACCAGAAGATGTTGCCATAGCTAGTGGCAGTTCAGATCTATCCTTGACAAAGGCTAGTGAGTTGAAGTCAGTAACAGCAACATTGCATAATGTTGAGCCTTATAAGACAGTAAAGCGTGGTGTTCCAGCTATCAGGCCAGTAGTTGATATCACACCAGAAGACACACACAAACAGCGTCTGAAGGGAACAGTTCATACGTTGTTGCGAACTGACTCTGATGGGAAATGTATAGCAGCAGACACACAAAGAGTTGGTGCATTTTCTGGTTTCCATGCCCGAATTCAAAAGAAAGTTGTCAAAAGTAAGACATACTACTTTCTTACTTTTCCTAAGCCTCCTCAGAAGTCAGTTGTTCATGAAGTGATGTGTAGGATGGTTGCAGCTGCCACCAAGAAATGTATGCCCTTTATTCAGCTTGTAGGAGATCAACCAGTATATGCCCTCATGGTTCAGTTGAAGAATGAGAATCCAGAAAAGTTTGATCTTATACTTCCATTCCTTGGTCCATTCCATGCTCACATGTCCTTTATATCAGCAATGAATAAAAGATTCAAAGGATCTGGCTTATCGGACATTCTTATAGCAGCCGATGTTATCGCAGAGGGATCAGTAGATCGGGCACTGTCAGGAAAGCATTATAAACGCAGTATCAGATGTCTGAAAGTGATGTATGAGGCACTTTCTCGTCGAGTCATTCGTCAGGGACTTGAAAGCGGATTGGAAATATCATCTGAACTCAAACAAGAACTTGAAGTATTGAAAACCCCAGCTACATCTTCCAAGGAGGAGATGAAGGCACAATATGATGAGCTAGAATCTAAATCAGAATTGTCATTCTTTTGTAGATGAGGCATTCAAGATAGTTGAAACTGCTGGCAGCCCAATGGCTAAATACTGGTTGAGTTTCATGAATATGGTGGAGATTCTCTTGATGAACAATCATGCATTGAGAATCCAAGATTGGGATGCTTTCAAGGCATCACTAAGGATGATGTTGCCTTGGATGCAGATATATGACAACGACAAATATGGAAGATGGCTTGTAGAGTTCTGGCTCGAGATAAGTTGTCTGGATGAGGATAAGTCTCGCTACGTGAGAGAGGGACTGTTTTCGCAGTCAATGACAGGCAGACCATACTCATGTTTGCCCTTGGATCTCTGGATAGAGATGAGGCATGAACAAAGGATCAAAGATGAAAGCTGGGTGGTCGAGGATTTTGAAGAATGAGCCTCAGTTGTTGATTCACACTAGGAACGTAAATTTCATCAACAGAGTGATGTCTCTCCATGCCATTGCAGATTTGGCAAATTCCACTCATGGTCACAGTGAGAATTCTCGAACTCGTCTCAGAATCGACGAACAGGCAATACAAGATGTAGATAGTTGCATGACAGAATTTTCATGTGATCCATTTGATCTCGCAAGTCCTACATTGCGATCATTGCAGACTGGGATAGTTGCATCAGAACGGCTGGTAATCGATTTTGAATCGGCCCATGCTGATGGCGAAGCTTCTGTGAGCAAGTTCATTGGAGAGAGAATGTTCTCGAGTGAAACATCGTTTGATGCAGCACTCCACAGAAATAAAAGACACAACTTTAGCAATCCTCCCATTGCTAACGCTGGATCAAAAACAGTTACAAAAACTGATGCAATGGAGAATAGGGCTATGGCAGAAGTCATCACTCTTGCAGAAGGCTGCACTGACACATTTGATCTTGTACAAGTAATGCAAAACCGAGTGACCGAAGAATGTCTTCCCATTTAATGTCAATGGAACCATGAGAAAGGGTCAGAAGTCAAAGCTGATTGAAAAACTAAAGTTTGTAGAACTTTCCATACAAGACCCATACATCGCATTGATTGACATGGGGTTTCTTTGGCGGCTAGCCACTCCATCTGTTGAAGATAAAGATACCAGGGATGAGAATGTCTTTACATGGGTAAATTATGCTGAAAAGATATTCTCCTTGGCATGTGCTCGTCATCGAAATGCACACACTGTGGTGTTTGTTAACGACACTTACGATGTTCCAAACTTCACCAAGGACAGTGAACATGAACATAGATATGCGGGAGTTTCGAAGAACATCAACATGAAGAAAGAAGACAGGATTTCTTCGACACGAGAATTTAACGAGATGTTCAAGAATTCCAAAAACAAAATACGACTTCAGCAATTTCTGAAGAAAGAATTCAGAGATATCGCACAGAAGAAAGTAAATGTACAGTTCCTTTACTCAGTAAGAGATAAGTGCTGGGATCTCTCATCTGACAAAGAAGACACAAGAAAAGTGGAGTTTGAGTGTCAACACCTGGAAGCCGACACAATACTGCTGTACATCTACTCTGCGATAAGGAAAGCAGGAGAAACAGATGTGGTTGTCATCGATGCTGAGGTTACTGATGTGGTTGTTCTTTCAGCATATGTTGCCCACAAGATAGATGGAGATTTAGGAATCAAACGAAAGTCATCAGTCTATGACAGTAAGTTTCTATGCTCAGATTACGACTCCAACATTATTCTACCGCTTCACATTTTCACAGGCTCAGATGCAGCTACCGCATTCTTTGGTCATGGAAAGAAAACTGTTTTTGATACAGTGAAAACAAGTAATGAAGCACACACGTTGTTGGAGACTTTGGGAAGCTCACTGCCCATGTCCGAAACAACTGTAGAAAGCATGACAGAGTTTACCGTGAAATATGTCTACAAAGACAAAGTCAGTAAAACCCTCGCGGAGGCGAGAGCGACAAAGTGGAAGAATATGAAGAAGAAATCCACTCTCAGAATCCCACCAGATATAGATTCACACCGTTTGAAGGTTGAGAGAGCCAACTATCAGGTCTACACATTATTGAGATACGATTTACCAGACGCTCCACCTTCCCCACTTGGACATGGATGGCTAATGAATGGGGAAAAGTGTGAACCACTTCGTTATACCAAACCAGCACTTCCCCAAACATTAAATGACATGATTGCTGGAAGTAAATCTGTTGAACAAGCAGATGATACATCCTCTGACATTTCAACGGACTCGGACGGTGAAGAGGATGATATGTTCACAGATATTTAGAAACCTGAACCACCCATTGCCTTTCTTAAGTACAACATTTTCAAGAATATGGCAGCCATCTTGGATTTTCAAACTTGTAAATTTGCTAATTTTAACAAAGTATACAATATAATTACATTGTCCTCTTCAAAAACAGAAATTTAGGCTTCAAAACGGAATTCACTGCTATTTATTAAGCATGTAATTGATATTTTGATGAAAAATGGTGGCCATCTTGGATTTTTCTGTCCTCTATGCAATTTTCATGTAAAATATTCTTTGCAGATATTTTCTCTTCATGTTAGCAGAGGTTCTAAACTAAAAAAACAACTTCAATTGGTCAAAAATAACCCTTCTGTAGCCGTTAATAAATAATTGGACTGAAAATGGCGGCCATCTTGGATTATTTCATCCTGTATGCATTTTTCAGACAAAATATTCTTTGCAGATACTTTCTGCTCATGGTAACAGAAGTTTTAGCCACAAAAACCAACTTCAATGATCAAAAGGAACCCACACATGGCCAATTCGACTGAAAATGGCGGCCATCTTGGATTTTGCCAGCATTTTCGCGAGGGTCACCCCCGCTCATTTTTTTCGTAATTGAATGTAGATGTGGAAAATGTGCTCAAACCTTTGTCTCAGATAATTGGTCACGGATCTGTGTTAATTTGCCTCTACTACAAGGTGTATGATCACGTGGTTAAAACAACAATAACAAGTACTGAAACTTCCAGAAGCCCTCCGATTTAAAAGTACTTATTCTTTTATTTTGTCCTTATTATGTAACGGATTGTAATGAATTATGGCGCAACAAACGCGTCTTGTTAAGCTGAATTTAGTGGTCTCGGTACTTTGGCCCAAACGTCTGTCGTTTTTGCGAATAATCGATTGCCGTGTCTACTGACACGGAAATCGATTCTTCGCAAAAACGACATAAGTATGTACCGAACTCCCAGTACCACCAAATGCAGCTCATGAAGACGCGTTTGCTGCGCCATATTTCATCAACATTCGTTGCCTATTAAGGAAAATATCAAATAATACTTACTTTGGAGTGGGCGCGCTTTCCACACTTTCAGCCATTGTTGTTGTTTTAACCACGAGATGATACACCTTGCAACCAAAGCAATCCGAATCGCTGGGTTTCCCGCCCGCTGTTTGTACCTGGGTAACATATATACTCAGGTGTTTCCACAATTTGTTAACCGATTTGCGAAGTATTCCCCCCAGCGTTCTGGACAGTGATTTGTAGGAAATCACGTCCGATCTATTTGATAAGTATATCAATACAGATTGTCTCATTAATAAATACAATTACAAACTAATTATTATTTTCCCAATGGGTTTAGGACATTATAAATTCAGTGGGAAGTACATGTTAGTATATTTTCTGCTTCACGAAACATGCCCAAATACTACGGCCATATAAACAATGCAAAAACAATATAGTTTTCGAAATGAGTCTTCTTTTTATTCGTTAAATTTAGTCAAATATTGATTTCATTGCGAAAAAACAATTTCCCCATGTTAAATCCACAGAGTGAAGATGTCTATCGGGATTTAATATGGCGACATTTTTAGAATTTCAGAAATACTGGACCGATTTTCAAATTTAACTTTTGTTTTCTTAGTTAGATCATTTCCAAGGTATCTAGTTAGATTTCAGAGTCAATCATTTCCCCATGTTAAATCCCCATAGACATCTTCACTCTGTGAAGATGTCTATGGGGATTTAACATGGGGAAATATTTCCATTTTTGTTTTCCTTTTTCGACTCCTCCACCACGCTCTCCACCTCTTTGTCCCCCATTTTAAATTCCCATAGAGAAATCATTTTTTCGTAATAAAATCAATATTTGACCAAATTTCACGAAACAGAAAAAAGGCTCATTCTTAAATGTTGATAAAATTTAATATTACCGAAAGAAATATTGTTTTTACATTGTGGATATATCCGTAAAATTTGACCAGGTTTCGTGAAACAGAGAGTAGGGAGTTAGAATACACTGTCCTTGTGGCTATGACTGGAAAAATGGGGCGTATGGGCTTTGCGACCAGTGTAGCTCCTAATCACATAACCCACTCATGTAGTCTGATAACGATATGCATTGTTTGGTAGAAGCATAACGGGTGTTTCACTGATGGCAGGGTGAACAGTGCAGATCCTGATCAGACTGTGCGGATGCACAGTCTGATCTGGAGCTACACTGGTCGCAAAACCCATAGGCCACATTTCGCCAGTGACAGCCACATATTATCACGCACGCATAATTATATTTCCTTTGCCGAGTACTCAAGTACGAGACTGGTACTCATGAGGCAGCCTCATTATATTGCAATGTTTTCACGTATACCTCATAATGTCATATAAAATGGTTGGATTGCAATAAAGTGAACAAAATGAAATGAAAAGAAAACAGTGAACATCCTAAGATAGCAGGCTGAAATGACCACGTGACAGGAAACAGCAAAAATATATCAATTCGAATCAATTACGTCCAAACGGTTTATTTTTTAAATTTATGTTTGAATTATTGAACATATACTTTGTTTACTAGTTTACTGTATACTGTGTTAAGTCAAATACGTTAACAAATGTCAAAGACATAACATTTATGTACATTTGATAAAGAAAAAACATGTTTTTTTTAAATAAGTTGTCATTCATGCTTGGAGGCCAAAAAAAAATGCGTTTACATTAATGGCCATTTATTTTTACCGGGCGGCGTCCGAGTCCAATGTTAAGTTTTCGTGGTTAGGTCAATTTCTCTGTTACTGTACCACCTAGAACCACCATACTTGCACATATTCATAACCAACGGGTGCCCTCCACAAACCACTATCCAACATGTGGCCTCAATTTTCCTTGACCTATTTTTTTTCCGCGTAATCGACTTAGCCATTTTCAATGTTTACGTTTTCGTGTTTATGTCCATTTCTCTGTTACTGTATCACCTAGAACCACCATACTTGCATATCTTTATAACCAACGGGTACCCACCACATACCACTATCCAACGTGTGACTTTTTACCTTGACATATTTTATTCCCGCGTTATAGACTTAAGCAATTTTCATTATTTTGATTTCGTTTGCCATCTTAAGCCATAAAGGACACATTACAAACTATCACTTATTTTCTTCAAAAAGTGATATTGAGATTTCTCATATCGCACGGTATCTGACACCTATACAGAGCCAGACAAGGAATTGGTCATCGCTTATCTCTCCTGTTACTGCGATCTACTGGCGCGAGGTCGCGTTGTAAACAAATAACCGCTATGACGTAACAGTAGTACAGCTTACCTGATTGGTGGATAAAGGTTTCTTATATAATATCGTTTGGATTTACGGACATCATTTATTTGTTGCATAATTTCTCGTTTTTGTCGTTTAATATATACGCTAATCGTTATTTTTTCCTTCGCCTAGTTATACTTGGATTATTTATACGTTGGTTGTAATAGTCGGCGATCATTATCTGTGCGGAAGTCTGTTGTAATTCACTAGACCACCAAATGCAGCTCATGAAGACGCGTTTGCTGCGCCATATTTCATCAAAATCCGTTGCATATTAAGGAAAATATCAAAGAATAATTACTTTGGAGTGGGCGACATTGTTGTTGTTGCTGTAACCACTTGATCATGCACCTTAGGAGTGTCATGAGCTGGTCACAAATCCCATACACCTCGTTTATCCAGTCACAGACACATATTACCAGATATGACGCGAATTTATGACATTTGCGCGCGAAATGTTAATGATTTAGATGCATTGCTGTTAATGTCAATTTCAGGAGGTCGAACAGGATGGAATAATGGTTTGCAGATTCCAAAATGTTATGATCGAGAATAAACAGTTCGCGGAAGTAAACGGAGGTGTTTTAAAATTGCGTGCATTCTGGAATTTAATGTCTAAAAATGACATATGTAAAGTAAACGTCATCGTTTTCCGTACCTCGAAAAAAAGATTCATGGGAGATATAGTCGCTCAATGTTAATTGCGTTAAAGTTTTAAAGGGGTAATTCCAAATAGTGTTACTGATTTTACTTTTGTTATATTCTTTACAAACGATCTTACAGGGGATATTTAAGCGAGCTGGATAGATGAATTGTGAGCAACTATTTACATTTGGTAATTCCACGTAAGAATATACAATATATAGTTTGATGTATTTATTATATTGGACTTTCACAGTTTAAAGGCGTCATTTGGTGGTGTCTGTATTTTCGCCCAAACTTCTGTCGTTTTTGCGAAGAATCGATTACCGTGTCTCCGACACGGAAATCGATTCTTCGCAAAAACGACAGAAGTTTGTGCCAAACTCACTAGACCACCAAATGCAGCTCATGAAGACGCGTTTGCTGCGCCATATTTCATCAAAATCCGTTGCATATTAAGGAATGCATTGACAATGATGAAACAAGCTATAAAACAACAGTTTACTTGTAGATTTGTATCGTATTTCTGAACCGAATGGTATACAGTGGAACCTCTCTAAACCGGCCACCATGTACACAGTTGTGTTTGTAATTTTGTTGCGTTCCAGCCATTTAAATCCGTTGGTACTGTCTGTTCGCGATCGCAAAACATTAACGGCTGTATTGGAGTGGTCAAATTTACAGTGGGACTTCTCTAAACCGGACACCCTGGAGACCTCCCAGACTGGGGACCTCCCAGGGTGTCCGGTTTAGAGAGGTTCCACTGTATAAGTCGCCTGGAAAAAATCTGGGATTGGTAAAAAATACTGAAAAACGCTAGTTTTTTTTTCTTCAGTATTATAAAAGATTTGTCAATCGAAAACATATCTGGAAAGGCTTAGAAAACGGGATGGGCGAGGCTCTGCCGAGCACATCCCGTTTCCGTGCCGCGCCAGATATTTTTCCCATTCACGGCACAAACCTACTATTCTATTTATCCCGTCAACACCTACAAATTGCTTTAAAATGCGAAAAAATAACCACAGCCAACGCACATATTCATACGCAGTGATTAGGTCATATTGACAGGATATCAACAATGTTTCACGGCACCGTCAGCGTGTACGTGTACGTGCACACACGAACGAACACGACATGTTGGAACCAACCTGTCGTGTTCGTTCGTGTGTGCACATACACGCTGACCCCACTGTATCGTCTAAGTTTCTCTATACAATAAGGCCAGCGCGTTGGATTATCAACATCAATGATTAGCACATCTCAAAGAGTGACGGATCAGATAGTCAGCGTTTGACGGCGACCACATGACCGTGAGCTGCCATGGTAAGCATATACACACCATGAAACGAAACTTAAAATACATTGGAGCTCCGCAGGGGACGTAGAATATTTTTTTTTATCAATCCGTTCCCTCAATTTAACAATTCGTTCCCACGGGAACGAATTGTTAAATTGAGCGAACGAATTGTCGTTTCGTGGGAACGAATTGTTAATTCGAGGGAACGAATTGATTGTTAATTCAAGGGAACGAATTGTTATATCGTGGCAACGAATTGTTAATTCGAGGCAACGAATTGTTAAATTGAGTCAACGAATTGTTATTTCGTGGGAACGAAAAAACAATACATGTCCCCTGCTGGGCTCCGTACATTACTGCCTGTTTCACGAAAGAGATCCGAATTTTTCGGCTGTATCCACACTGCAAAAACATGTATTTGTTTTTCTCGATCCAATTATATTTTGGCAGAATGGGCCTTCATTTTATTGTTTGTGATATTTTGTCAAATATTGATTGTATTACGAAAGAAATGAGTTCTCTATGGGAATTATACCTGGGGAAACGGAGCTGTAGGATCTGCAAGTGTCGAACACCGATTTCTTTCTTTTTTTAAATTGTCTCCGAAACCTGGCTATATAGCCTGAACATTATCTGACAAAGAAAACAAAAGTTAAGTTTTGAAAATCGGTTCATTATTTCCGAAATTAGAAAGAAATCTAGAAATGTGGCCTGTCGGCACACGAATGCCCCCTGGCAGCCAGTGAAAACGAGGCACATTTGAAAACACAGAGGGCAAGAGAACCGTGAGTCTGTTACAACATTTGAACAATGCGTGTGTGAAACATATCCAATCAAGGAAACAGATATTATGAGGTTTCGAACGAACTAAATATGTAACCTTGACCCTGGGCTTAGCAGGGTCGGGACGGTCGTGGATTTGTCGCAGAGCGATAGAGGACTATTAGAGCAATGTGTGTGTGAAATATCAAGCATATCCGTGTAAGGATTCAGAAATTATAAGACGTTTACCCGAGCTTTAAGGCCTCAAACGCACCTTGGCACTCGGCTTACCAGGGGCGGCATGATCATGGATTTGTCGCCATAAATAGTGGGCAATTCGTGTTCGTGAAACAGACAATATTGTTTCACATGTAATGGACAACGGGGGCCCTAACTAACTAACTAAACCTCGTACGAATAAAATGTTCGTAAGTGCAAATGTATGTTACTAGTTGATCTACCATTTTAACGGTCCGCTTGTGAGTTCCATTACAGGAATAAACTGAATTTCTGGAGAATGTGTCGGATTTAACGCAACAAATTATACGAAACGGTCGTTTATTCCTTATGATAATTCAAACGCAATTCTAGTTTCAAGCAATTAAAATTATTGTAAACCCTATTTTTATAGTGCGCCCGATTCCCACAAAAGTGCACACGCAGGCGTATTCAATTCAATTCAAAATAATTGACGTAACGTCACAGTCCGTGATGTAACGTCAAAATGACAATATGGTGGACAGCAGGGGACCGTTTCACTAAAATTCGTACGACTAAAATGTTTGTGAGTGCAAATTTAGGATCGTCTTGAAATTTCAATTGATGAATTTACATTTATTCAGCATATGCAGCCTATGCTCGATAAATGTAAATCCAATAATTGATTACAAGAAAACATTGTTAATCTGAAATTTACAGACTATCATAATTTTGCACTTACGAACATTTTAGTCGTACGAAGTTTCGTGAAACGCGCCCCAGAACGTCGCTTAGAACAGAAGTGAACAAATGCAAGTATTTATTTGAAATATTGATGTTTCACTTTTGAAATACACGTATATCTATCTATCTATATTTAAATACTGCAACACCTTCTCGTGAACATTATGAAGATTATTAAGATTATGCATATGCAGCATATGCTCAATAAATGTAAATCCAATAATTGTTTACAAGAAAACACTGTTAATGTGAAATGTCAGACTATCAGAAGTATGCACTGACGAACATGTTAATCGTACGAAGTTTAGTGAAACGGCCCCCAGACTCTGATATGCGCAGAAAGTGAAAATTGTTTTCTCAGGTAAAACGTTATAGGAGAAGAGCATCTAGAAATCAAGTGCACCAGTTTGTCAGCAGCAACACATGTTAGAATAGTAGCGAACAGTAACTCTTCGGATGGTACGGTAGTAGATTGCAAGAGTTACTGTTCGTAATTACGGTTAGATGAGCCTCCTAATGATTAGATGGAGCTCGTCTCGTTTGCCGCTAATGTATTATTCATAAGTTTCTAGTTGCATATTAGTCTCGCTACAAAGATAACACAAGTGGTGCGATACTTGTTTTTACACCGAATTCCGTTGGGACTGGTGCTCGGTGACCTAATATCAAACGTAAACGTAAAAGCTAACATCCCAGCCCACCCCCTCCACCCACACTGGGGTGCAGGTAAAAGCAGGTCCAACATTTCAAACAGGACTTTTTTCACCTCGGGGCCGAATATAAAATGACAACATGTATGTATGTTGGCACGTCATAATGCTTCTTTTTTCAATTACTAGTTAATCTATCATTTTAACGGTCCGCTTGTGAGTTCCATTACAGGAATAAACTGAATTTCTGGAGAATGTGTCGGATTTAACGAGACAAATTATACGAAACGGTCGTTTATTCCTTATGATAATTCAAACGCAATTCTAGTTTCAAGCAATTAAAATTATTTTAAACCCTTTTTATATAGTGCGCCCGATTCCCACAAAAGTGCACACGCAGGCGTATTCAATTCAATTCAAAATAATTGACGTAACGTCACAGTCCGTGATGTAACGTGAAAATGACAATATGGTGGACAGCAGGGGGCCTTTCACTAAACTTTGTACGACTAAAATGTTCGTGAGTGGAAATTTAATTTCAATTGATGAATTTACATTTATTCAGCATATGCAGCCTATGCTCGATAAATGTAAATCCAATAATTGATTACAAGAAAACATTGTTAATCTGAAACTTACAGACTATCATAATTTTACACTTACGAACATTTTTGTCGTACGAAGTTTCGTGAAACGCGCCCAGAACGTCGCTTAGAACAGAAGTGAACAAATGCAAGTATTTATTCGAAATATTGATGTTTCACTTTTGAAATACACGTATATCTATCTATCTATATTTAAATACTGCAACACCTTCTCGTGAACATTATGAAGATTATATGCAGGTGCGCTGTCAGTACAGCATGAATGAACAAGTAAAAGCAAGTTTGTAAAAAGGTTTAAAAGTCTGATAAGGACAAGGTTACTGTGAACGAGTAAATACCGTGTTTCCTGTTTATGGCATGGTGCGGGAGGTACTGCGAACTTGAACGGGTCCTGAGTTGGCAGCATTTCAGTGCCTGCGAGAAATTTGAAAATTACAATACAGTTAACCCAATATTCTCCCCCTGTGCCATTTTACTATGGCGAGGGGGAGAATACAGGATTAACTGTATTGTAATTTTCAAATTTGCGGATTATATCAGAAAATGATAGGTCGGAAAATATGTTTAATGGCGACGCGCTAGCGGAGCCATTAAACATGTTTTCCGACCTATCATTTTCTGATATACGCCGCAAATTTCAAAATTACAATGAGGTTAACCTATATTTAATGCACTCCTTTACTACTGGCGTAGCAATACATATTGAAATAATTTGCGACCGTTCATCAACAATGACATACCTGTAATGTATGACCATCAGCCAATCAGATTACGTGATATTTATAGAATGCATTAGAATGAGTATGTATACGTCTGCTGATGTAGAACGTAGTTTGACATTGACCGTATAGCATGTATAACTGTACACTTACTTGGGTTGAATTCTATATTTCACGGTTTCTCCAATATGATAATTCTAATGTAGCCATGTCCGCCTGTAGTATATCAGCATCCCGGAGGCACGAGACTTGCCAAGTAAACAGTGGTATTCCGCGAACAGTCTTACCCTTGACCTGATCCTCTCAGGTAGGTCGTTGGTGTATATGAAAAACAATATGGGTTCCAATACTGATCCCTGGGGAACACCAGATGAAACGTATGCATCTAATGAAGCTTCGCTGTCAAGTACAACTCTATACGTTATGTTTAAGAAAAATGTATTGATCAATCTGAGGACATCTCCCCTAATGCCATATTGAAGGCCTTGTAGAGCTATTTTGCATGACTTTCCTTGTCAAATGCTTTGCTCAAGCAACAGTACAAGACGTGTCTAGCGGTCGCCCATAGGAATACGAGCCATGTCCTCGACAAGCATGATCAGTTGTGTCTCATCGGAGCGTTTGGACCTGTAGCCGATTTCACCAACATTGCTAAGTATACTTATCTAGCTACGTATACTTTGAGGGAGTAATCGTTTCGTTTCCCCGAAATTCATTATTCCATATAGAACTAACGACTGCATAGTTGATGATTAAAAGCATGCATAATTATTACACTGAATGTATTACATTATCACAGCCAAAATGGCTGTGATAATGTAAAACATTCAGTATAATAAAAATTTATCCTTAAATGGAAAATTTCTCCCTGAACATGTACTTCGCAAGATAAGTATACTTTGCAATTTTGGTGAAATAGGCTACATGACCCATGTTGTAGATCATATAGGATGCTATTGTTATCAAGGTGTGATACAAGGTTGGTCGTAACTATGTGTTCCCAACGCCTTTCACAGGATACATATGAGGGAGATGGACCTGTAGTTTGTGGCAAGGCTTTTATCCTTTTATCACCTTTCTTGAACAAGGGGCACACAGTATGCCTTTTATGGTATGGTATTTGCTTTAATAATTAACAGGTACATACATTGGGTCCAGCCTACCTGATTCTCCGTCGTCTGGCAGTGCCACTGTGGCTAACTGAGTAAGACGCAACGGAGATTTCGCAGTGAACTTCGACTGGAATTGCGGATTAAAATATTGGCATTGTCAGTGTTTTCGGCTTACAGTGGGGTCAGCGTGTAAGTGCACACACGAACGAACACGACAGGTTGGTTCCAACCTGTCGTGTTCGTTCGTGTGTGCACTTACACGCTGACCCCACTGTACATTCTTTCATAAGTAGGACTGTTCCTTTGGAGTCTTGCTTGACATTTTTCAGAAGAAAGTACAGTTTATTTGTGGAGTAGGAAGACTAACATGGATCGCCGTTGTCTTGCTCGTCTACCTCTGGCAGACCGAGCATATCGCTATTATAGCAAGAACTGACAGCGTTAAATGAAGCTAATCCCCTCGCTGACAGCGTTAAAAAAACATCAGTGACTCTGACTATTGAATAAACAAAACAAACGTCAACGCATTTACCTTACTAACCAGGTGAACATAAGCCCTCAGTGACCTTAACATAACAGTTTGCCTTACCAACAAGGTGAACGAAAGTCCTCATTGACCTTGACCTTGGGCGGTCGGATGTGGTTCGTATGGAAAACAAATCAGCATTCCTAGACACACATTGTGGCCAAATATTATCAAAATTAGTTAAGTGTTTCTTGAGTTATTGAAATCTGAAAGATGTTACTAACGTACCCGTACCCGTGTACGTACGCACGTACATATACTAACGCTATTTATCCCGTCAACACAGTGCGTCTGTGCCGTGAAACACGGTGCCGTGAAACATTTTTGATATCCAGTCAATACCGACGGGATAAATAGAATAGTAGGTTAGTGCCGTGAATGGGAAAAGATATCTGGCGCGGCACGGAAACGGGATGTGCTCGGCAGAGCCTCGCCCATCCCGTTTCCTGAGCCTTGTCAGATATTTTTTCCCATTCACGGCACTAACCTACTATTCTCTATATCCCGTCTAACCTATAGGCGAGCAGATAATTTCCGTGAGCTTCTTTGACACAGAATTTCACCTGCTCTGTAGTTGATTCATATAATTATATGAACACATGTCGTTAGCACTGAAGTGGCTAATTGACTCGTGGACAATCAAAATGCACAGGATCGTGTTATCACTTGTAGTTTGAAATATGCATATACATGACGGCAAACTTGGGAATAAATAGAGAATTGTAGGTCAGTGCCGTGAATGGGAAAAAATATCTGGCAAGGCTTAAGAAACGGGATGGGCGAGGCTCTGCCGAGCACATCCCGTTTCCGTGCCGCGCCAGATATTTTCCCATTCACGGCACTAACCTACTATTCTATGTATCCCGTCAACTCCTACAAATAGCTGTAAAATGCAAAAATACAACCCCAGTCGCATCCTCAAAATCGGAGAATCGACTATGACAACCGCACATATTCATACGCAGTGATTAGGTCGTATTGACAGGATATCAAAAATGTTTCAATGTTCAAGGCACCGTGTTTCACGGCACATACGCACTGTGTTGACGGGATACAAAAGTTAAATTTCAAAGCCATCCATATTACATGCATATTTATGTAACTTGCAAAGTAATTATTATTTCATTTGTCACTAACTATAAAACGTGGCTATGCAACTGTACAAGAGAGATTATATCAGACCAATGTACATGCATTATTCAGTAGACCTGCCTTTCCGCAACGCAGAATTTATTGTCTCCTGTCGAGCTAATTGAATTAATTACGGTTTTTTTAAATAACTACAATTTATTACATAAATCGCTAAGTGGTTTTCGGCGCAACCACTCAACAGAATCGGCTCTAATACTAATGATAGAACAATGGCTAAATGCATTAAATGACGGAAAATTAGCTGGGTGTGTAATGGTTGATTTTCGAAAGGCATTCGACATGGTAGATCATGATATCCTCTTGCAAAAGCTTCGCTGCTACCGATTTAGTGATCAAACATTCATACTTGAAGCAAAGAAAACAGGTAACTTCAGTTAATGGTGCAAAGATATGTTTATTACATGCGGCGTGCCCCAGGGGTCTATACTAGGTCCGACATTATTTCGATTATTTATTAATGATTTGCCTGCTATGCTGTCAATTTCAGGAGGTCGGACAGGATGGAATAATGGTTTGCAGTTTCCAAAATGTTATGATCGAGAATAAACAGTTCGCGGAAGTAAACGGAGGTGTTTTAAAATTGCGTGCATTCTGGAATTTAATGTCTAAAAATGACATATGTAAAGTAAACGTCATCGTTTTCCGTACCTCGAAAAAAAGATTCATGGGAGATATAGTCGCTCAATGTTAATTGCGTTAAAGTTTTAAAGGGGTAATTCCAAATAGTGTTACTGATTTTACTTTTGTTATATTCTTTACAAACGATCTTACAGGGGATATTTAAGCGAGCTGGATAGATGAATTGTGAGCAACTATTTACATTTGGTAATTCCACGTAAGAATATACAATATATAGTTTGATGTATTTATTATATTGGACTTTCACAGTTTAAAGGCGTCATTTGGTGGTGTCTGTATTTTCGCCCAAACTTCTGTCGTTTTTGCGACAGAAGTTTGTGCCAAACTCACTAGACCATCAAATGCAGCTCATGAAGACGCGTTTGCTGCGCCATATTTCATCAAAATCCGTTGCATATTAAGCAATGCATTGACAATGATGAAACAAGTTATAAAACAACAGTTTAATTGTAGATTTGTATCGTATTTCTGAACCGAATTTTTGTTTTTAATTTTGTTGCGTTCCATTGCCATTTAACTCCGTTGGTACTGTCTGTTCGCGATCGCAAAACATTAACGGCTGTATTGGAGTGGTCAAATTTACAGTGGGACTTCTCTAAACCGGACACCCTGGAGACCTCCCAGACTGGGGACCTCCCAGGGTGTCCGGTTTAGAGAGGTTCCACTGTATAAGTCGCCTGGAAAAAATCTGGGATTGGTAAAAAATACTGAAAAACGCTATTTTTTTTTTCTTCAGTATTATAAACGTTTTGTCAATCGAAAACATATCTGGCAAGGCTTAGAAAACGGGATGGGCGAGGCTCTGCCGAGCACATCCCGTTTCCGTGCCGCGCCAGATATTTTTCCAATTGACGGCACAAACCTACTATTCTATTAATCCCGTCAACACCTACAAATTGCTGTAAAATGCGAAAAAATAACCACAGCCACCGCACATATTCATACGCAGTGATTATGTCATATTGACAGGATATCAACACTGTTTCACGGCACCGTGTTTCACGGCACATACGCACTGTGTTGACGGGATAAACGGAAACTTCTTTCTAAACGTGATATAGTATGATCATTTTCACAACCCAAAATAAAGAGAGTGTAATACAGTGGAACCTCTATAAACCGAACAACAAGAAACATAATGTGATCATAATTTTGATGGGTTTCTTGGTTATTTATCTCGGGTGATAATGCCTGTTCGTGATCGCATAGCACTCAACTATGGCTGGGAATAATCAAATGCCTGATTTACAGTGATACCTCGCTAAACCGGACACCCTGGGGACCTCCCAGGCTGGGGACCTCCCAAAGTGTTCGGTTTAGCGATGCTTCACTATAGTTCACATGTTTCTGTACTGGTACATGTGTAGCGAAAATGAGAAAGTACGCAAACCAAATTATCTCCCCTGTTTATCATTGTTTCTGATCGTACGTTCTCGAATATAACGCATGTTTTGCAAATTCCATCAAACAAAATCGTGCGATTGATTGACGTATGTCATGTACTGTGCATGATGTCCAATAACACATATTGTATACAGTGGAACCTCTCTAAACCGGACACCCTGGGAGGTCCCCAGGGTGTCCGGCTTAGAGAGGTTTCACTGTAAATCAGGCATTTGATCATTCGGAGCCATATCTGTGCGCTATGCGATCACGAACAGACATTATCACCTGAGATAAATGACCAAGAAACTCATCATAAATAAGATCACATGTGTGTTCTTGGTGTCCGGTTTAGACAGGTTCCACTTTATCTGAGAGACAGTCACTTTGATAATACAGTGTGTTAGAATTAGCAAAACACTAGTGAATTAACATCCATATGCAAATCTGACGGCTACAGAACACATGTTAATTGGACAGTAGAACGTCAATATATTATTATGTGCTTATGCAATAAATAAAACCTTACATTTGTGTTGATTTATTATGCTATTAACTGATTACATAGCCTCAGTCCTTATGAAATCAGTAAACGTGTTTGGTAAATGTCATCTTAAATCAGCACTTTTACATATGTGGCTATGACTGGAGAAATGGGCCTTTTGGGCTATGCGACCAGTGTAGCACCAGATCAGCCTGCGCATCCGTGCAGTCTGGTCAGGTCATACACTGTTTGTTATTCATTCAATAAATCACACGGCATGTCTCCAATAGCAGTATATCTCCATATTTAACTGCAGAAATGTGTTACAAGGATCTATACTGATCAGAAATGATATCTGCCCCATTTCTCCAGTCACAGCCACATATCGTCTACTGTCCGTTCCACGTTTTGCTGCCAACGAACATTTGGCTATTAAACACATTAAATCTAAAGAATATTTAAAAGTTAGTTCTTTTTTATCAATAACAAAAAAGTCGCCCACCCAAAAAAAAATTATTTGATGAAATTCCATCAAATATTGATTTTGTCAATTTTCCAAATTTTTCGTTTTTTGATCCTAAAGGATCAAAAAACGAAAGATTTTGGAATTTAACTCCGAAACATGGTGAGATAGCTTGAAAATGATGTAATTAAGAAAACAAAAGTTAGATTTTGAAAATCGGTTCACAAATAAAAACAATATTTTAAAAAAATCTATTTTAGTCTATGTTAAATTCCCATAGGAAAATCTTTTTTTCGTAATAAAATCCATATTTGATGGAATTTCATCAAACAATATTTTTGGGGGAGGGTGATTTTTTTGTTATTGATAAAAAAGTACTGACTTTTAAATATGTTTTAGATTTAATGTGTTTAATAGCCAAAAGTTCGTCGGCAGCAAAACGTGGAACAGACAGTAAGTTTCTCTATACAATAAGGCCAGCGCGTTGGATTATCAACATCAATGAATAGCACATCTCAAAGAGTGACGGATCAGATAGTCAGCGTTTGACGGCGACCACAGAACCGTGAGCTGTCATGGTAAGCATCTACACACCATGAAACGAAACTAAATACATTGGAGCTCCGCAGGGGACGTACATTTTTTTTTTATCAATCCGTTCCCTCAATTTAACAATTCGTTCCCACGGAACGAATTGTTAAATTGAGCGAACGAATTGTCGTTTCGTGGGAACGAATTGTTAATTCGAGGGAACGAATTGATTGTTAATTCGAGGGAACGAATTGTTATATCTTGGCAACGAATTGTTAATTCGAGGGAACGAATTGTTAAATTGAGGGAACGAATTGTCATTTCGTGGGAACGAATTGTTAATTCGAGGGAACGGATTGTTAAATTGAGGGAACCAATTGTTATTTCGTGGGAAAATTCCATGTCCCCTGCGGGGCTCCGTAGTATGGACATATTATAAAGTACGATCATTGCACACCGAAACATAAATGGGACTGTGGCTGGAGAAATGGGGAGTATCGGGTTTGCGACCAGCGTAGATCCAGATCAGCCTGTGCATCCGCACAGTCTGATCAGGATCTACACTGCTCACTATTACATTAGCGAAACTGAAATTGAGTCAACGAATTGTTATTTCGTGGGAACGAATTAATAAAAGACAATACATGTCCCCTGCGGGGCTCCGTACATTACTGCCTGTTTCACGAAATATATCCACTGTATCCACACTGCAAAAACATGTATTTGTTTTTCTCGATTCTATTATATTTTAGTAGAATGGGCCTTCATTTTATTGTTTGTGATATTTTGTCAAATATTGATTGTATTACGAAAGAAATGAGTTCTCTATGGGAATTATACCTGGGGAAACGGAGCTGTAGGATCTGCAAGTGTCGAACACCGATTTCTTTCTTTTTTTAAATTGACTCCGAAACCTGGCTATATAGCCTGAACATTATCTAACAAAGAAAACAAAAGTTAAGTTTTTAAAATCGGTTCATTATTTCCGAAATTAGAAAGAAATCTAGAAATGTGGCCTGTCGGCACACGAATGCCCCCTGGCAGCCAGTGAAAACGAGGCACATTTGAAAACACAGAGGGCAAGAGAACCGTGGGTCTGTTACAACATTTGAACAATGCGTGTGTGAAACATATCCAATCAAGGAAACAGATATTATGAGGTTTCGAACGAACTAAATATGTAACCTTGACCCTGGGCTTAGCAGGGTCGGGACGGTCGTGGATTTGTCGCAGAGCGGTAGAGGACTATTAGAGCAATGCGTGTGTGAAATATCAAGCATATCCGTGTAAGGATTCAGAAATTATAAGACGTTTACCCGAGCTTTAAGGCCTCAAACGCACCTTGGCACTCGGCTTACCAGGGGCGGCATGATCTTGGATTTGTCGCCATAAATAGTGGGTAATTCGTGTTCGTGAAACAGACAATATTGTTTCACATGTAATGGACAACAGGGGCCCTAACTAACTAACTAAACCTCGTACGAATAAAATGTTCGTAAGTGCAAATTTATGTTACTAGTTAATCTACCATTTTAACGGTCCGCTTGTGAGTTCCATTACAGGAATAAACTGAATTTCTGGAGAATGTGTCGGATTTAACGCGACAAATTCAAGTTATACGAAACGGTCGTTTATTCCTTATGATAATTCAAACGCAATTCTAGTTTCAAGCAATTAAAAATATTGTAAACCCTATTTTTATAGTGCGCCCGATTCCCACAAAAGTGCACACGCAGGCGTATTCAATTAAATTCAAAATAATTGACGTAACGTCACAGTCCGTGATGTAACGTCAAAATGACAATATGGTGGACAACAGGGGACCGTTTCACTAAACTTCGTACGACTAAAATGTTTGTGAGTGCAAATTTAGGATCGTCTTGAAATTTCAATTGATGAATTTACATTTATTCAGCATATAGCCCCATAGGTACCAAAAATAGTAAAATTTCCTGTTAATTTAAAGCGAAATAAATACAACCCACAGTAAAAAAATAAAATGTCATACTGTAGTATAAGGGAATGGCGGTTCTGGACCACTTTTAATATTCCCTCATATAAAGTGCGTGAGCCCTTGTTAGTCATTAGGTATATAAGTAGCTGGAATCGCGTTATCGTTATAAGCGGTCTATGGTGACCAGTTTATAACGTACACCTACAGGGTCCTTATTTTAACCTAGGCGGGCGGGTACGCATGGATTTAATTTTGGAAAATTAGAATAGTAATTGGACCTAGGTGGGAGGATACGCATGTGTTTGGTGCAGGTAGTTGAAACCTCATCCATTTGGGGACCAGTGTTAGGTAGCTGAATTAATTTTGTAGAAATTAGATCCATTTCGGGGCACGTCAAGGTCAATGCCGGTTCTGGCTCAAATCGAAAATAACCCTAGCCAATGACTTTAATTTCGTTTAATGCTCTCTAAACGTGTCAGTTCGTTACCGCGAAGTGTGGGGGAAAGCAGTGGGTAGCCCCACAAAATATGTGTCTTCTATATAGGGGAGGGTTCGGATACTTTTTTTCCAAAATGGCTACTACATGTAGAACGGGTCGCGACTACCAGAGTGCTGGTGTACGGAGTCGCTAGTTTCGTTTTTCTCATTAGGCGTACCGGACTGTTTGGCGGGGTGTACGAACTGGGAGTCGGGGTCTGTTTTGTTCTTCCAGAGTCGACAGGTCTCTAGAGTCACGAATGGGAACAGTGGTCTGCATACCGCGTACGCACAAAAAACAACCCAAACCACCACTTTGCATTCTCTACGGTTCTCCAGATGTCGTGTACCTCCAGCTCGTCTTGCTTCTTTGGACACTCGGAATCGGCATCACCGGAAATTGCGTCCAACAGTCTGCGTTCCAGTGTATCCAACCGGTTCTCCAAACGTCTCTCCATGTCGAACGAGCTTGCGTTTCGTATATCTTCTAGTAGATCCGTGGGGAACTTGGTGGGAGGGCCAGGTGCGGTCACCCTGTGTACTACGGGGGTGGGGGTTTCTAAATTTGTTTAAAATTTGGTTTTTTCTTCGGGTTTTGTACTACGTTCCGCATCGACAGCGTCCCATATTTTTCGAAGACGAGTTGTACCGATTCCAAATTTCTTCTTCGTATTATCTGCAGACTCTATACCCCGAAGATTACGGATATCTTCTATATCTTGTTCGGACAAATTTTGCTTTGGTGGCATATTGTAGGCACAAAATATGCAAGTACATATAAATATAGTTTGCCCAATGTTCAACATGATTTGTCTAGGTAAAACAAGGCATACCAGCACCACAACTAGGCATACTCGTTACCACAATTAGGCATACCAGCACCACGACTAGGCATACTAGCACCACGTCTAGGCATACTAGCACCACAACTAGGCATACTCGTTACCACACCTAGGCATACCGAATGGGGAAAAACGTGCCTAGCGACCCTTTCTACATGGAGTATCCCTTTTGAAACCCTTCCAAAATCGTGGTAGAATGTTAGCATTGTTCAGTAATTGTTAAGCATTTGTTCAGCATTGTTAAGCAATTGCTAAGCATTGTTAAGCAATTGTTAAGCATTGCTCAGTAATTGTTAGGCCTTGTTAAGTGGTGTTAAACATTGTTAAGCTTTGCTCAGTAATTTTAATCATTGCTCAGTAATTGTTAAACATTGCTCAGTAACTGTTAAGCATTTGTTCAGCATTGTTAAGTAATTGCTCAGTAATTGTTAAGCATTACTCAGTAGGAGTTAATAATTTTTAGTATTAAATAATGAAATATGTGTATTTATAATAATAAAATATGTCTACGTGTGGTGAAGAAATAAAACAATTTTCGCAGAAAATAGATAAACCTGTTTGTAGTGATAATTCTAAAGAATTAATTAATGAAGAGAAAATAGATAAAACCACCTGTAGTGATAATTTTGAAAAAATTAATAATAGTTTCCACACGCCATATGGATTGAGGAAAAAATGAATTAAATATCATGATCCCGGATCTGTTCGTATGTGTAATTTGATAGAGACCTATTCAGAAGAGGGGTATGATGTAGTAAGTGCACAAGCGTTAGTTGATAACCCACATGTGTTTGGATAGATCACCTTCAATCAAAACCTGTCTATTATAGAAAGCGCTACCAAGGTTTTTCGGCTACCTTTTTTAAAGAAAATTAATCTGTAGCTGCACCCCCGGTTTCTACATTGAAAAACAAAATATGTATTCGATTTATTCGACTAGCAGGTTTACTTGGTGGTGCGTTCAAATTCAACCAGATATTAATTAACCCCTCGTACTGCCGGAGATATGGATTAATTCTTTTCCATGTAGGTTTTTTCGAACTGTTTCATAATAGCTTCAACAAGCGGGCTCATCATCGAATCTTTACAAATTTCGACAACAGGTTTTCGTTTTGTAGCGGCTTCTAGCTCCCTCGTGTAACTTTTTTAGACGTTCTATAATTCCGTCTTGGAGACCTAAAATATCCTCATAGCAAGCCTCATCAAATTTTATTTTTACGTCTTCTTCTTTTGTGTACATATTTATATATATATAACTACATATTATAAATGTTTAACATAAAATCACAATTGGAAATAAATATGTTAGACATTTATATGTATATATATAAAGTAATTCTTGAAGAATTATGCCTAAATCGGTTATTACGCAGGAAGCGCTGGTAGATATTTTACAATCACGTGGAATTGTTCCTGCCTATGAAGTTAGAAAGAAACACCATATTGGCCCCAAACGCCTTACAGATCTGTGGGAATATGATAAATTTATAATGGGATTATCTAGAGATAATTGGGCAAAACCCCGTGATAAGCCCCGACCTAAGATACCTTCAAAAATTGAACAGGCTGCATAATTTTTATTTTCTGAAAATTTAAAGGGGTTCTGTATGTATCCCATCTTCTGAAACCCTTCTCTTATCGTAGTAAGAGGACAGTCCTAATTTGTTTTGGGTATATGTTTTCATAACACCATTTCTCATTCTAAGCCCTCTGTTTGTTCCTCTATCCGTTCCAACCTGGTGTAGGGCCTCCATATACCTTCTCCATGTGAGAGGATTTTGCCTGGCAGATAACCCCTTCGCTGAATGTTTTACTTGGGTTGTGTCTACTTTTTCAACCACATAACACTTGCTGCATAGTGCGATTGCACGATCTCCTTGGAACTCTGTTTTGAATAGCCCTGGTTCTCTATTACTCCATTTATCCCAAGCTAACCATTCTTTTTTATGTTTTTTGAAATCCTCCACCATTTCTGGTTTTATCATTCCATCCACTCTCCACCCTTCATGCTACCCCCATATACAAACTATCAATATCCATCTGTATTAGTTCAAAATCTGCTCTATCTACGTATTTATCCATAAAATCGTAATAAAATTCTAACATTCTTAGTTTTGCGTATTGGTATACAGCAATCCCACAGTGAAATGGACGAGTCATATTGGCATTTACTTTTCTTGAGGATATTTCGTAAGAATCTCATATTTCCTATAAATCATCGAAATACGCTGATCTTAAAGCTTTGTCCACACATTTTTCATCTTTTGTATACGTTGTGTTGAGGTGTTTTTCGGGGGATTCTATCATTTTCCCGCAACATGAGTTACCTAATAGTTTCATTATATCCGCAATTGGGGACTTGGAGCTATCAACATCTCCGGATCTCCTGGCTGAAGTAACTTCTTTAACAAACCATTCAAAGAGCTTACCTGCTGTATAATTTATTACTCTGTAAATCCCTGTAATTTCTAAACCCTGCTTCAAATACCATTTTAATAATGGGGTAAATAGTAATACTTTTTTAGCAGACATTGCACCTACTAGTTTTCTGCCATCTCCTCTTGCGCGGTTAGTTTCTTGTAAATACTGTAACATCTTCTCTGGAACTTCCTCCTCCTCTACAATCCTATTTATAAATATTAGGGACATTTCCGAAAACTTCTCTTTTAAACTACTGGGAACCTCTATATCTACTTCAGCAAAGCCAAACCATTTATCTTTTAAAACCGCCTTGGAAAACTTATTTATTTTAATAGGGTCGTGAGGGCTGCTTTCCTCGTGTAGTTTCCCTTCGCCACATGGCATTTGTTTGTTTAATGTTGATAAATATAGGGCGTTTGCATCAAAACCAAGTACGGCTTCGCAAAGCTTTCCATTTCCATCAGGGGCTGACCTGATTCTCGTAACACCTGCTTCAGTGTATCTTGTAAACACAATTGATGGACCCCCAACTAATGCTCCTTTTAAAATTTCATATATTTCCTCACCAGTGGCATACAGTGGCGGACATATCGCGTCTGCTATCTTACTCTCTTTGGTTTGGTAAGGTTTTATATGGTTTTTTATCGTTCCTCTGAGAATGTATTGTAAAGCAACTCCCGGTAGGGTAACTGCATCTTTGAACATATCTATACCTTTTGTTTGATAAAATTTTGTTATTTTTCCGATAGCTTCTAAAAAGGGGCCAGCATCCAAGTCGTTATAATATTTTAACCAGTCTTTGAAAGACTTCATATTTAATCTGCTATAAATGTTGTTGCACTCTTCCAACTGCTGTTTGGTTATCGTTTTATTTGGAGTTAATTTATTCGTCCAATTTTTAAGCGGTGGTAAACCCTCATACGCTAGTTTATCGGGAGAATCGAACCATTCGTATGGGAAGAAGGATTTTTCACCTTCGCATCCATAAGCCTTAACCCATCTATCGTAATCATCTCCCCTTCTCTTTACATTTTCCATAAATAGGGTTACTAATTGTTTTGGAGAAGTATCACATATGTGAGTTATATTGTTGGATAGAGTATCCCCTATACTAACACTTATTGGGACATGTTCGTTCATAAACTCTAGATCTTTAGTGGGGTTACGCTTTTCTTTACTTCCGTCTAAATATGCTTCAAAATCGTATACAATATGATATGGGTAAATCACTGTAGGAGGCTTTTCGAGTTCCTTTACATCCTCAGGTTTACAAATTGCATCATACTCGCATTCAAAAATAGTTACTAATTTACACTTACCCTCAATTGCTTCGTCTCTCTCGTTGGATCTTCTAAGCTTATTTTTATAATCTTTACAATGTTTGGGACACCCGTGCCAATAACAGCCGTGAAATTGATAAACCGTATCAGTCATAGGGCAATACCCATCCACTGGGGCACCAGCGATTATTCTTTCTCCACCGTGGCCACATACTGCAGTGTGAATGTGGGGTCCTGGCAAAGATTTTATCCAACTGATCAATTTCTTACTACAACCGGGTTTTGGGTGGAAAGCTTTTTCAAACACTGATAGTGGGCGATCTATTTTTTCTCCGTTACACGATACTTTTGTTAATCCCTTCATGCAGGTTAATGCGTGCCTGGTTAAATTGCTGGACTTTGTAAAGCGTTGTTTGCAGTCGAAGCAACAATAATTGTTTTCAGAGGCTTTATTCATATCCGTAATAAGGAAGGCGTGATCGTTATAGATACCTATTTTCATCTTTTTATTACCAATCTTGTCGTAATGAGCCGCTACTTTTCTTAAATACCATGTTCCCTCTTCTGTAGGTTCGTACGCATCAATACCTATTTTAAAACACTCTTCTATTTTCTTGATATCTCCAAATAGTATGGGGCCTTCTGGTTTCGGTAATTTATGGGTTTTACAAAACTGTAAATATTGCTGCTGGAGTTCTTTGGTCAATGCTAAACACCTATCAGCCCTAAGCTTCGAAGTGTGGAGGGCCAAGCATCTAAATAAACAAAGATCATCATTGAAAGTATCCAGGGGCTTCATCCCTTTCTTATAACGCAACCACTCAGGCATTCGACCTCCGGCTACTTTTCCAGATTTCATTCCGGCATCTCCTTTAGGCATTTTATTTAAAGCTGTTCCATATACTATTTTAACGCTAACACCCATCCATCTTACAAACCTCCATTTTGTACTTGGCCTATCTATTTTATCTATGTTTAATCTATGCTCTTCTTGTTTATTAATCCACTCTTCAACCTCATCGTAACCCCTAAACCACGGACTTCCGGATAAATTTTTATAAAATACCAACGTTGTCGGCTTTCTTCTCGCGTCTCTCTCCTCTTGGTGAATTAATTTGTAAGAAAAAGAGAATCTTAGGTAAAAACTGTCGGTTAACAAAGGCTCTAACTCGCCCATTATCCTTTTGCTGTTATTTATTTGAAGTTTTCTTTTCAGGGTTATTGTAGTTATCCTACGCCCTTTTACTATTTCTTTTTCTTTTTGTTTATAATCTTCTAATATTTCGCTACCTTCCTCTATTAACTGTTCTAATAAACGCGCTTTCTGCACTCGTTTTTGAGGTTTGCCGATGTTCCTGCTTCTAAGACTGAGGGAAGCCTCATCAGCTATATTCTGTGCTATCTTTTCTATATTCTTTTTTTCCACCCCCTTAAATACCCCCCGAGACATTGCACGAGCCATTCTTTTCATAAATTCATCATTTTTTTCCTTATTTATTAGTGTAGTTAACCCCCTTTCCCTCAAACGGTTTGAAAAAGGTATACCCATTCTTATTAATTCTGATCTTAATTCCCTAATTCTGGGAGAAGAACTTTTAGATGGTTTTGCACCCCTTTTATCGCTAATCATTGTCCGAGTTAACTTAGGGCGAGGCGCTCTCGTAACTTTATTACGTATATCTGTCATTTTCTAATCGTGGAAAATTTATTGTTTTATATAAATACCTGTATGGCTTATGTTCAATAGGGTGTTTTTTTCATTTTTGACAATTAATTAATTATAACACCTCATATAGAAGACACATATTTTGTCGGGGCTAGGGGGGCTTTCTGCTAGTTTTCTCGTGTTAAAATCCGTGGCAAATCTGAATTGGTTTCAACTACCCTATTTCAACTACCAGACTATAGCAGCTCCACATACGATTGTGATGGGTAGCCGAAACCGCTGCAACATTTTGTATGACATTTTTTTTTTTACTGTGGGTTGCATTTATTTCGCTTTAAATTAACAGGAAACCCACTGCTTTCCCCCACACTTCGCGGTAACGAACTGACACGTTTAGAGAGTATTAAACCAAACTAAAGTCATTGGTTAGGGTTTTGAGCCAGAACCGGCATTGACCTTGACGTGCCCCGAAATGGATCTAATTTCTACAAAATTAATTCAGCTACCTAACACTGGTCCCCAAATGGATGAGGTTTCAACTACCTGCACCAAACACATGCGTATCCTCCCAATTGATAACTATTCTAATTTTTCATGCGTACCCACCTAGGTTAAAATAAGGACCCTGTAGGTGTACGTTATAAACTGGTTATGAAAAATACTAACAGCATAGACCGCTTATAACGATAACGCGATTCCAGCTACTTATATACCTAATGACTAACAAGGGCTCACGCACTTTATATGAGGGAATATTAAAAGTGGTCCAACTGTGGGTTGTATTTATTTCGCTTTAAATTAACAGGAAATTTTACTATTTTGGTACCTATGGGGCTACCCATTGCTTTCAATTCTTCCCCCACAGTTCGCGGTAACGAACTGACTCCCTATATACTACTTTCTAGACACACATTGTGGCCAAATATTATCAAAATTAGTTAAGCGTTTCATGAGTTATTGAAATCTGAAAGATGTTACTAACGTACCCGTACCCGTGTACGTACGCACGTACATATAATAACGCTATTTATCCCGCAAACACAGTGCGTATGTGCCATGAAACACGGTGCCGTGAAACATTTTTGATATCCAGTCAATACCATTTGTGCATTTTACAGCCATTTGTAGGTGTTGACGGGATAAATAGAATAGTAGGTTAGTGCCGTGAATGGGAAAAATATCTGGCGCGGCACGGAAACGGGATGTGCTCGGCAGAGCCTCGCCCATCCCGTTTCCTGAGCCTTGCCAGATATTTTTTCCCATTCACGGCACTAACCTACTATTCTCTATATCCCGTCTAACCTGTCGGCGAGCGGATAATTTTCGTGAGCTTCTTTGACACAGAATTTCACCTGCTCTGTAGGTTGTATTGTCACCAATATTGTTTTCACTATTTTTGAATGACCTTGAAATGTCACTATCGGCCAATAATAATGACGGTATCAAAATTCACCACCGAACGATAGATTCATTCTTTTTCATAAAAATAATAGTTCTGTTGTACGCAGACGATACCATAATTATTGCCGAAGACGAAAACAGTTTTCAAAGGTGTCTAAACGATTTCCAGCTATATTGCAATGAATGGAAGCTAAAGATAAATATAAGCAAGACTAAAGTCATAGTATTTGGTACTAACAATAATAAAAAATATAATTTTTGTATCGGTAATGAAATAATAGAGATAGTTAATGAGTACAAATACCTTGGTGTATACTTTTCAAGGAGCGGAAGTTTTCTTAATGCCCGAAAACATATAGCACAACAAGCAAAAAAGGCAAACTTTTTACTATATACACGTATTAACAACTTGGATCTACCAATTGATCTCCAACTAAAATTATTCGACCATACAATTCTACCAATTCTGACATACGGGTGTGAAGTTTGGGGCTACGAAAATCTAGATATCCTGGAGAGAATACACACCGACTTTTTAAGACGAATAACAAAAAGTCGTAAATCCACACCGTTATACATGTTATATGCCGAGCTCGGTAGACATCCAATATCGATTACTATTAAAACCAGGATGTTAGGTTTTTGGAATAGAATAGTAAATGGCAACCAGACTAAATTATCATATCTGATGTTAGAATATATTTCGAACCTTGAAAACACTAATTTTAAATGGTTACAGTTCATAAAACATATAGTAAATGAAACTGGGAATAATCTAGACTATAATATGCAGGAACTAAGTAAAAATAAAATTAAACATACTCTAATGGATCAATTTATCCAAAACTGGCATTCACGTGTCTCGGAATCAAACAAAGGTAAGATGTATAATTTATTCAAAGATAGCACAAATATAGAAGGATACTTCACATGTTTACCACAATCATTGTACTATAATCTTGTAAGATTTAGAACAGGTAATCATAAACTCCCAATCGAGACAGGTAGATGGTTAGGGATACCCCATTCTGAACGTAAGTGTACCATATGTAATAAAAATGATTTGGGTGACGAATTTCATTATCTGCTAGTCTGTCCACATTTCTCGGATAAACGAAAATTGTATCTCAAACGTTACTATTATCGGCATCCAAATGTTATAAAATTCAAAGAACTTCTCAATTGCAAGTCAGAAATACAGTTACGACGGTTGAGCATCTTTATTGCTGAGATTATGCGTTTTTTCCAATAACTATTGACTTAAATGTACCTCCTAGATTATAAAGTAATTCACATGTTCATAATTTTGTTATTTATGACTTTTGTATTATAGTTCAATAGTAATCATACATCACAGAGTCATTCACAAGTGGTGCAGATCCTGTTGGGATGGCTTACTTTGAGAAATCTCATCCGGGGCTACACTAATTGTAGATATTATACTACTGACAATTATGAGTAAACACAATATACTGTTGTTCAGTCACATACTAGTAAATCAAGATGTACATTGTTCACACCTATCAATATGCATGAAGGATTGACATGATATTTTCATGGTAAATAACGACACGATATGCATGCTAGTGGAGGGTGAAGGCCGCATACACAAATATATGAGTTGTCGTTGTGCGTGCGGTCCGCATTCAACCAATACAGGCACACCCATACTACGATGTCTAACTTACGAGAAACTGTATAATAACTTATGTATTAAGTGGCATACATACTCTCACCAACTTTCGATTTTCGTTCTCTGATGAGAGTGTGTCCCACTACAATTCACCGTGTATTCATCCTGACATGCCCTGTCTCGTTCTCCATATTCCTGGAGATTGAGACACACAGGGATGTGCGGGTCTTTTTTGCAATCGAATATACTTGCAACCCGTTTTCTATATGCTTGTATATTTAATTGTAAAATGTTTGACGTAGCATTAAATTTTACCAAATCTAACTCCTATAAACTCGTAGATGAGTTTCTAAGAATTGGAATTATTTTCCATCTATGTTTAAACAAATTGTTCTGATTCGGATCCATGCTTACTGACCACGTTCCTTTACATATAATGCTTGATGAATTTCTCCCAGTTAATACTCGCTACTGATAAATACCATCAAGCCGAATCATTGCAAAATATATAGATGTTAACTATTTGCCTGCAAACAAGTACGCTGATAAATTAGACCGAGTACAGTACTTCCACATAACTTTCGCCATGCTGTTGTTGTTGTTCATAATAAATTATGCTTGTACATGTATGCACTCATATACCACTAAGTGGTCTGAGATCATTGCCAAATAAAGGATATAAGTAGTTGATTCATATAATTTTATGAACACATGTCGTTAGCACTGAATTGGCTAATTGACTCGTGGACAATCAAAATGCACAGGATCGTGTTATCACTTGTAGTTTGAAATATGCATATACATGACGGCAAACTTGGGAATAAATAGAGAATAGTAGGTTAGTGGTCGTGAATGGGAAAAAATATATGGCAAGACTTAAGAAACGTGATGGGCGAGGCTCTGCCAAGCACATCCCACTTCCGTGCCGCGCCAGATATTTTCCCATTCACGGCACTAACCTACTAGTCTATGTATCCCATCGAGTCCTACAAATAGCTGTAAAATGCAAAAATATAACCCCAGCCGCATCCTCAAAATCGGAGAATCGACTATGACAACCGCACATATTCATACGCAGTGATTAGGTCGTATTGACAGGATATCAAAAATGTTTCAATGTTCAAGGCACCGTGTTTCACGGCACATACGCACTGTGTTGACGAGATACAAAAGTTAAATTTCAAAGCCAGCCATATTACATTATAAGTTATTGTGATTCTACACAGGCTATATGGTGTAATATTGCCCGTCTGGAGGTATGTTCACCCGAGGCGATAGCCGAGGGTGAACATACCTTCAGACGGGCAATATTACACCATATAGCCTGTGTAGAATCACAATAACGTATTTGTCATACCGCAGATCCTGTATTTGGCCGTATAAACATATCTCTTATTTTGATCTTTGCGTTTTTTCAGGAAGAAAAATAATCCGAGATTCGATTTTCTACCGTCAGTCTTAATAGAAAGGCGTAAATGAACATTTTGTTTTTTCATTAAACGAAAACAAACTAAATATGGAGTAAGAAATCCATCGAAAACGACTTTATGACAGTTTTTTTTATATCGTGTAATTTAATGTATATTCCGCTGCTCTATCGATCTGTTCTCCCTTTGGCGCCTCTAGAATAATTGTCATTGCTACGCCGCGGTTTCGTGCGTGGAACCCATAGTTTGTGACCTAAATATAGCCGTGTCACGAAGGCAAGCGCGTTTAGATTTGAAAAGCAATTTTCGTTATTTTGGCTAATTTTTCGCTCATATTTTGATGAGCGAAGAATATTTATGGAAAAATAAGCAATATAGACTGGTTTTGAGTGTACAATTTGCTACTTGTATTGATAAATTCGGGGTTTTATTGTGTTTAGTGAGGAATACAATTCGCAATCGGTAGACGCTTGCAAAATGTTCTTCATTGGACGCGAGGCGCCGGAGGGTAATCGCAATTCCTGTATGTCCGACGGTCTTGGCAGGTCATATAATATATATGACCAGGCAAGCTAGCCAATCAAAAGCCGAGAAACTTATCCGCGGTATGACAAGCATATTTATGTAACTTGCAAAGTAATTATTATTTCATTTGTCACTAACTATAACACGAGGCTATACAACTGTACAAGGGAGATTATATCAGACCAAGGTACATGCATTATTCAGTAGACCTACATTTCCGCAACGCAGAGTTTATTGTCTCCTGTCGAGCTAATTGAATTCATTACAACCGGTGCTGCACACCGCAAATGAGTTAACTGTTTCATGTACATGTGTACAATAGAAGAAATACAATCTCTTGGGAATGTTATCAAATAAAATAGCGCGTTTTTATTGGTATATGTCTATTGCAGTTCATGAAGCGACACGCTGTCTTTAAAGGTACTGCCTCAGTGGCCTATTTCACCAACATTGCAAGGTATACCTTTCTAACAAAGCATACTTTGAGGGAGTAATCATTTATTTTTCCTGAAATGCACTATTTCATATAGAACTAACAACTGCATATATTCTATGATTATGCGAGATTATGTACAGACATTAAACTCATTCAAGACAGATAAAAGCATACAACGCAGACGGAGTTTGTGCCATAAAAAGACAATATACAAAAATACAGTTAAACGTAAAAGACGCGTCATGAATACAAAAAAAGAAATCTATTGAAAATCTCAAAAGCAAAAAACCGAAAGACTTCTGGAAAATGTTTTCAAAGCCTGCACGTAAAAATACATTAATATAAGTGACTTCTTTGAGTACTTCAAGGGTCTATCCGATGACATATTTACAGTGGAAAATGCGGAAGTGGAACATTTTGATGAAACACATGATTTCAGTGAAAGCGCAATTTTTTAGGAGTTAAATGTTCCTATATCTGAAGCGGAAGTATTAAGGGCCATCAAGACGTTAAATGTTGGGAAATCATGTGCAGGATATTTTATATTAAATGAATATGTTCATGCCGCGGGAGATATTCTAGTATCCCATTTAACAGAGTTGTTTAATGTGTTGCTAGATTCGGGATGCTTTCCGGAGGAATGGACGGCGGGAATAATAATTCCACTCTTCAAGAAAGGTGATGAAAATGACGTACAAAACTACAGATGGATTACGCTTGTGTGTTGCTTTTCGAAACTATTTACGGTTGTGTTAAATACAAGACTAAGTACTTGGTGTGAACAAAATAGTGCTATTGCTGACTCTCAATTCGGATTCCGCAAAGGCTATTCAACTGTGGATGCGATATACGCCCTTCGATGTGTTATCGAAAAATATTTAACCCAAAATAACAAACTATTTTGTGCTTTCATTGACTTGATAAAGACCTTCGATTATGTTTACATGAATGCTTTGTGGTTCAAACTTTACAAATTAGGAATAAATGGCAAAATCCTAAATATGATTTGCGCAATTTACACTCATGTAAAGTCATGTGTTAGGCATTGTGACGCACATTCAGAACTTTTTGACATATCACTCGGCCTCAGACAAGGGGAGATAATGTCCCTATTGTTATTTTCATTATTTTTGGAGGACTTGCAGCTATATTTAGAACACAATGGAAGCAACGGACTTACGTTACATGATATCACACTTGTGTTATTACTATATGCAGACGATATGGTCATACTTGTGTTATTACTATATGCAGACGATATGGTCATACTTGTGTTATTACTATATGCAGACGATATGGTCATACTTGGTGAAACTCGCGAGGATCTACAGCAAAGTCTTGACAATTTATATATGTACTGTCAAAAATGGGGTCTGGAAGTAAATGTCCAAAGACAAAGATAATGGTTTTCCGTAAACGTGGTAGATTAAAGCCGGAGGACGTGCTAGAGTACAACGGGATACAGCTGGATATCGTTAGTGATTTTAATTACTTAGGTGCAGTGTTTAATTACAATGGATCGTTTGAGTTGAATCAACAAACACTAGCTGGCAAAGGGCTAAAAGCTATGGGTGTGTTACTACAAAACCTTAAAAAACATGACCTTAAACCGAAAACAATGTGTCAACTGTTTAATGCGTTTGTGTCATCGACGATAAACTATGCCTGTGAAGTATGGGGTGTTACAAAGTCAAAGGAATTGGAAAGGATACATCTGAAATTTTGTAGAGCTATTCTGGGTGTAAAATTGTCCACTACCAGCTCGGCAGTGTACGGTGAACTTGGGACTTATCCGTTATACATTAATCGCTATGTGCGTGTCAAATATTGGTTTAAACTAATACAAACTGAAAATTGCATTTTGAAAATTGTATACGAAGACGCGACACGCAAATGCGAAAACGGTGTGCGTAATTGGGTAACTGATGTAAAATCATTACTGTGGAATAATGGTTTTGGATATGTGTGGAATAATCCAGAGACTGTGAATACGAACGTAATTTGTAATGAGTTAAAAAATAGACTGAGAGACAACTTTCTACAAACATGGAACAGAGATTTACAAGATAACAATACACTTCAGTTATATAAGGTTTTCAAGCCGACATTTCAGTACGAGCCGTATCTTGACATAGTACGATACAGAAAATACAGAATGGTATTTTCTAAAATAAGGTCATCACATCAGCTACATATCGAAACTGGGCGGTATGGGAGAAACAGAATAGACAGACATAAGAGACGATGTGCCATTGGTGACTCAGGTGATATTGAAGACGAATTTCACTTCATTTTTGTGTGCCCGGTTTACATATACATACGGTTCAAATATATACCAGCATATTATAGAAAAAGGTTTAGTGTATTTAAGATGTGTGGTCTGCTACAATCCCAAAATAAGAAACATATAAACAGTTTAGCAATGTATATGTACGCGGCATTGGAATTACGTAAATCTGTATTATGATTGTATTGGCAGCAGCTTCATATTGGCATGATTGACATACAGGCAATGTCTGTAGTATTGTCTTGATGCCACCTGGATGATTCTCGAGTAAATATGAGACTCAGCCATTGTCCATCCTCTACATCTTTTTTTTTTCTGTAGATCGGAGAAAGGTTTGCGTCACTACTCGTGGGTTTTTCCAGATACAGCCAAGTTAAACTGAACATGGGATTTCCTCGAATTAATATGCACATGAGATCATTAACTGACAAACGCACGTACCGTTATGACCAAGAACAAATTGCAACTGTATGCATACAATATCCAGTGATATCTCAAGTATGTTTATGAAATGTAGCCACTTTAAAACAAACGCATTCCGCAATTAATGTAATACACTATAATTTAATGGTATTGCGAAACAATTATATGATATTAAAGTTATATATGCTTTTCGATCCCATATGGTGTCTCTCATTAACGTTGTCTCCTACGATAAACGGATTTTGGCCAGTGCATCCGCGCAGTCTGATCAGGATCTGCTCTGTACGTCATTACATCAATGAAACACCCGTCATGCTTCATGCATCAATATATCAAGCTACAGGAATGTGCTATTTGATCAGGAGCTACACTGATCACAAATCCTATAAGCACAACTTCTCAAGTCACATATGTCGATATGACTGGATAAAGGATAACTATGGATTTTGCGACCAGTGTAGATCCAGATCAGTCTGTGCATCCGCACAGTCTCTGTATATGGCGTTCCTTAGTTGCGGGCAGTAACTCTGCCAAACGTATGTACGGTACAGGAGCTGTGCAGAGTTATTGCCCGCGGTTACTATTATGCGTTCCTGCGGTCGAAAAACCTGAATCCCAAGAATGCAACTACATGTATGTATTCTTGGGAGACGGGAAGAATCGATTAGCAACAGTCTCTGTATATGGCGTTCCTTAGTTGCGGGCAGTAACTCTGCCAAACGTATGTACGGTACAGGAGCTGTGCAGAGTTATTGCCCGCGGTTACTATTATGCGTTCCTGCGGTCGAAAAACCTAAATCCCAAGAATGCAACTACATGTATGTATTCTTGGGAGACGGGAAGAATCGATTAGCTCCTCCTCGGACAATATTAATGTGCAAGCTTCTCTACAGCTGTTACAAATGCCGCAATGTCCCTTTTCTAAACCGGCGATCAATTATGGCACTGGGTATACCGTCGGGACCTCAGACATTATTGCTGTTTACTCTGTCTGTGCGTGTCTGTAACCGGACAAAGGAAATCGTGACCAAGCTCTGCATTGACGGCTTGATTCATTAAACCCTGTGACGCAACCAGGGCTGTTTGACGTCGCTCGACGCATTGATCAGTGTCATTTCATAATGTTGTATTGTATTTACCTCATGTTGTCAAACTATGTGACCTGAGTGAATAAACGAATAATAATAACAGTCAGGGCAGCGTTCAGTGCTCCGGGTTGCGGAACAATGTATTATCTCATATGAGGCATGCCATTTGTGATTTTGTACCTTTCGACATCTGCGTAATTTCATGAAATATGTTTACAAAATTTGCAATATTTTCAGTAAATGGCGTCAAAAGTTGACAATATTTTCAGAGTACATGCGTAATTATATATGCATTAATTTTTTTTTCAACTTTTGACTTTATTTATGAAAAATATTGTAAATCTTGTAAACGTATTTAATGGTATTTCGCAGATGTCCGAAGGTACAAAGTCACATAGCATGTCTCATATGTGATTGTGACATGATAAATGAGGCTATTGGAATTTGTTACCAGTGTAGCTCCTGACCAAATAGCACACTTACACTGCAGTAGCCTGGGGGCCGTTTCACTAAACTTCTTATGACTAAATTATTCGTAAGCGCAAATTTAGAATCGTCTGCAAATTTAAATTGATGGATTTGCATTTATTGAGCATGGGCTGCATATGCAGCCTATGCTCAATAAATGTAAATCCAACAATTGTTTACAAGAAAACATTTTTAGTGTGAAATTTACAGACTATCATAATTTTGCACTTACGAACATTTCAGTCGCAGGAAGTTTAGTGAAACGGCCCCCTGATAATGAGCTATATTGCTGGTTAGAAGTATGACAGGTGTTTCATTGTTGGCGTGTCGAACAGTGCAGATCCTGATCAAACTGCGCGGATGTACAGGCTGGTCTGGATCTACACTGGTTGCAAAATCCATAAGCCACAATTCTACAGTCACTGACACATGCATCATTTATTATCTCATATGTTTGTACTACAGGGAATACAAGTGCAGGTGCATACTGGCGTATTAAAGGTGAGGTCCCATTGATTAGGCACAGACTGTTCTGTATAGGAAATTAAAAGTATGAGTGTGTAATTGTGTCACTATTCCCCCAGGTTTCTCTATTTCGAGTGTCCGCGATACAGATATAATTATTTAGTAATATTTAATGTACTGATAGAGACGCGCGTTTGTACCATACTAGTTTTATATACATTTTTAAATTATTTAAATTAAATTTATCATCTGAATACATCTTTTTACAAACTTATTATGAAATATGGTAATTTGCACATCAAAAACTATATAGAAAGAATAAATAGTCGTTTTCGTTACCAGTTTAAGAAAACACGAACATTGTCCCTGATATCAAGAGTGGTAATTCACGGTTGATATAAATTGTATAATAACGCAAATTAACACGTCTGATAATGGCAAATGAATGGACGAATATAAATAACTTTCCCTATACTACAGCCTGGGATGTGGGAGTGCATGTTTAACTATTCCATCCATTTAAATTTATCCCGTCAACACAGTGCGTATGACCTATTATTCTCTATATACCTAAAAACAATCGAATGTTGCCATTGTCTACATATTCTATTACTGATAGTGCTGAGCACATAACTCTAATGATACCATACGACGTATGATGTGCACCTGTTTAATAACTTGCGTGTTATGTTAGTCTCGGTTTCGCACAATTTTAGACAGAAATGTATGCTATAACTTCGCTACCGCACATGGGGGCCGTTTCACTAAACGTCGTACGACTAAAATGTTCGTAAGTGCAAAATTATGATAGTCTTGTAAACAATTATTGGATTTACATTTATTGATCATAGGCTGCATATGCAGCCTATGCTCATTAAATGTAAAGCCATCAATTGAAATTTCCAGACGATCCTAAATTTGCACTTACGAACATTTTAGTCTTACGCAGTTTAGTGAAACGGGCCCCAGAAGCCCGTTTCACTAAACTACGTACGCCTAAAAACTTCGTAAGTGCTAGTTTTTGATCGTCTGGAAATGTCAATTGATGGATTTACATATAGTGAGCTCAATAAATGTAAATCCAATAATAGTTTACATGAAAACATTGTTCATGTGCAATTTGCAGACTATCATAATATCATAATTTTGCACTTACGAACATTTTATTCGTACGAAGTTTAGTGAAACGGCCCCCAGTTAGATAATATTCCTTTATAACAGAGATACATTGTACTCATTTCTAAAATAAAACCGCTGCTAACGTGCTCTTTCCGATACAACTGGACGTAAATCCAACCTTACGTGACGTCAGTTAGTGAAGTCAAAATATTTAAAAGGAAATATCATTTAACCGGTGAGCTTGTTTATTTCATCATGTATTTCATCTGAATAACTGAATATCGAAATGGGAATGTGTATTTCCAAAGACGTATATTTATAGGTTATTTGATTTGTATGTGGATATATGCACGAGTTCCGCAGTGATAAATTCCAATGGCGGTCTCCTCGATCTCTGCTTTGAATATCTGCCTTATACTGATATAAATATTGTGACGTTTGTAAATATGTTTCATAAGATACCATGAGATATCGCACATGAACAAAGTTGCAGGGCGTGAGTTCACCTGTTTCTTCCTCATTTTCTTTGGCGTGTATCTGTCAACACTTCTGACTTCTGACAACATCGTGTGAAAAGGCTAAAAGAAACGCTTTCACAGAACACAGGTATATACAATAGTACATTTTAATTTACAGGCCGATAGCACAGACGAAACGATGGTGAGAAACAAGAATCACCGATTGGCGGATATCCTGAAGGATCTGGCCGACTCAACGTCGGTGCACGGGATTCCCAAGATCGTGTCGTCCCGTCAGCTCGCAGTCAAGGTCCTCTGGTGTCTTCTGTTTATGGGGGCCTTCTCTCTATTTATGCTCCAATTGTTCTCCCTATTCAAGTAAGTACATCCACTTCTTGTCTCTTCTTTATACAATTATTGTCTTTTGAGGAGGTGTACACGAGATTTACGGACCTGGGGGCCGTTTCACTAAGCTTCTTACGACTAAAATGTTCGTAAGCGCAAAATTATAATAGTCTGTAAATTTCACAATAACAATTATTAGATTTTTACATTTATTAAGCATATGTTGCATGCTCAATAAATGTAAATCCATCAATTGAAATTTCCAGACGATCCTAAATGTGCACGTACACACATTTTAGTCGTACAAAGTTTAGTGAAACGGGTCCCAGAGGAAAGGCCGAGGTGAATATGACTTTTCGAAGGTCCGTAAATCTCGTGTACACCGACTCAAAAGACAATAATTATTTTATTATATGACCCATATTACAGCAATGAGAACTTATATGATACAACAATGCACGAATTGCCTCGTCCTTTGATTGCGTGCTTGCATATGCTGCTACACCTGAATATCAGTATCGTACTCGTCTCGTTGCGCGAGAAGATTCCGAGAGTGTTATTCGAAATGTGATATTCACATTCGAATATCATTCGAATATCATATATATCCACAATCATGTGAACCGATATTGGACATTCCATTGGTTAACATTGTCGGTCATGTAATAATTCCTACTGTTCGTTACACTTATGGAATAAAGCCATGGGCTGCTGCGTTTACTGTGGTACGTAACATATTTAGTATGTTTAACATGCGTGGAGTGCACAATAAACGAACGCATCAGCTCATTGTTTTATCATTTTTATTACAGCTATTACCATACATATATTCCATACATATTCAGCTACAATACACAATACGAAATAAGTTACTGAAAGGTTAAAGTCAACTTTTATGTCAAAGTTCAACTATTGTACCATTAAAAACTTGATATCAAAACATCAAGGTGCATGATCACGTGGATATAACAACAATAACAGTGGCTGAAAGTGTTGAAATCTTGAAAGTATTATTTGATATTTTCCTTAACATGAAACGGATTCTGATGAAAAATAGCGCAGCAAACGTGTCTTCATGAGCTGCATTTGGTGGTCCAGGGAGTTTGGCACAGACTTTTTGCGAAGAATAGATTTCCATGTCGGAGACACGGAAATCGATTCTTCGCAAACACGACAGAAGTTTGGGCGAAAATACAGAGACCACCAAATGCAGCTTAACAAGACTTGTTTGATGCGCCATATTTCATCAAAATCCGTTATGTAATAAGGACACTATAAAAGAATACGTACTTTGAATCAGATGGATTCTGGAAATTTCAGTACTTGTTGTTGTTAGTACCACGTGATCATACACCTTGAACATACACTGCTATGAAAGGAATCTTACGGAGCCCCACATTGGACGTATAATTCTTTTTTAATAATGCGTTCCGACGAAATAACAATTCGTTCCCACGAATTAACAATTCGTTCGTTCCCACGAATTGACAATTCGTTCAGACGAATTAACATTTCGTTCCCAAGAATTAACAATACGTTCCCTCAATTGAACAGTTCGTTCACACGAAATAACAAATTTGTTCCCGCGATATAATAATTGTTATTTCGTGGGGGAACAGAATTGTTATATCGTGGAAACGAATTGTTAATTGTTAATTCGAGGGAACGAATTGTTAAATTTAGGAAACTAATTGTCAATTCGAGGGAACGAATTATTATCTCGTGGGAACGAATTGTTAATTCGAGGGAATGAATTGTTATTTCGTGGGATCGAATTGTTAATTCGTAGGAACAAATTGTTATATCGAGGGAACGAATTGTTAAATTGAGGGAACGAATTGCTATTTCGTGGGAACGAATTAATAAAAAGAATCCATGTCCCCTGCGGGTTAAATACACAAATATATGGACCTGGGCCAACACTGACATGACGTGTGTGACACAGCTAATTTAGTTTATCCCGTCAACACAGTGCGTATGTGCCGTGAAACACGGTGCCGTGAAACATTTTTGATATCCAGTCAATACAATTTTTGCATTTTATAGCCATTTGAAGGTGTTGACGGGATAAATAGAATAGTAGTTTAGTGCCGTAAATGGGAAAAAATATCTGGCGCGGCACGGAAACGGGATGTGCTCGGCAGAGCCTCGCCCATCCCGTTTCCTGAGCCTTGCCAGATATTTTGTTCCCATTCACGGCACTAACCTACTATTCTCTATGTGTGGTCTATGTCCATCCATGTTTGGTAAACGAGGCTGTTAAAACACCTAGTGTACACATATGGTTGCGATTGCAAACAATATTATAATTCAAAATTGCCGCCATAAACAGTTGTACATGCTACATGTAAGTTATATTATAGGGCTGGATGTCCAGCCAATAAGGAACATTTATTTTATGAATAACGGTGAAGTACCGGGATTTATTAGTGGAATATCCCTCGATATTGCACTGTTAGAAACTGTGGGAATACGACATTATGTGACCCCTTTCAATACCTGGCTGTTTCATTATTGTTATTATCGGGAGATATTCATCCAAATCCGGGCCCCTTAAATGACTCGCTAAACACATTAGACTCATCATGCTCAGATACATACAAAGCTTAAGACCCAAGCTCGACTTACTAGAAGTAGAATCACAATGCTATGATTTCCTAGTATTTACTAAAACGTGGCTATCACAAGACATATCTGACGATAACATACATATACCTAACTTTGGACGCGCTTTTAGATGTGATAGACGAGACAGATCAGGCGGGGGAGGGGTGCAATATACTTGAGAGAAAATATGCACTGAGTAATCAGGAACGACTTATCCATTACATGTCTCGAAGCACTGTGGGTCGAAACAAACTATAACAATCAAACTATTCTCATAGCTGGATTTTATCGCCCACCAAAATTACTGGTTCCTCTTGAAAGAGACTTTTGACAGAGGGTATAACATACCAATTAACAACATCATCATCACTGGCGATTTTAATATAAATACTCTAAACTTTTTTAATATATTGATTTCTACTTGTCAGTTCCCACTGGCATGGAAAATAGCCAATGTTTCTCCGATATATAAGAAATCCAACCCGGCAGATCCCACGAACTACCGACCAATATCACTACTTAGTTGTATTGGTAAAATCATGGAGCGATGTATCCACACACACTTATATAATGACTTAATTGCCAACAACATACTAACCCAAGTATCAATCGGGCTTTACACGTGATGATTCTACAACTAATCAACTTGCTTACATATACAACGACATGTGCAAAGCTTTAGATGAAGGTAAAGAAATTCGGGTAGTTTTCTGCGACATTTCAAAGGCATTACTAGCGAAACTCTCATCAATTGGTAAAATCGGCACCCTTCATAAATGGTTCGCTTCCGATTTTTCTACACGACAGCAGCGTGTAGTAATACATAACACACATTCTCAGTGGAAGTATATTAATGCTGGTGTACCACAAGGTTCAAACTTAGGGCCACTCTTATTTCTCATCTATATTAATGACATAGTTAATGAGATTAATTCCAACATACGATTATTCGCGGACGACACAAGTCTGTATTTTATAGTTGAGGAACCAATCACTGTTTCACGTATTCTAAACGACGACCTTGAAAAAATACATACCTGGTCGACGATTCGGCTTGTAGACTTTAACCCAAATAAAACAGAGGCTATGTTGATATCCAGAAAACAAAATAGAAAACTTCATCCTCCTCTTCTCATGAACAATACCGTAATAAAAGAGGTTGAAACACATAAACACCTAGGTATCGTATTTTCCGATACTGGCAAATGCCAGCCTCACATTTCATCGGTCATTAGTCGCGCCTGGCAACGCCCTGGATTGATTCGTTGTTTAAATTTTTCATTAAATAGAAAGTCTCTAGAAAAAGCATACTTCTCCATCATACGCCCCTTGATCGAATATAGCGATAGTACTTGGGATAATTGTTCAGTAGAACTAAAATATGAAATAGAATCTATACAAATTGAGTCCGCACGAGTTGTTACTGGGGCCACTAAACTATGCAGTATAGACAAACTTTACACAGAAACAAAATGGGAAAGCCTCGCACTGCGAAGAAGAAAACACAAATTACTTTTATTCTACAAAATAAAACAAAATATGACACTAACTTATCTGAGTAATTGAATCCCGGAACAAACACAAACTCGATACAGGCTAAGAAACGACAAAAACATTCCATTAATACACACACGTACTAAACTGTATCAAGATTCATTTCTTCCATCTACCATAACAGAATGGAATTCCTTATCCTCGAATGCAAGAAACAGCCCAACCCTGAACTCGTTTAAGAATGCACTAAATGTTAACTTGCGTAAACCATCAACCTACTACTACACAGCTACTAATCGACAAGGACAAATTCTCCTCACTCGTATCCGGCTAGAGTGTAGCGCGCTTAACTACGACTTATTCCGGAAATAAATAGTTGAAAGCGCTACATGCGCCTGTGGCGCAATCGAAAATTCTAATCACTACATTCTCGCATGTCCCCTTTATACAAATCAAAGACAACGATATTTGTCATCTCTTCCTTGTCCACAGATCCTTAATAACTTAATTTACGGCAGCGAATTTTTAGACGACAATGAAAACAACCTAGGCTTGTATTCCAAAGGGTTCAACAATTCATTATTGCCTCTAAACGTTTCACTGCATGACGGGAGACTGCCCCTGCGATTGAACGGTTTGTAATGATTATCTTGTAAACTACCAATAGCAGGAAAAATGCTAGTCGTGTATCGTAAACAGTTCAAAACAATGCCAATGGTTCGGAGCGCATGTTTGGGATAACTTTCTTTTTTTCCCTTCAATTCTCACAAAACTTACATATGTATACAGTATATGCATTCTTGCCACATTCCCATTTACTGAATGCTTTACTCAAGGAGAAGAATTCACATAAGCTCTGTGAGCTTGTTTTCTAATCCTGATTCACCGTTACTGTATATGTATTTTGATGCATATATATATACATGTATATTATTTGAAATAAATATTGTTTAAACTAACCATTGTGTGTACCAACAGCCGGTAGCAAGATCAAACAATAACAACCTGTTTAAGGTAGTATGTCATAATATAGATACACTCAGATTCAATGATAATTGCTTCATAAGCGTTATGTGATATATGAATATAACATATGTAAATATTGTCGTGTTACTGTATACTATATGGTAGATTGAGTTGCCATCTCGGCCATCTTTGTATGTACAAGCCATCGTACAGTTTCACCACGTCGTGCGTTCGATACATGCATCAAATAACATGACAGTAAGTAAGCCAAATACAATTTGGTGCAATACATAATAGACATATATGACAACGGCAAGATATAAATATTATACCAGAAAACTATACAAAAGACGAGATATCTGAGAATTTCTCCCATCAATCCCAAACTTAATTTTGATGAGCAAACTTTTAATTCTGATGCACATCCTATGTTAGTGTACACGTTGCCATATTTCTCGGATAGTAGGTGAGCATAGACACCAGTGATAATACACTCATGTAACTGCTTACATGTCACTGGATTTGATAGCAGAGTACATTAGTGGGTATATATGGTATGTGTTGTGTGGTTTGCCAAGTAAAAGTGATGCAATGTGCGATTGTCTGTGTATGAGGCTGTCTGTAATGGCGGTTCATGTTGTTAAAAACACAGGCACAAACCTGTCCAGAAAACAGACATATTTTACAGTTTGGTGTAATACAATGGATAGGAGCTCTCCTGACTTTTCTACACGTGATTAGCTACATTATAGCATAAGTTCTACTTCACGTTTTGAGTTCTTTGTCAAACGGCAGAATAGGTGAAACTGGCTTATGGCTGATAGCTGGAACATACAAAGATAGCCGACTTGGCCACTCCATGTGCCGTATAGGATACAGTAGCGAGGCAGTATTCACATATATGTTATACATATATTCTATTAAATTTACGAAGCAATTATCTTTGAATCAAACGATGATCATGTATAGAACGGGTCCTTAATTCAGCCCTCGTGACAGTGGGAATTCTCGTCAGCTTCTTGAATTTCCGTACAAACGGTCACATTTGGTTCAGTACAGTGATGGTGAGTAGATTCCTGTTGATTTTCTGTGCTGTAACATATTTGAAGAAATTATTGCGCCATGGGGGCGTGGCTTAAAATGTCAAATCGATTAAATAACATGTAGTATTGTTAATCGTATTCTTTTATTGTTTAATTATTTGAAAAATGTATTTTATCTATTATATTTTAATATTATGAGATGAATATCAGCATAATACATTACATGTATGCAACAAGTTATTTTAGTAAATTGGCTATGCTGAGGAATGAGGCCCCCCCCCCCCCCACAGGTTTCCTATAGGTTTCCTCGAGGTACGATGCGGGTGCTAATGTAAATAGTAAATCAGCAAAGAGCGTAAATGCTGTTATATGGTCATAATATAAACAGAAGATTTGCTGTGTTCACGCCAATTGTGAAAATACAACGGTAGGTGTTCACTCGATGAAAAATAATTCGATCTTACACTGAAAACAACAAATATCCTCCATGTCTTATAGATTCTGGTTTATTTCACGGATTGTTTATATAATAATAACTTATTGACTCGAGTTTTAGACCAGCGATTGATTATACTGATAGGATACAATTTCTTTCTGTCGGACACAGCTAATACAATGGTCCTTACGACGTGAGCAACCAGCGTAGACTCTGTCCAGTGTCCAGACTGCGCAAACAGAGCCTACACTGGTTGCGATAATTCGACCTAAAATTGTTTTGTCCCACAACAGCGTTTGTTCAGTGAATTCGCAATATGAATCCGCGTTTAATCGGTATCTTCACTGGCCACATCTGCCATGATGGGTATTTGTTATCAGCCGGGGTTATATTTACCTCCATGTCCAATCACCTGTAATAGAAGTGAACGCCAATAAACATGTTTGTTATTGCAAACAGAGTCAACAGTCCTAAGTGAACGAATCCCTAGGGTATTAAGCTGAATGTGGAAGTAGACAAACGATAATAACACGTTAATTGCAGACGTTAATGATGTTTTAATTGGGCCCTGAATGCGACGAGCGCAGTTTCAGGACAAACTGATTTGGGTGTACTGGTCACATGACTGTAATTTCAGCTTCGATATGGTCGCTATTTCCTGATGATGTACTCACTGTAAATGGTAATGTAAAACTAATTGCGTTGAAGAGCATGCCTACTGTGCTAGGGTTAGGGTCTGGATGACGTGGGCCCTATTCTCTGTCATTTAATTAGACACAACCAAATATGTCCATGAATCCATTTATTCGTATTATCACTTCAGTGCACATTCTAGTTGACAATATCGTGTCGCAGAAACATAATAGCTTTATAAACTTTCAAACTACTTATGGAAATTAATAAATGTTCAGTGTGCTCGAAAACGAATAAGTGCACGTTTTTGTTTAATATATGTGATGCATTGCGTGAAATAAACGAACTTTATGACGGCTAGTATTTTCTGAAACTTAGCAAATATGTGATACGTCCCCTGAGGCTATCATGTTGTTTTTAGTTTCAGATGTATTTTTACTTCAACTTCCATAAATTCGTGACGGGTCGCATACAAATTACGTTGTTACAAAATGTTGTACCAGTGGTAGTATATAGGTTTCTCGGCGGATTGGTTCGTCAACTGGAGAGATAACATTAACTATGCGAGAATATGCTGAACATTAAATAGAAGAGAATACAACAAACATTAAATATAAGAGAATATAGCGAACATTAAATAGAAGCAAGAGAATATAGCGAACATTAAATAGAAGAGCATATACCGAACAATAAACAAAAGAAAATTACCGAACAGTAAATTACAGAGAACATACCGAAAACATTAAATAGAAAATAATATAGCGAACATTAAATAGAAGAGAATGTACCGAACATTAAACAGAAGAGAATATATCGAACATTAAATAGAAGAGAATGTACCGAACATTAAACAGAAGAGAATATATCGAACATTAAATAAAAGAGAATGCACCGAACATTAAATAGAAGAGAATGTACCGAGCATAAAATATAAGAGAATATACCGAACATTAAATAGAAGAGAATTTACCGAACATTAAACAGAAGAGAATATAGCGAACATTCAATAGAAGAGAATATGGCGAACATTAAATAGAAGAGAATATAGCAAACATTAAATAGAAGAGAATGTACCGAACATTAAATAGAAGAGAATATATCGAATATTAAAAAGAATAGAATATACCGAACATTATATACAAGGGAATGTACCGAACATTAGCTAAAAGATAATATAGCGAACATTAAATAGACGAGAATATAGCAAACATTAAATAGAATAGAATGTACAGAACATTAAATAGAAGAGAATATAGCGAATATTAAATATCATAGAATACACCGAACATTAAATAGAAGAGAATGTACCGAACATCAACTAGAAGAGAATATAGCGAATATTAAATCGAACAAAATATACCGAACATTAAATAGAAGAGAATGTACCGAACATTAAATATAAGAGAATATACCGAACATTAAATAGAAGAGAATTTACCGAACATTAGACAGAAGAGAATATAGCGAACATTAAATTGAAGAGAATATAGCGAACATTAAATAGAATAGAATATACCGAACATTAAACAGAAGAGAATATAGCGAACATTAAATAGACGATAATATAGTAAACATTAAATAAAAGAGTATGTACCGATCATTAAATAGAATAAAATATAGCGAATATCAAATAGAATAGAATATACCGAACATTAAATAGAAGAGAATATACCGAACAATAAATATAAGAAAATTTACCGAACATTAAATAGAAGAGAATGTACCGAACATTAAATAGAAGAGAATTTACCGAACATTAAACAAAAGAGAATATAGTGAATATTAAATAGTAGAGAATATACCGAACATTAAATAGAAGAGAATGTACCGAACATTAAATAGAAGAGAATATATCGAACATTAAATAGAAGAGAACATAGCGAACATTAAATAGAAGAAAATATAGTGAACATTAAAATAGGAAAGAGAATATACCGAACAATAAACAAAAGAAACTTACGAACAGTAAATTGCAGAGACAATATACCGAAAAACAAACAAATTAGAAGAGAATACCGAACATTAAATAGAAAGGAATATAGCGGGTACAATTAAATATAAAAGGATATAGCGAACATTAAATAGAAGAGAATGTACCGAACATTAAATAGAAGAGAATATAGCGAACATTGAATAGAAGAGAATTTATCGAACATTAAATAGAAAAGAATGTACCGAACATTAAATATAAGAGAATATACCGAAGATTAAACAGAAGAGATTATAGCGAACATTAACTAGAAGATAATATTGCAAACATTAAATAGAATATAATGTACCGAACATTACATAGAAGAGAATATAGCGAACATTAAATAGAATATAATATATCGAACATTAAACTGAAGAGAATATAGCGAACATTAAATAGAAGAGAATGTACCGAACATTAAATAGAAGATAATATAGCGAATATTAAATAGAATATAATATACCGAACATTAAATAGAAAAGAATGTATCGAACATTAACTATAAGAGAATATAGCGAACATTAAATCGAATAGAATATACCGAACATTAAATAGAAGAGAATTTACCGAACATTAAACAGAAAAGAATATAGCAAACATTAAATAGACGATAATATAGTAAACATTAAATAAAAGAGTATGTACCGATCATTAAATAGAATATAATATAGCGAATATCAAATAGAATAGAATATACCGAACATTAAATAGAAGAAAATATACCGAACAATAAATATAAGAAAATTTACCGAACATTAAATAGAAGAGAATGTACCGAACATTAAATAGAAGAGAATTTACCGAACATTAAACAAAAGAGAATATGAACATTAAACAGAAGAGAATGTACCGAACATTAAATATAAGAGAATTTACCGAACATTAAATAGAAGAGAATGTACAGAACATTAAATATAAGAGCATATACCGAACATTAAATAGACGAGAATTTACCAAACACTAAACAGAAGAGAATATAGCGAACATTAAATAGAAGAGAACATAGCGAACATTAAATAGAAGAAAATATAGTGAACATTAAATAGAAGAGCATATACCGAACAATAAACAAAAGAAACTTACCGAACAGTAAATTGCAGAGAATATACCGAAAACATTAAATAGAAGAGAATATACCGAACATTAAATAGAAAGGAATATAGCGGACATTAAATATAAAAGGATATAGCGAACATTAAATAGAAGAGAATGTACCGAACATTAAATAGAAGAGAATATAGCGAACATTGAATAGAAGAGAATTTATCGAACATTAAATAGAAAAGAATGTACCGAACATTAAATATAAGAGAATATACCAAAGATTAAACAGAAGAGATTATAGCGAACATTAACTAGAAGATAATATTGCAAACATTAAATAGAATAGAATGTACCGAACATTACATAGAAGAGACTATAGCGAACATTAAATAGAATATAATATACCGAACATTAAACTTAAGAGAATATAGCGAACATTAAATAGACGAGAATATAGCAAACATTAAATAGAAGAGAATGTACCGAACATTAAATAGAAGATAATATAGCGAATATTAAATAGAATATAATATACCGAACATTAAATAGAAGAGAATTTATCGAACATTAAATAGAAAAGAATGTACCGAACATTAAATATAAGAGAATATACCAAAGATTAAACAGAAGAGATTATAGCGAACATTAACTAGAAGATAATATTGCAAACATTAAATAGAATAGAATGTACCGAACATTACATAGAAGAGACTATAGCGAACATTAAATAGAATATAATATACCGAACATTAAACTTAAGAGAATATAGCGAACATTAAATAGACGAGAATATAGCAAACATTAAATAGAAGAAGTAGTATACAGGGTATCAGTACGTTACCGTTTTTGTATAACAAGATAACAGAGTGAAACAAACACCCCACACCTACAATATAGTATAAAAAACCTATTAAAAACGGAACACCTACATAGAAGAGATATAGCGAACATTAAATAGAATATAATATAACGAACATTAAACTGAATAGAGAATTATAGCGAAACATTAAATAGACGCGAATATAGCAAAACATTAAATAGAAGAGAATGTACAGAACATTAAATATAAGAGCATGTACCGAACATTAAATAAACGATAATTTACCAAACACTAAACAGAAGAGAATATAGCGAACATTAAATAAAAGAGAATATAGCGAACATTAAATAGAAGAGAATATAGCGAATAGGACAGATACAATAACTACGATATAATAATTGTATGACGTCGTAATCTGGCCAGTGCATAGCGGTACTATAATGAACAGGGACCCGTTCACTAAAGTTCGTTTATGATTGTCTGTAAATTTCACATTTAATTTTAAAATATTTTCCTGCAGACAATTATTTGATTTAGATTTATTGAGCATAGGCTGCATAATTATGCAGCATATTCTCAATAAATGTAAAATCCATCGATTGATCTTTCCAGACGATCCTAAATTTGCACTTACGAACATTTTAGTCATACGAAGTTTAGTGAAACGGGCCCTAGATCTTAGAAAAGTACGCATGGTTCTGTTTGCAGACTGAATAAATAAGCGACTGGAGAAATATGGCTTATGGGTTTTACGACCAATGTAGATCCAGATCATCCTGGCACAGTCTGATCAGAATCTGCAATGTTCGCGATAATGAAACACCCATCATGCTTTTAACGAGCAATATAGAACGAGATCAAGCTACAATAGTGCGCTATTTGATCGGGAGCTACACTGTTCATGAATCCCAAAATCCCCACAGTTCTCAAGTCCCAGCCACAAGTATGTTTGTGTAATAACGGCTCGTGGTACCTACATTTCAGAGCGTACTACGCACACCCCATCAAGACCACGGTCTCTCTCGACTTCAGTTCCCTCAGATTTCCCGCCGTCACCTTTTGTAACATGAACCCCATCAAAAGGTCAAAGCTGGACATGTCCCCGTTGCTGAAAGCTGTCATTAACCCGAAAGTTGTAAGTATATGTATACACTGCACTCGTCCTATCCCTCTGGACGGGCTGTAAGTAATGTGGTTAACCCTTTCATCACTAAATAACTGGATTTGACTGTGCCATGTGAATTTTCAGACCAACGCAATCGCCACAAAATGATTTTCAGACTATCAGATTTATAAAAGAGGTGTTTTTTTCTGTTTCTACAAAGGAAAATATGAATATTACTTGCAAAATGTGAAGATCCGGATGAGACGGCTCGTCACGAGCCGGCTCATCTGGATCTACACAGTTTCCATGCACCGCTATAGAGGTATATAGTGTTGAAAGGGTTAAAACTTGTAGCCCAACCCATAACTTGTGTGGTGTGAAATAACCTGTATACTATCAGAAAGAGCAATATTAACATATGTTTAAACTAATATGTTCCTCGAATAAGCGCATGTGACTATGTACGTGTAGATGTACGAACGTAAATCAATTGTAGAGGTCAGAGGAAGAAGGAGACCAACACCATGAAGGAGTCCCCTTCTTTCATTGAATCCTTTAAGTGAAGCGAGTTTCAAGAATCGTACTGAAGCACACACATGTCGTTAACAATAAGTCAAATACACGTAATAAGTGAAAAAGTCACAGATTGCATCATATAGTTTGCGCCACTTGCTCTTATAGACGAAGTAACGCAACAGGGGCCCGTTTCACTAAACTTCGTACGACTAAGAAGTTCGTTAGTGCCAAATTGAAATCCACAGTAACATTTGTTCTAACAGACGATTTTAGAAATTCTTCTGTGGATGTGATGCATTTAATGGCATGAACCCGTAGGTACAACATGGTAGCATTAGAGAAACACGTTAATGTGAAAAGCAAATTCATAGAAATATTCTTACGAACATTTTTATCGTACGAAGTTTAGTGAAACGGGCCCCAGTTGGCGAGAGTCTCGATGTCTGACAATTTAACTGCAGTGAACCTAGACATAGAATTATGGTCAAACCGCTCCATATATTCATCATAGTCTACAGTGAACCTCACTAAACCGGACACCCAGAGAACGCAACTGTGCTTAATTATAGGAATGAATGGCCTTTTTGTGGAATTTATCGGGGTATAAACTTGGAAATGTCGCGGGAATACTGGACGAAGGCCGGAAGGCCTCGTCCAGTATTCCCGCGACTTTTCAAAGTTTATATCCCCGATATATTCCACAAAAAGGCCATTCATTCCATATAATTCCAGCATTTGAAATAAATTAATCAAGAAAATATGTTTATTTTCCGTTTTCTTAAGAATTATTTTAACTGCGCCTCACGGTTACGGAAAGTAGTTCAGCGTGGGAGTTTACTGGGATATAAACTTTGGACAGAGTCTTGCTACGGGCCAATCAAATGTTAGGGAATCGTGTAAATATTTTTGTTCTGGAATTATTTCAATATGGTCCACTGTAAGTACTATATGATGCTAATATCCATTAACGATTGAAAGGAACACCAACACGTCTTAGATTGGACAGTTATGCCTAAGCAGTTTTTTTCTATTTATGTTGTTAGTAATTGTGTTATTTTTACATTGAGTTTCGGTAAAACCAGTGCTAGGAAGTGTTTGTGTCATGGAGCGTGATAATATAGCATAGTCCGTGCATGTACAATAATACCCAGGGTGTCGGGTTTAGAGAGGTTCCACTGCATGCTACTTATTAACCAAACATTTGGAAACAGGTTTGAAAACATCATAGCTTTCCATACATTTATACAAATTATATCCAATACACTGTACAATTTTAGAAAACAACAGCCAACACTGGCGGGAAGAGAAAGAAGCGCGCTGCACCCATCTCGTCCAGCGTGATAGTTTCTACACCGAGTGTAGAGTCACCTACAGCGACGGCAGCAACAACAATGTATCCAACCGCAACTGACACCAACATCGCGTCAGACACACCTGCAACACCAGTTGCAACATCCGCGCCGTCACTTTCCATTTCGCCAACATCAGTTAACGTCGCTGGCTCGTCATTTAGCTCGTCAATGTCAATTAGTCCTGCCTTCCCGTCACCAAGCATATCGCCATCGATGTCCTCGGCCTACGACTACACATATGACTACTGGAATCAGTGGTGGGACTATGACTCCTATTCCAGCAGCGCATCTGATTACAATTGGACGGCGGGGTTTAGCAACTATGACTTTTTCGACTACTCCTCGTCCGAGTGGTCGAACTATGACTATACTGGGAGTTCCGCTGGGTATGATGGGAATTACGGATACGAGCGTTATCTATTCGACCAGTTTCATTCGCCGAAGGACGTGTGGGATGAGATGGTAGTTAACTTTCAAGCACACTTCAAGAATGAAACCGTGTAAGTACATACAGTATAATGTAGAGCCGGACACGAAGACAGAATAAATGTGTATGTATAACTTAGACTCACTGGTCCTGCACTCTGCGCTGGCATAAAATGTTTCGCTTCGAAAGATTTCACCGGTTTCATGACGAGATGTCGCTTAGTTCTACATAGTACTGTAGCATTAACTACTAATACCTCATGCCTCAGTCACATTTAAACTGCGACGAGTTCACGATTAGTTCAGGGCGTGTTTTTTGGCCCTTTTCGGCCGGTGGCCCTAGGGTGACCAGAGGGCTGCCCGGCGGTTTTTGCTGATCGGGAACACGCCCGGAAAGTTTTAAGTTCAACTTAAAACCAAACTCGACGTCGACCATTTTGTACTCGTCTGAGTGTGATCGACTACTAATCGGCACACATCGGCCGATGTTCCACCGATGTTCGTACGATGTCCAGCGGGTCATCGCCCGAATTATGTTTTACATACATCGTCGGGCCGCCCGCCGATCCCTCGCCGGCCGACCCCTGCTGTCCGGCGGGTCACCGGCCAGGCTCCCCCATGTCTCCGCCGGGGCCCTGCGGGTGTACGGCAGGGCCTCCGCCCGTCTCCCGTCTGCTTGTCCGGGGTATATATAGAGGCTTCGCCTTTTCCATCTCATTTCACATCCCTTTACGAGTTCAAGAGAGGAGAAGTCGAGGAGAAGAGAAGAGAAGTCGAAGAAAAGAGAAGAGAAGAGAAGTCGAAGAGACGTCTAAGAGAAGTCTAAGAGAAATCTAAGAGAGGAGAAGTCCAAGAGAGGAGAAATGGCACTCGTACCTCCGCAATGCTTGAGAGTTGCCGTGCTGCGGACTTTAACACTCTACGATGATCGGCCGATTACCCTAGGAGGCCCAGTGGACATCGGCCGATGTCCGACTGATGTCCGCCCGATGTCCGGCCGATGTGTACTCCACAGAGCAATCGGCGGGTCATCGGAATGGTGTCGGCCATACACCGTCCGATGTTTACTCCAAAAATTGACCGCATGTCTACCGATTGCCCGCCGCTTATCCTGGGGTTACCCAGAGGGCCCCCTATAGGCATCGGGCGGCGCCCATTCATGTCAAATCCGTTGCCGGATTTCTCCCCGACCTCTACACATCGCACGATGCACACAAATCGTGTACATCGCCCGACGTCCGTATTAAATGTGACTGAAACAGGCGCAGATTCGGTTGCTAGACGAACATATGTGTTTGCAGTATGTTATGCAAGTAGCTGAATAGGAAGCTGGAGCCTATTTTGGCGCAACGTTTTACACTGACGCGGAGTGCAGCACCAGTTTGGCTGAGTTTATGATAATTTATCATTGATAACCGTGTATGATGGTGCATAAGTGATGCTATATTTATAGTGATTAACTCTTTGCATGATAGCGGTGAAAATATCCGCCAAACGAATTAGGAGTATTTCTCTTTGTAAATATGTCTTGAAATTTTCCTTAGAATTTAGACGGACGGACGGACGGGCGGACGTTCAAACATTTGGGAGTTATGAGCTATTTGTTCTTTAAAAGATCAAAGGAATAGCTCCTAAATTTCAATAGAATTACGAGCTAACTGAATAATACAAAGGAATATTTTGTTCCTAACCACGCCCCTAAGCTCCTAAACCTCTGATGTTCACGGACGGACGGACGGACGGACGGACGGTCGGTCAGACGGTCAGAGGGACGGACGGACGGACGGATGGACGTTCGGACGGACGGACGGACGGACGGACGGACGGACGGACGGACGAACGAACGAACGAACGAACGAGCGAGCGAACGAACACGCGCGCAAACACGCACGCAAACACGCACGCAAACCCGAACGAACGAACGAATAAACAAACGAACGAACGCACGAACGAACGAACGCATGCAAACACGCAAACACGCACGCAAACACGCACGCAAACAGCACGCAAACACGCACGCAAACATGCACGCGCGCACACGTTTAGTATAATAATTCAGACTAATAATAACGGTATATGTCCACTCAGTAGGCACATACTGTTCTTTATAGGAATTAAATAAGTGTATAATTGTGTCACTATTCCATCTGTTTTACCGCTTCCACTCTCACACAGCCCCACGTATTAATTGGCATTATTATTAACGATTTATATCAGACGTAAATTTCCACTGATGTCAGGGGCGATAACCGTGTGTCCTTAAATGTTTTTTCAGGTGGCGCATTTAATTAGTATAAATACTTTTTTTTAAAAATCGGCTAATTACGTACAGATAATGATTTGCAAATAAAGAAAAAACACATTTGCAAATAATTTGCATTTTTTTAGAGAAGACAGAGCAAAAATAGGCCACACCGTAGGCGATATGGTTCACTCGGTGTCGTTCGCCAGGAGTCTCCAGAACGTATCGTAAGTAATTATTAAGGCCAAAAGAAACTTTACAGTATATACAGTGGGGTCAGCGTGTAAGTGCACACACGATCGAACACGACATATTGATTCCAACATGTCGTGTTCGTTCGTGTGTGCACTTACCCGCTGACTCCACTGTATATAAATAGTTCAATATATCGTGAACAAGTATGTTTAAAAACCTGATATAAAATGTGTTTTAATGCTAAATTTAATCTGCAACTGCTGCACCAAAACATTAGATGCACGTGTTTAAATAGATTGTGTAAACAATTAAAAGACAACAACACCCTTCACACACTGCAGTAAAGAGAACACAATTTGGAAATTTTCCTAGTCAATATTGATTATCCAGAGCATAAAATGGATCGCCTACAGTGATCACAAGTAAATGATGAATTGACCGTATTCAGTACCTAGAGTGCCCACCTTGGGCGTTGATCAATGTTTGGCAACGTCTGCGCATTGAATGTACACATGACCGAATGACACATTGAAGCATTGCTTCCCATTTTTTTGTTGAGAGCTACTTCAAGCTGTCCGACATTATCAGGTGGATTTAGTATTGACCGAACTCTGCGTCTCAGCTCATCACATCCATGCTCTATATGATTCATGTCTGGGCTGAGAGATGGTCAGGGCATGACATTGACGTTACTACTAACCACGTAGAAATTGGGTTCTTACACGAGCTGAATGGCGTCTGGCATTATCATGTTGGAAGCATCATTATCCCGTGCTAATATCTCTCATTCAATATCAGTTGGCCCGTGCATTATGTGTCTGTTTAGATAATACAACATGGTGATCACTGTAGGCGATCCGGTTTATGATCGGGATATCACTATTGACTAGGAAAGTGTGTTCTCTTTATTGCAGTTTTTTAAATGGAGGGTGTTTTTGTCTTTTCATTGTTTACACAATGTCTTTAAACACATGCATCTAATGTTTTGATGCAGTAGTTACAGATTAGATTCAGCATTAAGAAACATTTTTCGTCAGGTTTTTAAACATACTTGTTCACGAAATATAGAACCATTTATATACTGTAAAGTTTCTTTTGGCCTTAAGTATATAAAGTTATTTCATGGTCAATCGGAGAACGGTCAAAACTTTTGCCCCGAGGTGCTGTGGACGACCCGAGGCACAATGCCCGGAGGCCAAAGGCCGAGGACAATAGTGCCTCGGATCGTTCACAGCATGTATTTAAGGTGTTAATCATTTCAACACCGCAGACCTGTATAGTGGTATTGGCAAAACGTGTAGATCCGGCTCGTCACGAGCCGTCTCATCAGGATCTTCACTTTTTGCAAGTAATTTTCATATTTTTGAGAACAAAAACACCCGCTTTTCATAAATGGACTAGTCTGAATATTAGTTTCTGAAGAGTGGATTGGGTGCAAAATTATCATATCAAAATCAATTCCAGTTACTTAGGGGCGAAAGGGTTTATTAAAGGTAACCAGCGATAGAGAAATGTTGTTAGAAATGAGTTAGCCATTAGAGTGATGAACATGAAAATTGTCGTCTGCTGTTACTTCATAGTTTTCCTCCTTAATTAATAAAAAAACATGGTTTGACAGCACTTTGGAATTACTGACAAAATGTATAGATGCCAACGGCTCCATTTCCTTAATTGTCGCCAGAGAAGTGACATTATCCCGTCAACACAATGCGTATGTGCCGTGAAACACGGTGCCATGAAACATTTTTGATATCCTGTCAATACGACCTAATCACTGCGTATGAATATGTGCGGTGGCTGGGGTTATCTTTTTGCATTTTACAGCCATTTGTAGATGTTGACGGGATAAATAGAATAGTAGGTTAGTGCCGTGAATGGGACAAAATATCTGGCGCGTCACGGAAACGGGATGTACTCGGCAGAGCCTCGCCCATCCCGTTTCCTGAGCCTTGCCAGATATGTTTACCCATTCACGGCACTAACCTACTATTCTCTATTTATGCAGCAGCATGTGATTTCCAGTAATTTAGGCAAAATGAAAGAATGCAATAAATGGGCCGCGGATAAGAAATGGTATATTAGTGATTTTATTTATTGACTTAATTATAAAATTTTGCGACGTTTCAGCAAATTTGAACGGTCGACGACCACAGAGTACGGCAATTGCTACACAATGACGTCACCGAAGTACGTCGCGTGGAGAAGTGGCCCAGCGTATGGTAATAGCATTTCTTCTGACAGCCAACGTTGGCAAGTCTTTCGGGACGTATTTTCATTTCATGATATGTACAGTACATGTACATGTACATAGATGTACATCGAATATGTGTTGACAGTTCCCAAACGAAACCCACGCAATGAATGGAAAACGAGGTGGATAGAAACGACTATCGTTTATTTTTTTGTGTTCGTTAAAACTCTCTTTTCGTTTTCTTTACTGGCTTTCAACTATTTAAACGCATGTCGCTTCTTTAACGCACGATTTTGACATCGGTTTCGTTGTTTTTAAATAGAAAATGATGTTTCGTTGGTTTAAACGTGGCACGTTTAAACCAACTAACACATCGTTTTCTAATAATAAAACGACAACGATGTCAAAACGATGTGCAAATGATAGACAATCGTTCGTTTGTGGAACCAGGAACATGTCCGGGCTGTATGTTGAAAAGCGTAGCATTAGACAACCAGGGCCCGGTTGCTCAAAGCTTTTGTTAGCTTAACAGACTGTTAAAGGTACATACCCACACAGTAGGCACAAAATGTTCTTTATAGGAATTAAATAAGTGTATAATTATTTCACTATTCCACCAGTTCTAAAAATTACCAGTGCCCGCTATACAAATATAATCATTTATTAATTATCAATTTACTGTTAGCGACGCGCGGCGGTAACAGTCTATTTTGATAATGTGCGGGGACGACGACTTTCACATCATGGCTTGCGGTGCGCATGCGCAGTATACTACGCGCGCCAGTAGGCTTCCCAATATGTAAACAAGAATATCAATATGTCGAAACGTCCAGGACGGAAATTGTATGAAACGGCGTCGGCCAAAAAAAAGGCGAAATGTCTGAGGGACAGGCAGTACAGTGAGAGAGTGGTTAATATTTGCGACCAGATCACCAAATGGAAAGAGTTACGTGGAGATTTAGATTTGGACTCGAACAGAGATTTTTCTTCTCAACTTCCGATACTTCACTGCGCATGTCAAATATGTGATATGATTGACCGTGTCACGTGACGCGTGTTGGTAAAAATAGCACGAGGTCGGAAAATACCCTTTCTGGTCGCGGCATATAAAATGCGATTTAACACAAATTTCTCGCGCCGTAATTAAAAATAACTTGTTATTGGGTAGACAAATGGCTCATATAAGGCATGACAGAATATAAAAAGTAGTAGTACAGTGTAACC
>CM055273.1:81370987-81749710 GCA_029237695.1 Conchocele bisecta
GCCCGTCGGACGGCCCGGATGTCGTGGATATGCAGCAATCGGAGAAAGCCCGCATCTGTAACAACTCCGACACCCACGGTAGGTGTATGGCCGGTGTTGCATTGATGGATGGCGAACAGTGCAGATCAGGGGCCCGTTTCACTAAACTTCCTACGACTAAAATGTTCGTAAGTGCAAAATTATGATAGTCTGTACATTTCACATTAACACTGTTTTCTTGTAAATAATTGTTTGATTTACATTTATTGAGCATAGGCTACATATGCAGCCTATGCTCAATAAATGTAAATCCATCAATTCAAATTTGCAGACGATTCTAAATTTGCGCTTACGAACATTTTAATCGTAAGAAGTTTAGTGAAACGGCCCCCAGGATCAGACTGTGCGGATGCATAGGCTGGTCTGGATCTACACTGGTCCGTATCTGTTAACAGCTCCGACACCAATGGTAGATGCATGGCCCGTGTTTTACTGATCATAGCGAACAGTGCAGATCCTGATCAGACTGTGCGGATGCACTGACTCATCTGGATCTACACTAGTCGCAACATCCGTAGGTTCCATTCGTTCAATCACAGCCATAATTATCATATTTTACTCATATTCCGGATGCCGTTTGAGAGACTAAATTGTGAACAGCGTAGAAAGTCCTGGGACTGCATTTACCCCCAATTAAATCTTGTTTACATGTTATCATCCAGCGGAACACTATGTAAGCGTCCTGGTGCCAATACTAAAATAGTTTTATAATTTTGAGATACTAACTCCTAATTAGGAGATAGTATCTCCTAATTAGGAGTTAGTATCTCATACTTAGAACTTACTATCTCCTAATTTTGAGTTAGTATCTCCTAATTTGGACTTACTATCTCCTAATTAGGACTTATCATGTCCTAATTAGGACTTACTATATGCGTTAATGATAAAACTGTTTTATCTCCTAATTAGGAGGTACTAAAACCTGATTAGGAGATAGTAAGTCCTATTTATGAGATATAAAATCCTAATAAGGGGATACTAAGTCCTAATTAGGAGATACTGAGTCCTAATTAGGAGATAGTATCTCCTAATTATGAGTTACTATCTCCTAATTAGGAGTTACTATCTCCTAATTAGGACTTAGTATCTCATAATTAGCAGATACATATATTTTAGCATTGGCACCAGGAGGCTTTCATAGCCCGCCCACTGACTATGTTCCCTATCAATCGTGTTTGGTTAGTGGTCAAGATCCTTCAGAATGTCATTCAGTGTCAGCAAGCTGCACAGATAGAGAGATGAAATATTGGACGTATGGCTATTGTAGTCAGCAAACTACGGAGCCCCGCAAGGGACGTACAATTCTCTTTTCTTTATTAATTCGTTCCCACGAATAACAATTCGTTCCCTCGAAATAACAATTAGTTCCCTCCATTTAACAATTCGCTCCCACGAATTCGTTCCCACGATGGGAAAGAATTGTTATATTGTGGGAAAGAATTGTTAATTCGATGGAACGAATTGTTAAATTGAGGGAACGAATTGTCATTTCGTGGGAACGAATTGTTGTTTCGACGGAACACATTTTTATATGGTGGTAACGAATTGTTAATTCGAGGAACGAATTGTTAAATTGAGGGAACGAATTGTTATTTCGTGGGAACGAATTAATACAAAAATACCAGTTCCCGGCGGGGCTCCGTAGAAAATGGCATAAGAGGCAATAGGTTAAGTAAAATGATCTTGGGATTGGCGATTGGCTCAGTTGTCTGCCAGACTTCTGACTTCCTAACACGTTACTGTGAATGAAACATTTCATATTTCGCCTAGTGACATGCGTCTGCAGAGCCTGATTATACCAAATGATGTTGTTTCAGACAAGATTTGCCTTCTGTCGGTAGATGGAAGGTTTGACTCGGGACAGAGTAGTGAATGTGACTGTATCAGCCCCTGCAGGTATATATAGCCGCCAGCCGCCAGCCGCCAGCCGCCAGCCCCCTTCAAAATAAATATTATAGTTACCCCATCACAACAGCCAATAGTGTATTTCCGTCACTAAGCACTGTACATTGTCATTCTAAATAAGAATTATAAGAGAATATAATCTACGTATCAACAGGAATCTGTTGATTTCACTAAAATAAATACATTGTAATTGACAAATATAACATTACCGGGTGCTAGCTAGTGCACATAACTATTTTAACTCCATCAAAATTGCAAAGTATACTTATCTTGTTAAGTAAACTTGGAGGGAAAATTATTCAATTTAAGGATAAATTTATTAATTTTTATTATACTGAATTTATTACATTATCACAGCCATTTTGGCTGTGATAATGTAATAAATTCAGTATAATAATTCTGCATACTTTTAATCATCAAATATATGAAGTCGTTAGTTCTATATGAAATAATGCATTTCGGGAACAATAAATGATTACTCCCTCAAAGTACACTTTGCTAGATAAGTATGCTTTGCAATTTTTATGAAATCAGCTACTGGTTTGTACTGCTTTAATCATAATTCAATGACAATGCGTCTATGTTGCTTTTGAACTAATTACATACATCACAAACTGTGCATATCTTGATGACATAATAAAATGGCTCCATATGAACAGTTTCATCTGGTCTGTATAGCTGGATGAAACTCCAAATATTGATAAATCAAGTAAGGGGTTAAGCAAATCAGCTGATATGTGATATGAATTTCATGGCGTATGTGGTTTATGCAAGCTAGAATATGTACAATAAGAATAACACACACAACCGTTTGAGCTCAGAATGCAACTAAAACTATCCGAGCTCCCGGACTATGTGATATTAGACGGGTGGCGGGTTTTCATTACAGTGAAACAGTGTATGAGAAGACGATGTCGGGGAGACGATGGCCAAATGATGACTACTTGGTAAGTTCATACGATATGCCATGGCCCGATTGTTCAAAACCTCTGTTAGCTTAACAGACTGTTCAATCCTTAACAATGCTAAGGATTTTACAGTCTGTTAAGCTAACAGAAGCTTTGAGCAACCGGGCCCTGTTTGATAAGCTTTTACACGACTGCGTGCGCTAATCTTGCCAAGATTCGTCAATTGTTTTATTTCAAAATACTTGAATATTGTGTTTAAATCAAGCAGATTGGTTGACTGAGTCTGAGCTGTGCTTCCACCTCAGGCTCAACCAATCAAACTGCTGATTGGGAGTTGAGATTACCAGTAAATGTTCAGTAACGTTGACAGCATGGCAAGTTAAAAGCAGGCGGTTTGTGTACCTCGCAATGATTTATTATCTAACTTGACGAGCTCTTCAACGGCTGAGATAAATAGGGTACAGTCATTGACTTCCGGTAAGCAATTTTCCAAATACTGACATGTCCATGATCAGGTAATCGAAACTACCTGACTGTATATATACATGTCAAATGGTTTGATATTATACTCTAAATCACATGCTCGAATTCAACAATCCGCATAGTTTAGCCACAGATAATTGGTAATGACTTAGAGGAAATGCATACATTTTGTGATATTGTAATATTTTTGAAGTATATTTGAATCAAATACATGTACATATATTTAGACACTTAATCCCGATAAAAATAATAGCAACAGTAAAAATGTATATTTTAGGTATGTTTTGCCATAGCGATATTGAAATGCAATCTCGCCATGAATTATGTTATTTAGTACCCTGTATGTACATGTATGACTCCACAACATACCACAACGTGCCTGCTAATTAGAATATCAGGCCCGGCTCGGAAACGTTAGGAATTTCGATGCGAGCCTCGGAATTCCTACGTGTTTCCTAGCCTTGCCTGATAAACTTGCTATCAAACGACACTAGCCTGGTAGTCTCGATATCCAATCAGTCCATGAAGTGAATCGCGTACCTGTGTAATTCCAGGAGAATGTGTTGATGGGCGAAGTGTGTCGTAAGAACCTGACGTCAATGACGACGGCGTGCGACACAATCAAGAATAAGACGTTTGACGCCCAATAGTAAGTTCACCATTCTCTGTTGTTATGGTGATATAACATAGTACAGTGGGGTCAGCGTGTAAGTGCACACACGAACGAACACGTGTGTGCACTTACCCGCTGACCCCACTGTAAAAGTGCCATATACAAAACAAATATATATACAACGGTTCGGGTTTATGTCAGCATAATGTAAATTGTTATAACACATACTTTCTGTGTTTGACTTTACATAATGTGAATATTGTCTAATTTCCGTGTTTGCCATTTTCTTCTACATTATTTTTTTGTTATTAAAATCAGTGGAATTACCGGCATTGTGTTAGTTCTGAGTACATAACTCTAATTACATTTCGTTACACTGCATTACATAAGAGTTATGACGGAGTAGTCTTTCCAAATGTGCGTTTGAAGCGTTTTTTGTTTCCTTTCTGCTTCGTGGATAGTGACCTGATAATTTTGCTAATACAATCTGTATTAGGTAAGTTTATGGTAATATGTTTGTGTCATATTGTAGAGTTGTCTCTCACTAACAATATAGTGAAGTATGAACATCAACGTCCTGCAGGTTTTTCTATATTTTAGTGCGCGAAGTGTAGCGTGGTGTAGCGATATAGTGCAACTGGCATTGTGTGTGCTATAGGACAAACATATAAAATATCATCTGTTAAAACCGCACATGTTGACCATAGTCCATTGCCGTTTTACAGTTTCATTAGTATCAGGCACGTCGCAGGCTGTCAAAAGGGGACCTTGCGACATGTGTATCAATCGTATACTCTGATTTTGGGCACCAACATAATTGGAGCATAGTTGGGGTGGGGACTATGGGAACTAATCACTTTGATTCAGGGGGTCGTTTCACTAAACTTCGTACGACTAAAATGTTCGTAAGTGCAAAATTATGATAGCCTGTAAATTGTACATTAACACTGTTTTCTTCTAAACACGTATTGGATTTACATTTATTGACCATAGGCTGCATATGCAGGTTAACCAATAAATGTAAATCCATCAATCAATTGACGATCCTAAATTTGCACTTACGAACATTTTAGTCGTACGAAGTTTAGCGAAACGGGACCCAGACCCCGTAGGGGTGAAAGGGTTCATCTGCCAAGGTCTGTCCGTGGATGTGCATGGCGGCAGTAAGGCTGCCGTAACGAATGAGTACCGAACTACTTCGGCCCTGGTCAGTCTGTCTCCACGGATGATCATGTGTGGATGTGACTGGAGAAATGGGTTTTGCGACTAGTGTAGATCCAGATGCACCGCAGTCTCATCTGGATGGGCCATGTCCGCTATTCCATCAATAAAACACGCGTCATGCTTCTAACAAACAATATATATCGCTATCAGTGCTCTGTATGATAAGAAGCTACACTGGTCACACATCATATAAGCCCCATTTCTCCAGTCTCCACCCACATTCAATTAATCAATTCTGGTATTTCAGCTACAGATATAACTTCCTGCGGGTGTTGATATATTTTGAAGACTTGAACTACGAGAGCATTACTCAGGAGCCCTTATATGAGGTACAGTACCGGTATATATAGTCACATTGAATCAGCCCAGGCATTTTAGTACAAGGATTGTATCAACTGTAATGCACTTTCATTTTGGATTTGGAATTGAAGTTATTTCATTTCATCCCTTCAATGTATTCCCCCATTGTGAGAAATACATAATTTCATTTCAATCCACTTCTGGAAATCGTCATGGTACGCTGATTATGGACAACTCGTGAGTCAATGATAAACAGCAGACCCGACAGCTGGTGGGATAAATAGAGAATAGTAGGTTAATGCCGTGAATGGGAAGATATCGGGCAAGGCTTAGGAAACGGGATGGGCGAAGCTCTGCCGAGCACATCCCGTTTCCGTACCGCGCCAGATATTTTTTCCCATTCACGGCATTAACCTACTATTCTATTTATCCCGTCAACACCTACAAATGGCTTTAAAATGCAAAAGATAACCCCAGTCAATGCACATATGCATACGCAGTGATTAGGTCGTATTGACAGGATATCACAAATGTTTCACGGCACCGTGTTTCACGGCACATACGCACTGTGTTGACGGGATAAACTGAAGATAAATGCCCGACTTTTCCAGCGAGTCGTATTTAAGATCCTCATAAAAGTTTCATAAAGAGAACAAACTTCGCCGGTCACAAATTCGTTACGGCTATTTATAAATTGTAAAGGTGCATTGACCACCCGTTATCTATAAGCATAGCTTACGTTCGACTTATATATTCGCAAAAGCGGGCAAATGAGTGCGATATTCTGTGCATGCGTACATCTGACGGCTCAACAATCGGCTTAATGGCTTATTGTATCAGACTCGGCTTGGTAACGATAGGAATTCCCGTTCCTTGCTATGGTGTACGAACGGGGTCAACACTAAACTTACAGGTGCACCTGCATTTTTTACAGCTGCACCGGTAAATGTATAGCTGCATCTGTAAATGTATAGCTGCACTTGTAAAAAATACAGCGGCACCTGTATTTTTTATAGCTGCAGCTGTAAATGTATAGGTGCACCTTTTGTATTTCATAATTTTGAAAACAAACATACCCCATGTACATATACAGCTGTAGCTATAAAAAATACAGCTGCAGCTATACATTTACAGATGCAGCTGTACATTTACAGGTGCAGCTGTACATTGTACAGGTGCAGTTTGCAAGTTTAGTTTTGACCCCGTTCGTACACCATACCTAGCCTCGCCTCTATCCGCGTTGTATTTGACCGTCGAATCATATTTCAGGGTGTTCGTTTCCTGTCGGACATAGGTGGCGCTATGGGTTTATTTATGGGCGCGTCGCTGCTGAGTTTCGTAGAAATCCTCCAACTGATGCTGGAGATTGGCCTCTTCTTCTGGAAGCGGCAGCACAATGTGGGCACGGACACTGTCGACAAGTTCAAGGCCAGCCGAAAGGATTCGTCGATATTTTCCGCGCCAGTCCGGGAGAGTACGAACTTTGGTACGAAGGGGGAGAAGACAATTGCAGATCCAAGGAACGCGGCGTTTTAGAAATTATTCATGGATTTAGAGTGGATTAAACAGTTAGTATCCTTCGGAAGTTTTAATCTGTGAATCTGGGCAACTTTCAGACTGAATTCTAGAATGTAAATATATGTTCATGTGGAGCAGCTGTCTCAACTGTTCAACATATGCCAAATACGTCAAATCACCACATAATTACCAACTGGGTGTACATGTTAATGATCGAGTCATCTGTTGATACGGGGCGCCAAGTGGGACATGGCTCAATTTTGTCAACAAAATTCATTGTTGTACCTATAAACTTGACAAAAACAAAATTAAATATATACTGATTTTGTCAACAAAATTCACTTTTGTGCCACAAAACTCAATTCTGTGTCACAAAATTCACTTTTGTGCCACAAAACTCAATTCTGTGTCACAAAGTTCAATTCTGTGTCACAAAATTCAATTCTGTGTAACAAAATTCAATTCTATTCAATTCTGTGTCACAAAATTCAATTCTGTGTCATAAAATTCAATTCTGCATACATTTCGAATACGTATTTGCATACGTTTCGATTCTGTTGCCCAAATATGGCACACGCATGTAAGAAGGACTACCATTGGTCAGATACAGTATGACAAAAATATGGCCAGAATAATATGTATAAAAATATATCAGCAACAAACATGATGGAACTTAGATGGAAAATAACATTTTGTGAATTGTTTGCCATGGCAACCGTTTATTGTAATTATGTATTGACTATGTACATACATTTAATAACGCTATCCCAATGTTGGTTACTTGAAATAAAACGATGCTATTGTTAAAATGTTTATATAAACTAGTTGTTATTTGGCCGCCCTGGCATCCGCATACATGATTAGTCACAATAAGATTCTTGGATAAAACTATATATTTTGTAATCATAATATAACCAATATAACTGTCCATAAAGAAGTATAATATTGATATATTGGGTTATATTTTCGCATTGAAATATTTAGACCTGCAAGTGTACTCCACCATCTAGTAAAATGGACTAAGACCGATCTCAACCAATCAACGTAGAGATAACATAGACTATCAGTTACGCAAACTAATTGTTGTGGACAAAACTGACTTTTGTGGACAAAACTGAATTCTGTCCCACAAAACTGAATTTTGCTCACAAAACTCAATTCTGTCTTACAAAATTGAATCCTTTATAACAAAAATGAATTTTGTATATCAGAATTTTACGTAATTGGATTTTGTGATTTTTAGTGTTACAAAACTCAATTTTGTCTGGACAAAATTGGTTTTTGTATCAGAATTAACCTGTCCTGCATGGCGCCCCGTAGTTGAAACTACATTGTAATTAAGGACTAAAACCATGGGCGGTTGCGTTTACTTGGGTGCAGACTACATTTGGTCTGCTTAAGGCGCGTGGAGTCCGAAGGACTCCTCGCAAACTATAAACAGAACAAATGTATTGTTCACCCCAGTAAACGCAGCACCACATGGGTTTATCACATATATGGCACTGCATTTTCTGATAGTTTCAAAACTGTAAACAACTCAATATAGCGTTAAATTAACAATAATCTTGTTTTACTTCATTTTGTCGCAAATCCTGGAACAGCGACGTTGCGAACTGTAACCAATCAACTACATCGCACGACGTCACGTGTGTCTAATGTATTTAATTGTATTGGGATGTAAACGCAATACGTCGAATGGGTGTTTGCATTATGAATTTATAGAAGGTGTAATCATGGTTGTATTACTTATATTTACATTACATTTTCGGATAGTTTTAAAACTAACCCTGTGTAGGGAGGTTAGACATAGATCCGGAGTATCCAATGTGGATATACAACAGTTATTATTATATGACTAAGTAGTTCAGCCATTCTCCTTGGCCGAAACACGGCCGCGTGAGTATCTACAAATTAAATGTAGACCTGAACCGTTTGTTTACACGAATAAGCACTCTCTGACCGCGAGACCGGTCCGAGATGTGTTTATTCATGTAAACAAACCTAGTGTTCACCTCCTAAGAGCGCATGCGTAAATCTGACACCGACTAAATGTTTATAACTATATATAAAGTTTATTCAAATATTGTTTTGAAACACACGATTTATTTATTGAGAAGTTTGTAAACATATTGTAAGGTCCCGCCAATAAGCTGCCCAGCAAACGGACCAGAGTACGTTTTCCCCCAAGGTAGCGTATATAAAACAATAGCCGAGCGGCTTGTGAGGTTATTTTATTACTATCTGGAACTATTACGTACTTTCTTGGTATTAAGAGTAATACAGGATGACAGAATCAACAGGTTTTTCTGATTGTCTCTAAGGACTCAACTGAGGTCGCTTGGTCGTAGCGACCAATATATAAGGAGCGGATTGTGACGTCATTTAGGTAGTGTCGTCATTTCCTCAGTTTGTCGTTTTGTGGTCGCATTTTACCGTAATTGGTCGCTTCGACCAAGACATTGGTCGTACGACCAATGCCTGTGGTCGCAACGACGAACCATTGAGTGGGTCTAATCCAATATGGTGGCGCCCATAACTTGAAACGACCAACACAGGGAATGATGAAGACATAACAATACAATTAAACATAACAATTCTGAACAATACATGTAATTATCATTGTACAGTTATGGAGATGCAAGTTGAAAGTTTACTAATGCTTCATATTATGGAATATAGTGAGACAGTGTGTGTGTGTTATTCACTGTCATGGGTATTCGTGGTAAGATACAGAAATGGTGAATCCTATGTCGCCACAATATTGTTTTTGTGGGAGAGAAATCAGATTTACGGACCTTCGAAACGTGAACATCGCTTCTCTAAGGTCCTTAAATCTCATGTACACCTCCTCAAAAGACAATAATTGAATACTATTTATTACTTATATGAGACAAGCCATGTGATTGTGTACCTAAGCAGATGTGCTATGTTTCATTATAAATGTTTACTAAATTTACTATATTTTCCGTAAATGAAGTCGAAAGTTGAAGAATTATTCAGAGAAGCTGCAGAATAGAATTTCGAATTTGCTATGAAAAGTTCATAAAGATTCAACGTCATTTGCGGAAAATATCACAGTTTTTGTACTACTTTTCGTGAACAATCGCACATCTTCTTTAGTACGAAATCGCATGGATTGTCTCAAATTGGGTTGATGTAGTGAGAAAACCATCCACTGAGGTTGACTGTATGATCAGGCCCGTACGCAGAGGGGTGTGACCTGTTTAGTGGTATTGGCAAAAAGTGTAGATCCAAATGAGCCGGCTCGTGACGAGCCGTCTCATCAGGATCTGCACTTTTTGCAAGTAATTTGCATACTTTTTAAAACAAACACACCCCATGTTCATAAATGGATGTGTAAAGAAATGATTAGCCCTTCGCGCCGTCGATAACGTACGGAGCTCCACAAATAACAATTCGTTCGCTCAATTTAATAGTTCGTTCCCACGAAATAACATTCGTTCCAACGGGAACGAATTGTTATTTCGTGGGAACGAATTGTTAAATTGAGGGAACGAATTGTTAATTCGAGGGAACAAATTGTTAAATTGAGGGAACGAATTGTCATTTCGTGTGAACGAATTAATAAAAAAATAATCCATGTCCCCTGCGGGGTTCCGTAATTAACGCACACACACCCCCCCCCCACCCCACCCCTAAATTAATTGCGTACGGGCCTGATGATGAAATTGATAGTTTTACAGGTAGAGCAAACAGATCAATGTGAATCCAAGTTGACCTGATAGATTCAACTGTTCCTTTTGTGTATTGTATATTTTAGAAGCATATGAGTGGCTTTTCCGTTTGTACAATTAGTTTAGAAGGTTTATCAAGTTCAAAATATGTTGTAATTTTAGACAAGCCATGTGATTTTGCAAGAAGATGTTACATGAAAATTATGTTCAGAGTAAATACGGGATTTAAATTCACATGCGCTGTGAAAATATCGTCAATTTTCAACTTCATTTAAAGAAAATATCACGGTTTCTGTAAGTATGTTTCATGAATACGTTTCGGTACAAAATCGCTTGGCCTGTCTTATTTGTTCTCAATAACGGCTGAAATGTTTCCATTGTACGTACGTGGTAATTTATAAATATTATGAACATTGAAAGATTTTCTGTAAATAAGCACAGATTGAAGTAACGGACGAAGGCTCATAAATACATTAAATATACACAGAAGCACCAATAAGTGGAAACAAATTATTGTTTTACTCCCTCTTATAACACAGATGGAGTAAAAAAAATGTTACCTTATTTCGTTCTCACTTATTGGTGCTTTTATGTATATTTAATGTATACCGTTACTTCAACCTGTGTATATAATATATATTATTATCAACAGAAACTATTTCAATTCGTGTAGAATTTAAAGCACATTGCGGCATAAAATGTGAACATGGATAGCAATAGCCTATTTCACCAAAATTTCAAACTATACTTATCTTGCTTAGTACACTTTGAGGGAGAAATTTTCAATTTAAAGATAAATTTATTAATTTTTATTATACTGAATGTATTACATTATCACAGCCATTTTGGCTGTGATAATGTAATAAATTCAGTATAATAATTCTGCTTATTTTTAATCATCAAATATATGCAGTATTTGTTACATATGAAATAATGCATTTCGGGAAAAATAAATGATTATTACCTCAAAGTTCACTTTGCTAAATAAGTATACTTTGCAATGTTGATGAAATCGGCTACTGGTCTTTCTTTGTAGCGTGATTCTGTCATTGGGCGGATAGAACAGTGGCTGCTTTAGCCAGGGGATCGCTATTCGGAGGTTGTCTTTATTACAGTCGTATTATACATACATAATTATGTGATGTGAATGGAGAAATGGGGCTTATATGATTTGTGACAAGTGTAGCCGCTGATCAAATAACTCAATCCTGTAGTCTGTACAAGCTGTATTGCGTTGCGGGTGTTTCATTGATGAAATGGCGAATAGTGCATATCCTGATCAGACTGTGCGGATGCACAGGCTGATGTGGATCTGCACTGGTCGCAAAACACATACGCCGCTTTTATCCAGCCACATCCACATATATAAAATTACTGTACATACAAGGTACATGATCACGTGGTTAGAACAACAACAACCATGGCTGAAAGTGTTGAAAGCGCGCCCACTCCAAAGTAATATTATGTTATAGTTTCCTTAATATGCAGCGGATTTTGATGAAATGTGGCGCAGCAAACGCATCGTCATGAAGTGCATTTGGTGGTCTCGGGACTTCGGCAAATACCTGTGTGGTTTTTGTGAAGAATCGATTTCCGTGTCAGTAAGCATGGTAAACACGGAATTCGATTCGTCGCAAAAACGACAGAAGTTTGGGCCAAAGTACCAAGATCACCAAATGCAGTTTAACAAGACGCATTTGATGCGCCGTATTTCATAAAAATCCGTTACATAATAAGGACAATATAAAAGAATACGCACCTTGAATCGGATGCGCTTCTGGGAGTTTCAGTAATTGTTGTTGTTGTTGTTGTTGTTGTTGTTGTGACGACGTGATCATGCACCTTGTATATATGAGCACAATTTTCGGTACGCACGGTTCAATATAACAGCCTCAACAAGTACTTTGGTTCTCAGACACGGGGTTTGCAGAATCTGACGCGGGAGGGAGGATTTTTCATACAATCATTTTTGTTTGAGAATGTTTTTGGTTGGATTTAACATATTATTTCATGGTAGTGTTTTTTATTGATCATGTGGCGAATTTAAAGGTTGCTTTTATTTCTCCATGATTATAAAATGCCCTGACGTGCAGGGACGCGGTGATATCTGAGAACCAAGGTACATTTATCCCGTCAACACAGTGCGTATGTGCCGTGAAACACGGTGCCGTGAAACGTTTTGATATCCTGTCAATACGACCTAATCACTGCGTATGAATATGTGCGGTTGTCATACTAGTCGATTCTCCGATTTTGAGGATGCGGCTGGGGTTTCGTTTTGCATTTTAAAGCTATGTGTAGTGTTGATGGGATAAATAGAAAAGTAGGTTAGTGCCGTGAATAGGAAAAATAGCTGGCGCGGCACGGAAACCGGATGGGCTGAGCCTCGCCCATCCCGTTTCCTAAGCCTTGCCAGATCGGTTTTCTCATTCACAGCACTAACCTACTATTCTCTATATTATGACATTGGTAATAATTTGTGTTTATCTCCGTTACGAACGCTGCATGTGTTGTGTACATGTTTTAGCTACGTTTACACAATAAAACAAAAATTGAATAGCATCATCGAATGTCGTTGTTTATGCAGAGTCCATATAAAAAAATACAATTTTCGAAAAAAAAAAAAAAATTGTTTTGATTTTTTTCGAAAATTGTAATTTGTTATCTACATGGTGACATCGGGGGTTGTATGTTATACATACATAATTCTGTGACTGTGAATGGAGAAATGGGGCTTATAGTATTTGTGACAAGTGTAGCTGCTGATCAAATAACGCACTCCTACAGTCTGTACAATCAATATTGCTTGTTAGACGCATTGCGGGTGTTTCATTGATGGAATGGCGAACAGTGCAGATCCTGATCAGACTGTGCGGATGCACAGGCTGATCTATCCTGATCAGACTGTGCGGATGCACAGGCTGATCTGGATCTGTACTGGTCGCAAAACACATATGCCGCATTTCTCCAGCCACACCCACATATATGACATCTGGTGCATGTACTTCATTCGTATTTTCATACTTTGTTTAGTTATTGAAAAAAAGCCAAGTGAGTTTGTACCAAAGAAGATTTGCGATTTTATTTATGAAAAAACTATTTACAGAAACCTTGATATTTTCGGAAAAGTACGTCTAAAGGTTACGAAAATAAATTTAGTAAACATCTTAGGTACACTAGCACGTGGTGTGTCTCAATGTTACATGTATATTATACATGTATCGTGTTCCTGTAGAAAAAACAACAATTTGTTATATTAGTACAAACAAATTTTATTCAATTATAATGCACAGTGAAGCCTCGCTAAACCGGACACCCTGGGGAGGTCCCCAGGGTGTCCGCTTTAGCGAGGTCTCACTATAAATTGGTATTTTATTATTGCGAGCGATCGTTGTGTGTTATGCGATCACGTACATGCATTATGACGAAGAAACCTTGAAACAGTGAAGCCTCGTTAAACCGGACACCTTGGGGACATCCCATGGTGTCCGGTTTAGCGAGGTCTCACTGTAAATCTGGCATTTGAATATTCCGAGCAATCGTTGTGTGTTATGCGATCACGTACAGACATTTTCACCTGAGATAAATGACCAAGAAACACATCGAACTTATGATTACATGTTTCTTGTTGTCCGGTTTAGAGAGGTTCCACTGTATATACAAGCCGCATACGCGGTCTGCGACACAATGTTGCTATCAGACAGAGTTCCGCCCATTCAACAAGACAGCATTATGGTCTCGGGTTGACAAAACCCTTATAAAAGTCAACCCTTTCAACCCTGGATATACTAAATTGGCTGTTTCATTTTTCATACTACAGTGAAACCTCTATAAACCGGACACCTTGGGAGGTTCCCAGGGTGTCGGGTTTAGAAAGGATTCACTGTAAATCAGGCATTTGACTATTCTGAGCCATAGCTGCGAACTATACGATCATGAACAGACATTATCACCTGAGATAAATTACCAAAGTAAAACATCAACAATAATATCACAGTTGTTTTCATGGTGTCCGGTTTAGAGAGGTACCATTGTATGTTTTCCGCTATTGCATTAATTACAAAATGTAGATGTTTTAGAGGTGAATAATGAATGACAAATGCTGCAGATCCTGATGAGACGGCTCGTTACGAGCCGGCTCATCTGGATCTACAGTGTTTGCACATCTTGATATTCTTGCATGCCGTATAGTTGAAAGGGTTAAAAACAATACAATACAGTCGCCTCCAATGTCGGCCTGTGGTCCCTTGATTTAAAGGTGCATGTCCACTCAGTAGGCACAAAATGACTTTTTCTGGCAAAAATAAACATTCATTCACCATTACCCCACGCATTAATATACATTTTATATCAGACGTAAATTTCCACACTGATATCAGAGGCGATAACCGTGTTTCCTTAAAATGTTAACGGACATTATTATTTATTAACTGTATTTATTTTTTGATGTGCAATAATCATACTTTATAATCTGTCGAAAATATTTTTTTTCTTCAGATAACGCATTTAATTAGTATAAATAATTATCGTGCCTCATTTGCATATGAAAATAGCCTGATACCGCTGCGCGTCACTATCAGTAAAATATATATTACTAAATGATTATATCTGTAAAGTGGGCATTTGTAATTTTTATAACTGGTGGACACAATTATACATTTATTTCATTCCTATAAAAATAAGAACAGTTTGTGCCTACTGAGTGGGTATGTACCTTTAACAATGTCTTTAACAAACATATACAATGAATCTTATGGTAATCATATGGAAAATGCAAAAGAACGTTAACAAACACATGTACATAAAAATAACAGCACACCTAAATAAAAAGACGATTAAATAACATAAACTGCAAAAGAAGAAATATGAAAATAAAGTTATATCAAAGGACTGAAAGTCCTGAAATCCTTCGCAGTACGTGCTTGTGGAGGACACATATACTACGAATTCATTTGTTGGAAAGTACATTGTAGTCTTAAGAATTGGCACCAGCAGGGATGCGGAAATTTGCGGAATATATGTATTGCGGCTTGTCAGTAGTTGAGACAGCAACTATTCAAATGGTCAGCTAAATACAAGTTTCACTTGCTCAATAATTTCCCGACTATATATACTCACAGGATATATTGCTTTGTCATATGTTATTATACACTAGTTCTGAAATATATATTGATTACCATAGTAACCATGTTAACCAATATTGGAAAGCACAAAAATAGTATTTGTTGAAAATCGATGCAATACACCTGAGTACTGTTACCATCTTGCAATACACTTAACATGTGAACGTTTAATAATATTGGTTGTCATGGCAACCATTTTAATATTTCACACAAATAAAATCATATATACGTCATTTAAAATCAATATATTCGTCGAATCAGTATACATTATCAATGCTGCAAAAACAATATTTATCTTGACAAACATGATTGTTCAAAGTAATTTCACCTTGACCTTGGACATGAAGGCCACATGGGTATGGTACATGTATGGAATGAAAATATGGATGATGATAAGGAAGTATATGAAGTTTGAAGTAAATCTGACTTACGGTTGCAGAAAACTTTAAGGCAAATCGTACGGATGCAAATATCTAAGTAATTTGACCTTGACCTTGGAAATGAAGGCCGCATGAGTGTGGTATGGAATGAAAATATGGTTGATGATAAGGAAGTATATGAAGTTTGAGGTCCATCCGACTTTCCGTCACAGAGATAATGGGTACCCAAACTCTGTATCGTACTGTATATGCTGTGTAACATCAAGTCGCAAGATTGTCGGCAGCGTATGCGCTAACACACACGACGTGTAATTATCAAAAAATTGCTAGCACCTCTTTGGAAAGTTTGGATTCCCGCGCGAACTGCTTTTACTAAATTCATTATAGTTGATTGTTTAAGTAAAATGGACACTGATTAATAATATCGATGGCTCAAGATGATTAAAACAGTATGTAACTGTCAAAAAACAATGTTTCTGCTTTAAATCATCATCATTTCGCTGTCCAATTTCGGATTTTATCGAGCCATTGACCTATGTAAAGTTCAGAATGTAAGCTTTAATCTGATTGGTCATTCAAGAAAAAAGTCACAGGGAAATTCCCGCCCCCTACTATATCATTGCGCAAAATATCAACATACATAATAAAGAACTCATATTAATACATAACAGTTAATAGTTTATAAAGTATACAAAAACTTTTGCAATAACACACATGTAGCACGAAAACGCAAACAACACATGTATTACGCTGAAACGGTAAGATAGCTCGCTGTTTTACTGTTGTTGAACTACTTTTTTATGGCGTAGTACCGCGTGTTTTTCTAAAGTTAAACCCGCAAACAGTGACACTGCGACCGCCACTTAACTCACTAGCATATCTGCAATGACTGAGAATTTTCATATAGTTACTAAATCCGAGCTAATAGCTCGCATAAAAATCAAATGAATGCCGCCAACGGCATGTATCCCATCGTTGTGGTGGTTGGATCATAAACATGCACAATCAATGTTAAGCCAATCGCTCATACAGTAAAGAGGTTATAGGAGATTGGAGAAACGCACACGTATCTATAATTGAATGTGAAATTTGACCTTGGGAACGAAGGGAGCATCGGTGAGGCGGGGAATGAAAATATGAATGGTGAGACACATGCGTGTGAAGTTCCAAGCCTCGCTCATACAGTAAAGAAGTTATAGTGGAATGGAGAATGGCGCACACATATACTGAATGCGAAATTTCAAAGTTATTTGACCTTGACTTTGGGGGCGGGGGAGCATGTGTGGTGTTGGGAATCAATGATGATAAATATGCACATGTAGTTTCAAGGCAGTACAGAAGTTGTAATGGAATTCGAAACGCGCACAAATTTACTGAATGTGTTAATGTCAATTGACCCTCTGTTCTGTACAAGCAATCGCTCATAAAGTAAGGACGTTATAGGGAATGGAGAAACGTGCACGCATCTACTGAATATGACATTTATTTATTTATTGAGTTATTTGGCCTTGGGGGAGCATGGATGGGGTGGTGAATGAATAATGGTGATAATAATCATGTACATGAAGCTTGAAGCCAATCGCTCATAATTCCAGCACACAAATATTTACACAATTCCCTAACATTTGATTGGCCCGTAGCAAGTCTCTGTCCAAAATTTATATCCCAGTAAACTCCCACGCCGAACTACTTTCCGTAACCGTCAGGCGCAGTTAAAATAATTCTTAAGAAAACGGAAAATGAACACATTTCTTGATGAATTTATTTCAAATGCTGGAATTACTGGAAGGAACCCTAAGAATAAATGGTCTAAATTTTTTGTGGAATTCATCGGGGATATAAACTTGGAAAAGTCGCGGGAATACTGGACAAGGCCTTCCGGCCTTCGTCCAGTATTCCCGCGACTTTTCCAAGTTTATACCCCGATAAATTCCACAAAAAGGCCATTCATTCCTATATTACAACAATCGTTGACTGCACAGGATATATGTTTACACAATGTGAAAGGCTTTATCAACGTTATTTATGTTTGTATGTAGTTATTAGTGACTGCACAGGATATATGTTTACACAATGTGAAAGGCTTTATCAACGTTATTTATGTTTGTATGTAGTTATTAGTGTAACAGGTATACATATGTAACACTTTATTGAATACATTTGTTGGCCATCTTGAATGACATTTTATAGTATTTAAGAATTAAACGTGTTGTTGCTGCTGTTGTTATTTTTGACGTCCGTTTTGAGGTGAACACGCAGGGTCATGTGGTTTATTCTGTGAAGCCAAATGGTGAGCCATGGAACGTTTATGTTAACCCTTTCACCCCTAAATAACTGGAATTGATTTTGAAAGGTTAATTGTCCAAACCAATCGTCGCAAAATGATTTTCAGACGAGTCCATTTAAGAAATTTACGATGTCTGTTTTTAAAAGATATGAACATTACTTGCAAAAAGTGCACGAGCCGGTTCATCTAGAATCTACACTGTTGGCAAACACTGTTGAAAAGGCTTGTAGTGTTGAAAGGCTTAGCTTGCGTTTTAACCCTTTGAACCCGAAATCCCGCTATATCGGTTTATGCAAAAAGTGCAGATCCAGATGAGCCGGCTCGTAACGAGCCGTCTCATCAGGATCTGCACTTTTTGAAAGTAATTTTAATATTTTTGAGTACAAAAACACCCCCTTTTCATAAGTGGACGAATCTGAAAATCATTTTGTGACCATTGGATTGGTCGGAACATTAGCATATCAAAGTCCATTCCAGTTCATTAGGGTTGAAATGGTAAATCCACCCAATAAACGGCCGAATACAACATTCAATTATGATGTGTGACTGCGACTTGAGAAATGGGGACTTATGTGCAGTGTGACCAGCGCAGCATCTGATCAAATAAGACACTTCTGTAGCCCAATAATGATTCATATTGCATTACTGGTGTTTCATTGATAGAATACCAAACAGTGCAGGTCCTGATCAGACTGTGCGTATATACAGGCTGGTCTGTATCTACACTGGCAACAAAACCCATGCGCCTCATTGTTCAAGTCACAGCTATATGTCTACAGTTGTTGGAAAAGAGCAGAAGTATAATAGTGTTGCCATGGTAACAAGTAATTACTTTCTGAACGAACATGTCTCGGTGATGTTCCATGGTTGCTAGGCAACAAAACACATTATGTGATACACACACATGGATTAATCGAATCACCAATAAGTTTTAACAAATTATTAATATTTTAGAAATGACGTAACTGCCATCCAACATGAATAATGTTCCAAGTGTCATTACTTATTGACTGACCCTCGTACTTCCGTCGGTCCGGTAGTTTCACGAATCGCCGAGCGTGAGTACAAACATATAGACAATCGTTACAATAACAGTGAGCACGCCGAACACATACAATGACACCTGGTCCAATATCATCCCGAGATCCCGGTAGCTATACTCCACCTTCGAGGTCTGCGTTTTAGACAACGCCACTGAGTTGTTGCTTTGTCCGTTACTCGCAGCGATACCTTGACATGTATTGTGTGCGTCTTCCAGGCGAACATTGTTGTCAGAGTCTAGTACATGAACCGTCGCAGTGTGCTTTGTGCTCCGTGAATCTTTGCGAGAACCTTTGAGGTAACATGCTATTAATTCGTCGTCACTATGACCTTTCCGCCAGCAAATTAAGTTTGCCATCTTTCCTATATACGGTTGTAATGTAGTTGACATCTTATAGCCCTTTTCTTCCAAATGATGAAACCGGAGTACCAGGACTGTTATAGAACACTCCAGTGAGCTGAGGATAAATGACGTCAGTAGGTAGACGCCTGAAAAGAGAAACAGAAATTGTGGTGAATACTACGGAGTCCACACATGTTCGCACTTCAATTATAGTTTAACATACATTTAGAATACTGTATGTATTTGTTCAAACTGCTTTTGCACGTAATTGTATGCAGCCCGTTTACCTGTATTTATTCGACAGGATCGAACGTAATTATATGCAAACAGTTTAACAATATTGATTCCAGTGGACGCATTTGTATGTGGCAAATCGATTGGCCGTTTCTTGCCGACCGATATCGACCGATATGACGTATGTACTCAATGGAGAGTTCTGGCGTAATGGACGCAATTGGACCTCGTGACAAGAAACAGCCAACACACACATGTCCCATCGTTGCTTCCGTAGACGTGGTTGGAACTTTTATGTATATTACCGACTTACTTAAAACACAGACGTTGGTGGAGGTGGTAGGGATCTTGTCGGACACGATCGTCATGACGACGGACAGGGAGAGGAGGACTGTGAGGGCACAACCAATCTTCTCGCCGCTCTCCGCCGGCAGCAGGAACACACATAGGCCCATGTAGTTGAGGATGAACATCGGCAGCAATATGTTCAACAGGTAGTATGAATGTTTCCTGAAAGTGGATGATAATGTGGATTATAGATCGTCTCTCCTACTATTTGTTGTCACTCTGCTTTTGCTCCCTATGCTAGAAACCAATTAGTATTAGTACTAGAGGCCCAGGTAATTGCGGATGAACGCGGACAGCAAGATGTTAAACACGTAGTACGAATGTCTCCTGAAAGTTGATGAGAATATAAGGTTCGGCCATGTCCAGCCATGGCTAAATGTTTGCCGTGGCACTCGGGAATTGTTTGAACCCGAAGGCCGTAGGCCGCGGGTTCAAACAGTTCCCGAGTGCCACGGCAAACGTTTACCACGGCTGGACATGGTCGAACGTTATTGTTACATTTCCGTCGGAAATATTATGTAAGTTGAGCATATATGCAGTACTTTCGGTACTTTGATAATCTGCTCCATTCAAACAGCTGATTTACACATACATATTCCTGGGCCACAGTACACGTCGCGTGATGCAGCCGCATCCATTTCAAAATGTCAGTACGACCGTTATGAACTAGTCTGGTGACGTAATGGCGTGTTCTTGTAACGGCATGAGACACATGCATTACGTAGGTGCTGCCTTGGCCCCGAAATGAGCATTGTCTACAGCCATGTTCGAACATGTGGATTATAGATCGTCTCTCCTACTATTTGTTATCACTCTTAAAGAGTGACGACAAGTAGTAGGAGAGATGATCTATCATGTATAACCGATACAAGAAACTAATTAATATTCTCTCTCCTCGGAATTCCTACGCGTTTCTTAGCCATGCATGATAAACTTCATATCAACAGACACTAACCTGGTATTCTCTATATACGTGCATGTACCTATATGTAACTTGATGGGCAACAGGACAAAGTGGCGGCGCCGTGTACGATGAAACTAGTCTGATCATGCCGGCCTAATGTACCTTTTGTTATCAATGGTATTTTGTATTCAAAACACTATTAAGCCCAAAATCAGTTTGTGACGACCGGACTAATGTACCTTTGAAGATTGATGGTGAACTCGATGGTGGGGAGGGGGTGGCCGTGCAGGGAGAGCTCGCCGTTCTCCACCGATGAGGAGATCCAGTCCCACTCTCCATTCACCTCGTACAGGTCCGTGTTCACGGAGGTTGAGCCGTCCGCCACGATGTTCACCTCCGAATTCACGTACATCCATGACGATACCTACACCGAGAACACAGGCTAATCATGTACTTGGGAAATCTTGTTCAAAAAACGAAAGTCAGATTGATAGCATGTACTCTGTTTTCATGTCAAACATCCCGTGTTGTATTGGTTAATGCTGAGCTGTGCTCAGCATCATCCAATCAAACTGCCGGGTTTCTAGTAAACATTTCGGGAGCGTATTCGAAAAAATTACAAATTAGCCACGACATGAACCAATTGTGATCCTAGTATGTAGTCTGTACTCAGGTCTCTTGCCCAACATCCGGAGTTTGATTGGTCAAAGCTGATCTCTATATTGACAGAACATGAAGCCATGAACATGTCTGTATATCAATACTTACAATGACTGAACACGACTGGAGGTCGAACGGGTAAAACTCTATATTGACGGAACATGAAGTCATGAACATGTCTGGATATCAATACTTATAATTACAGATGACGACTGGAGGTCGAACGGGTAGAACTCTATATTGAAGGAACATGCAGCCATTAACATGTCTGGATATCAATACTTACAATTATAGAACACGACTGGAGGTCGAACGGGTAGAACTCTATATTGACGGAATATGAAGTCATGAACACGTCTGGATATCAATACTTATAATTAACAGAAGACGACTGCAGGTCGAACGGGTTGAACTCTATATTGAAGGAACATGAAGCCATGAACATGACTGGATATCAATACTTGCAATTATTGAACACGACTAGGTGTCGAACGGGTAGAACTCTATATTGACGGAACATGAAGCCATGAACATGTCTGGCTATCAATACTTACAATGACTGAACACGACTGGAGGCCGAACGGGTAAAACTCTATATTGACGGAACATGAAGCCATGAACATGTCTGGATATCAATACTTTCAATGACTGCACACGACTGGAGGTCGAATGGGTAGAACTCTTATATTGACTGAACAATGAAGCCATGAACACGTCTGGATATCAATACATGTACTTACAATTAAAGAAGACGACTGGAGGTCGAACGGGTAGAACTCTATAGTGAAGGAACATGAAGCCATGAACATGTCTGGATATCAATACTTGCAATTATTGAACACGACTGGATGTCGAACGGGTAGAACTCTATATTGACGGAACATGAAGCCATGAACATGTATGTATATTAATACTGACAATTATTGAACACGGCTGGAGGTCGAACGGGTAGAACTCTATATTGACGGAACATGAATGCATGAACATGTATGGATATGAATACTGACAATGACTGAACACGATTGGAGGTGGAACGGGTAGAACTCTATATTTACGGAATAGGAAGCCATGAACATGTCTAGCTATCATTACTTACAATTATTGAACACGACAGGAGGTCGAACGGATATAACTCTATATTGACGGAACATGACGCCATGGACATGTCTGGATATCTCACTACTTACAATGACTGAACACGACTGGAGGTCGAACTGGTAAAACTCTATATTGACGGAACTTGAAGCCATGAACATGTCTGGCTATCAATATTTACAATTATTGAACACGACTGAAGGTCGAACGGGTAGAACTCTATATTGACGGAACATGAAGCCATGAACATGTCTGGCTATCAATACTTACAAGTATTGAACACGACTGGAGGTCGAACGGGTAAAACTCTATATTGACGGAACATTAAGCCATGAACATGGCTGAATGTCAATACTTACAATGACTGAACACGGGTAGAACTCTATATTGACGGAACATGAAGCCATGAACATGGCTGGATATCAATACTTACAATTATAGAACACGACTGGAGGTCGAACGGGTAGAACTCTATATTGACGGAACAGGACGCCATGAAGCTGGCTGGAAGGATCCAGATCACGAGCCCGTCACTGTTCACTTTGACGGGGATGTCGGCGATGTCGCCGTCGTCACTGATCACCTTCACGCCGTCCACCCTGTGTGGGAATATTGGTAACGACGTTTGGTCCACTGGCTGATAAAACTGTTATATTATTTTTTTTCTCAGCTCTAAGTCCACATAAGCATGAATATGTTATAGTCTGGATGATGTCTGCTAGTTTTGTTACAGTATATTCGATTTTGTTTTACCTAATTACATATGGGCCATATAGCGTAACGTGTTTCAATTAAAAACATGCCGACATAAAACAGGGTTGGCAATTTCCCGGGAAATAAGAGTATTTCCCAGGACGGCGGGAAATACCGGGAAATACTGGGAAATACCGGGAAATATGAATCTTGGTGGTTTTTTTAATTACAAAATGTCAAGATATCTACTATGGTTTATATCTGTGTAGACTGATAAGCCTACAGGTAAAACATTCTGCAATAAAAAAAGAAATAATAAGTTTATTTAGAGAAAAAAAACATCATTATTTTCAAGACAATTTTCTTCCCTATATACAAGTCTATGTAGTATTTGCCAACTGTCTATTTTAATGTATATGAGAACACCCCTCATTACTATAGTAACCTGCCACTAATAAAAGCTGCTTTTGGAATTTTGAGAAAATCCCTGTTGATAACAAATAATCCATGTACAGTGTAAGTGTAATTGTTTTACAACTTGACATGACCATATACAGACCACCTGGGTTCTTATTATAACAGTAATCACACAAAAGGTGTGAAAGAAGGCTGACAATTAACAGCCTGTTGTCATAGTCTGATGGTTTATTAAAGTATAATAAAGTCTCATCAATGTACATGCAAATAAGTAGACATTATAGGCTTTTGGCTAATAATAAAACGATTTTAGGTACTGTATCTCATACGTACCATCGTGCCCATAGTCTTCACGTTAAATAAATGTCATAATAATAATGCAAATAAGTATAAATACAAATGCAAAGCTAAACACAAACAGTACATTGTCAGTCATATAAGACTTGTAAGAGACTATTTGTATGCACATCATGCATCTAAAGATCATTTTATTCTCATTTACTGATACCGAATATTAGTGTGGGAGAAGGTTGACAATTAACAGCCTGTTGTTTCTAAACATAGTCTGATCATGATGACGTTATCCTTGTGAATTGTATCTAGCATACACTCAGATGCTTCCTAAAAATGAAGAAGTAATTTACAAAAAAATAATACAACCAAAATATAAATGTCATGGTTGCCAAATATTTCACCTGATGAGTACCCCTAGTTGGGAATGAAACAGATCTATACATTGTAATTAACCCCTATATCTAATTATTAAGTTGTTGATTGTTTAATTAACTATTACTGAGCTTAAAACTTAATTTAAATAACTTTAATTATCAAATAATAACATCAAAATTCATATTTCCCGGTATTTCCCGGTATTTCCCACTTCGGGGAGTATTTCCCGGGACGGGAAATATCCCGCCGGGAATTCCCGCCCCCGGTATTTCCCGGCCAACCCTTACATAAAACGGCAAATGTGACCTCAACAAGGCTGCACATAGGGTAACCCGATATATCTGGCTGTTTCACAGAGGGAAACTCGTCCTGTGGAAACGACGGCAAACTCAGACTGTGTCCATTGTTGGGGCTCGTGCTTATTATATTTCTTGTTCTACTTGGTCTACTTGGGAATTGCTTAACCCTTACTATGCTGAATTAAATTGTGTCGTCTGCCGGAAATGTCTTCTTTTCAATATGTCTCGACAAAAAAAACTGTTTTAACAGCATATGAGAATCGTCCCTACTGGAGACGATTCTCATGTGCTGTCAAACCAATGTGTTTGTATTTTGTTAAGAATTAACGCCAAAATGAAAACCAGCAGACGACAATTTACGTCTCCAGCGTAGTGAGGGTTAATATGTGAGATCTACTTACTAATTTACTAAAGTGAGCCAATATGCAATTCATATGCAAAATCTTCATATGTATTTAATATGCAAATCATATGAACTTAATATGCAAATCATAATAATTTCATATGAAGACCTATGTACAATGCTTTTAAATATATAAACATTTCATATGAATTGCATATGTAGCATATGAAGTTCATATGAAAATTTCATATGCAATTCATATGAAACCTTTTCATATGAATTGCATATATAACATATGAAGTTCATATGAACATTTCATATTAATTCCATATGAATGTTTTTCATATGAGCAGTTTTCATATGAACATTTTTCAAATGAAATTCATAAGCAAATTATTCATATGAAATGCATTTGAAAAGTTTTCATATGAACATCGTATGAATTTCATATTGTTTTTTCGCTTGTATGTACGATACTGCGCGTATGCAATCAACAGAATCTAACATTTGCGTCGATTTAATATGCCGTGTATTACACTCATAATGGTTTACTTACGAATTGCTGAGCACGAGCGGTGGTACCCAGATTCTGCTCATCTTCATCATGGTGTCGCTCATGTTGCCGTAGGAAGCCGGGGTCCAGGCGAGGCGTGGGTCCGTCCATGACTGAAATAGGAACCATCCATAGTCATAGCCATTATTGAGTTAACATCCAACTTTCAACCAATACAGGATTTTGTTGTTTACCCTAGTTTCTAGACCAATGAAAAAACTGAAGTTCGTCTCAATTAATCGCATATTGCGACACGTTCGCCAATATCTATTAAATTAATCACTAAATGTTCAGCCGCTACAAAATTAATTTATTAAAAAATTAAAATATGAACTATAACTAGTACTATATGTAATTGCATAAAATGGACTGGCGCAGTGTAATAACATAGTTTATTAACTATAAATGTGTTCATATAACACAGATGCCCCACATATCGCTTTGATAGTAAAGAAGGGAAAATGTTAAGTCCAAAAGGGGGAGATAATACATGACCCAATGTCAAATCAAAAATAGAAATTTACTTAGGGCATCTACACACCATATAGAAGCTACCAAATGTCAGGCCTCCAGCTAATACAATTTAGAAGTTTTACAAGTTACAAGGCAACATGTGAAAACATTCAAAATAGAGATAATCCATGAGCGGGGTGGGGAGCGAATACAAAATTGAATTAACTAATACACACCAATAGGAAGCTATGTACCAAGTAACAAGCCACCAGCTGTTACGGTTTAAACATATTATATGTTACAAGGCAAATGTTGAAATTCTCAGTTCAAAGGAGATAATCCATGATCCCGGGTTCAAATAAAACGAGATGGTCGGTAAATCCGACAAATGCTCCCCGATGACGCCTGGATTGAAATTCAAATTCCTTGACCCCGGGTATTGGTGTAGTATGCTTATTAATCACAATAAATGGTGATCAATGTGTATATGAAGTTCAAGATGCTCACAGAGATATAGCAATTTGCAATTTAACGTAAGCTTTAATAACATTTCTAATATTTGACCTTGGGCTCCTACACTATGAAAATATGGATGGTGATCAATGTGTTTTTTAAGTTTCAAGTTGATATCGCAAGCGGTCACAGAGCTATATCAATTTGAAAAAAACGTTTACGTAAGTTTCAACAAACAAAATGATATGTCATTTGACCTTCACATTGGGCTCCTGGGCAGCATGGATATGGTATGCAATGCAAATATGGATGGTGATCAATGTGTATATGAAGTTTCAAGTTGATATCCCAAGCAGTCACAGAGATATAGCAATTTGATAAACGTTAACGTAAAACTCGGACAACGCCGGACAAAGCGGTAACTATATGCTCCCCCGAAAAATATCGTAAAAATTATATTTACCGATCTACACCTTATAAGGAAGCTACATACCAAGTATCAAACCTCCAGCTATTACGGTTTAAAGGTTTAAGAGATACAACCTCTAACAAAAACACTAAAATCAATGGAAATAACTATGTAAATATGGCAAATGAAGGTCAATGTCACACGGAGGTCGTGAGTTTCACAGTGGTTTGCGGTTTACATCATTGGCTTATTCTTGTGTACAAATATGGTGGATATAGACGCAATACTATTGAAGATACAAGCTCTTACAAAACCTTAACCAAGGGAAATAACTATGTAAATATTGCAATTGTATATCAATGTCACACAAAGGTCATGTCTGTCACAGTGGGCTGCGGTGCACATCACTGGCTCATGATAGTGTGCCAGTACGGTGGTCTAATACTATTGAAGATACAAGCTCTTTCAAAACCTGTAACCTTGTTATGGACGGGACGTGACAGACGGACAGACGGATGAGGGTAACACTAAATGCTCCCTCAACATCGTGTTGGGGCATACACATAATAATAGACTACTGTCTGTTCCACGTTTTGCTGCCGACGAACAGTTGGCCATTAAACACATTAAATCTAAAAAATATTTAAAAGTAAGTACTTTTTCATCAATAACAAAAAAGTCACCCTCCCCAAAAAACGATTTCCCTATGGGAATTTAACATGGGGAGTCAATTTCCAAAACTATTTTGAAAATCGGTCCACATTAAAAAAAAAATTAAAAAATCTATTAGCCCCCATGTTAAATTCCCATATGAAAATCGGGGTTTTTTTTCGAAATAAAATCAATATTTGACGGAATTTCATAAAATAATTTTTTTTGGGGAGGGTGACTTTTTTGTTATTGATAAAAAAAGTAAATGTACTTTTAATGTAGATTTAATGTGTTTAATAGCCAAAAGTTCGTCGGCAGCAAAACGTGGAACAGACAGTAGTGTAATAAATATGCAAATGAGACCGCTTCAGAAAGTGAGTTAGCAATCATTACAGATTCCACGTGAGATATATACGACAAGCCGTGTGATTCTGTACTTTACTTTATTTTCCGTAAATGATGTCGAAAGTTGACGAAATGTTCAGAGCAAATTCTATTCCGCATTATCTGTGACAGTTTCGTCTACTTTCGACGTCATTACAGGAAATATCACATTTCATTTAATATTTTACATAAAAACAGCACATTCTTTTAGGTCCAAAATCACATAGGGTGTCTCATATGAATATGAATACTCTTTGTCTGACATCAACACAGAAACGAAGTACAGTGGAACCTCTCTAAACCGGACACCAAGAAAACACCTGTGATTTCATGTTTGATGGGTTTCTTGCTTATTTATATCAGGTGAAATGCATGTTCTTGATCGCATAGTACACACCTATGGCTCAGAATGATATAATGTCTGATTTACGGTGAAACCTCTCTAAACCTCCCAGGGTGTCTGGTTTAGAGAGGTTCCACTGTAACTACTTATAATGGGCAAATGATGCAATGCACGATTTGTTCTCTAATATACTGTCTGTTCCACGTTTTGCTGCCGACGAACTTTTGGCTGTTAAACACATTAACTTTAAAAAATATTTAAATTATAAGGACTATTTCATCAATAACAAACTAGTCAGCCTCCTCAAAAAAAATTGATGAAATTCGATCAAATATTAATTTCATACCGAAAAATTTGGCGGCTAAAAATAAATATTTTGAAATAAATGTTCAATTTGTTGACCGATTCTCAATGTTTAACTTTTGTTTCCTTAGTTAATTCATTTCCAGACTGTTGAGCCAGGATTTGAAGTCAATTCCAAAATATGATGGAATTTCATCATATGAAAACAAATTGGGAGGGTAACTATTTTTGTTATTGATGAAAAAGAACTAACATTTAAAAATTTGTTTACATTTAATGTGTTTAATAGGCAAATGTTCGTGGGCAGAAACACGTGGAACAGACAGTACATGTAGATACTATGTATGCGGTACTCACCACGATTAAAAATCCGTTCAGGTATATTGTCTGTGTAATAATATTCTGGAAACAAAGAAAATAAACATGTGGTGAGGTTACCATACAAATAACGGCTCGAAGCAGCAACGAAAAGTTGCAGTTCAGACTTAATGTATTTAACATACATGTAATAGTGACCATATATCAACCATATATTACGTCTATATCCACCACCGCAAAAGCGACCATTTCGGTGAATATTGTAGATTTGACTTTTTTCTATTTCTAAATCTCATTCTTTTCTGATTTTGAACATATATAGATTTACTTTTATATGCAATAATTGCTTTTAATTAATCAACAAATGCATGCATATGGAAATCATTAACAAGTTTAATGACGCTACGTCATAACGTATATTCCGCCAGGTTACATGTTTACGGTTCAAGCAATATAATATTAAACGTCCCCTTTCCCTTGGCTGATCATATATGTTTAAGACGTTCTTACAAATGTAAACGTCAATGTTTTGATACCACGAAGTTGTCGCAACACGCCAAATCGGTCATTCGCAGCGGTCGAGGTGGGAATCGAACCCGGCGACTCCCGATCCGCAGTCCGACGCTACTGAGCTAATCCGGTCACGTTCCTCCAATTGTAAATGCTTTGATTTAACGACGGCACTGGCTCGATGACCTTGCATGTCGGGACCGACTATTTATGTCCCCATCCGATAGGACTAGGCTAGCACGAAGTTGTCTTGCCCAAGCCTCGGACCGCAATCCGACGTTCAACATACTGAGCCAAACCGGCCACACCACGTTCCTCCATTTGTCCTATTTAGTTTATATACAGATCAGGGGCCCGTTTCACTAAACTTCCTACGACTAAAATGTTCGTAAGTGCAAAATTATGATAGTCTGTAAATTTCACATTAACACTGTTTTCTTGTAAATAATTGTTGGATTTACATTTATTGAGCATAATAAATTTAAATCCATCAATTCAAATTTGCAGACGATTCTAAATCTGCGCTTACGAACATTTTAGTCGTAAGAAGTTTAGTGAAACGGCCCCCAGTTTCACTAAGCTTCGTACGACAAGGAAGTTCGTAAGCGTTAAATTAAAAGTTAAATATATTTCGTGGATGTGTTCACATGTAATGCTGTGTACATGTAGGTGGGAAAATGGTAGCATTAGTGACTCACATTAATGTGAGAAGCAAATTCATAAAAATGTTCGTAATTACTATACAATTTATATGGATCTTTATAAAGATTGTCAAAGAGAAACAACTCATTCAAATAACTCCCATAAATCTCATTTCTGAACGAAAACTTCAGATAGTGTTGCTGTCATTATCTTAATCATGGTTACCACTACTGTCTGTTTCACGAAACATTCCCAAATATTACGGCGATATAAACAATACAAAAACAATATGTTTTTCGATAATATTAAATTTTATGAACATTTAAGAATGAGCCTACTTTTTATTTCGTGCAATTTGAGCCAAAAAAAAAATAGAAAAAAAATTGGAAATTGACTCCGAAATCTGTCTAGATAGCTTGTAAATGATCTACCTAACAAAAGTTAAAAATTTCAAAATCGGTCCACTGTTTATGAAATTAGAACAATTTCCCCATGTTTAACATGATGTAAAAAGAAGGCTCATTCTTAAATGTTGATCAAATAGACAATAGTGAAATAGACAGTAGTTGTGGAAACGTAACTGAAAATACTCCCGTATCGTCGCGACTAGATCATGACATACATCCGTTATTGGCGGAACTGTTATTGTCTGCTTTCATTTTTGCCTTAATTCTTAACAAAAAACCTGTTTTGACAGCACATGAGAATTGTCTCCAGTGGAGACGATTCGCATGCGCTGCCAAAACAGTTTTGTATCGAGAAATATTGAAAATAAAATAAAATAAAACATTTCCAGCAGACGACAACATTTAATTCAGCGTAGTAATGGTTACTAGACCATGGTGAAAATAAGTTAGACTATTTGTAGCTTTCCTTCAAAAATAAAATAAAGATATGGAAGATCATACATTCGGAGTTATTTCCGTTTGACAATCTTTATACGGATCCAGTTAAATTCGACAGTTCTATTCGAATTCGAAATTCGATATGTCTACGGCAACTACTGTCTGTTCCACATTTTTCTGCCGACGAACTTTTGGCTATTAAAGACATTAAATCTAAACAATATTTAAATGTAAGTACTTTTTCACCTATAACAAAAAGTCACCCTCCCCAATTTGTTGTTTCATGAAATTCCATCAAATATTGATTTAATAGTGAAAACACAATTGTCCTATGGGAATTTGACATGGGGGGAAAAGAGGCCGAAGAGGTGGGGGAGGAGTCAAAAAACGAAAAAGTTTGAACGTTAACTCCGAAACCTGTCTATATAACATGGAAATGAAAACAAAGAAAACAAAAGTTAGATTTTGAAAATAGGTCCACAAATAAAAAAATCTAAACACATATCTATTTTTAGCCCCCATGTTAAATTCCAATAGGAAAATCGTTTTGTTCGAAATAAAATAAATATTTTACGAAATTTCATCAAAGTAGTCTTTTTTTGGGACGGTGACTTGTTTGTTATTGATGAAAAAGTACTTACATTTATTTAAATATGTTTTGGATTTAATGTGCTTAATGGCCAAATGTTCGTCGGCAGCAAAACGTGAAACAGACAGTAGGTCATCCCCTCCACTCCATCCTCACCCGCCCACTCAACACCCACCACATCATTACTACTTACAAGGTCGTTGACGGAGGCGACGCCGAAACCTAGGCTGACGTCAGTCTGTGAACTGGGTCGTAGGAAGGAGTAGTAGCCGGTGAGCAGTGCCGTCTGCAGGTTACCGGCCGACGTCGTATCGTACGCTGCCGTCACGCTCAACGTCAATACTTCTGCAAGGGAATTACACGTACAACAGACATTATCACACCTTTTATACCTTTTTGAGTTTTATTTCAGCATTTACACAGCACATGGGCAATGTATGGACATGATGATATTATAACACAGTTAGAGCACGTTCGTCCTCACGTACGATCGACAATGTATAAGAATGACGAACATTGGCGATATTCCCCATACTACGAAGGGCAATTATAAAGTGTTGCAGCTGTCGTACAACAGGGGCCCGTTTCATTAAACTTCGTACGATTAAAATGTCCGTAAGTGCAAATTTAGGATTGTCCGGAACTTTCAATTGATGGATTTACATGTATTGAGCATAGGCTTCTTATGCAGCCTGTGCTCAATAAATGTAAATCCAATAAATGTTTACAAGAAATCTACAGACTATCATACTTGTTCAATGTATAAGACCGTCCAAGGGAAATAAAAAGTGATCAGTTGTGTGGTGGTCATAAAGGAAAAATCAAGTCAATGTATTGCTTATAAGTTATGAAGAAATAACTCATTTGTTTGCAAGTTTTTATAACTTGGCTTGCAGTCCACGTCATTTTTAGACGTACTTTTTGTTCATACCGACGTCACATACCATAATCCTCGATTCTCCGAGCACATAATTATTATGATATATAGATATGTAGATGATGTATAGATACCTCATACACTATGCCAAATCTGACAAAGTTACGATCACACTAGCGCATTTTATCCCGTCAACACAGTGTGTATGTGCCGTTAAACACGATGCCGTGAAACAGTTTTGATATCATGTCAATACGACATAATCACTGCGTATGAATATGTGCGGTTGCTGTGGTTATTTTTATTGCAATGTAAAGCTATTTTAGGTGTTGACGTGATAAATAGAATAGTAGGTCGGTGCCGTGAATGGGAAAAATATCTGGCGCGGCACGGAAACGGGATGTGCTCGGCAGAGCCTCGCCCATCCCGTTTCCTAAGCATTGCCAGATATTTTGCCCATTCACGGCACTAACCTACTATTCTCTATTTATCAACAGACAGTTTGGCCTGCTAACTCGGCTTTTAGCATATATTATTGACGTAACGTGATTACATCTATGTAGAGTAACAACACTGGTATGCAACAGTTGCATAATTTTCTGGGCCCGGCTGCTCAAAACCTCTGTTAGCTTAATAGACTGTTAAATCCTTAGCAATGATAATGATTTAACAGTCTGTTAAGCTAACAGAAGCTTTGAGCAACCGGGCCCTGGTTGTCTCTCATCCAATGATGAATCACACAAATATCAAGGTAGGTGTACCCTTATTGTGACCCTATGTACAGTATATGGAAATCTAATAAAAGAACACTAATACAACAATAGCTACTTACATAAATAAACAACATGGATGCGTCAGTAAGTCTTTATGCAGACACTGCTACCAATGAAAAATTCACACACACCTGTAATATCCAGAAAACAGATTTTGATAGAGTACATGTATATTTACGTCTCTACACAGGTGTGTAGAAGCCAAAGTGTACATGTAAAACACCAAAATGCTCATTATTTTCTATCTACAGCATATGGTGTGATTTCCTTGTTGGCAGTATCTGCATGGAGACTTATTGGCCACAGATGAATATATGGTTTATGTGTGTACGTAGCTATCGGTTTATGAGTAGGCATTTTATTAGATTTCCATTGACACACGAAGGGTACAACAACATCAACAAACATGTATAGCTCAAATTCATTCCTAGCACCCATACATGTACCTAGAATATACATGTACGTATACCTAAAATATTTACCTAAAGTCCATATCTAGAATCTATACCTAACATATATATAGCAAATATGTTTATCTCAGCCCTTTCCCTGATAGAGACGACTTTTCACGCCTCTGCAGAAGGTGTCTTTAGAAACATTGTGGGAAAAGGAGAAATTGCTTGTAACAAGCAATTTCTCCTTTTCCCACAATGTTTTCTACTCTATCAGATAATTTAACCATCATTTGACCCAGCATTTGGTTCTTTTATTCAGATGTTTTCGATTTGGAAGAGTCCAAATATCGCAAAACAGGGAAAGGGTTAAACCAATACATAGAATTCATACCTACTGTCTGTTCCACGTTTTGCTGCCGACGAACTTTTGACTATTAGACACATTAAATCAAAACAATATTTAAAAGTAAGTACTTTTTCATCAATAACAAAAAAGTCGCCCTCCCCAAAAAAAATAGTTGATGAAATTCCATCAAATATTGATTTTATTGCGAAAAAACGATATTCCTATGGGAATTTAACATAGGGGCTAAAAATAGATTTTTTTTAAAGATTTTTTTTAAAGATTTTTTTTATTTGTTGACCGATTTTCAAAATCTAACTTTTGTTTTCTTAGTTACATCATTTTCAAGCTATCTCGCCAGGTTTCGGAGTCAAGTTCCAAAATTTTCCTTTCTTGATCCTCCTTCAGGATCAAAAAACGAAAAAAATTGGAAATTGACTCCCCATGTTAAATTCCCATAGGAAAATCGTTTTTTCGCAATAAAATCAATATTTGATGCAATTTCATGAAAAAAAAATTTGGCTTTTGTTATTGATGAAAAAGTACTTACTTTTAAATATTTTTTAGATTTAATGTATGGCCAAATGTTCGTCGACAGCAAAACGTGGAACAGACAGTAGAATATACATGTATGCCTCAAATCCATAGATATAATCCGTACCTCGAATTCATATCTAGAATCCAGAACACAAATGTATACCTCAATCCATACATTGAATCCGTACATCGAATCCATTCCCAGAATCCCCTCCTACTGTCCATACCTAGAATCAGAATCCAAATAGTCCGAGAATAGTTCCGCCCCAGGTCACGCTCCATATCCGCGGTATATGTTCCAGGATCGACCTGCAGTCTGTAGTAGAACGGTCAGTTCCAGTCGTAAATCTCCATCAATTGGTCAGACAATTACTTAATTCCCACCGTGTAGAAACGAGTCACACACGCGTGTCGTAAACTGACCAGCACCATAACAACAACATGGGCCACGGTTTAGTCAATGCGCGATGCCACGCTGATATCTGCTACCAGAGTCATTGTACCGACTCATAATCCCTGCAGCTACTAACGGCTTGAATTATGAATTTGATCGAGCGACGGTTTGCTTGTCATATCCAAGTGTAGATCCTGATTAAACTTGTTGAACGGTCACGAACTATAGTCTTGTCAGGTTCTACGCTGGTTGCACACATTGAGATGTCGATTTTCTCATGATCCGTTATTTGTAATTTACAGTTTTAAGTTTAGAATCTAAAGCAACACAAACAACTTTGTGAGGATTTTTATAGGATTAACAACAAACATGTATATTTCCTGGGCACCACGCGAATAAAAATGTACCTTCTCCTTTGCGACCAGCGTAGCCCCAGGTCAGACTGCGCATCTGCGCAGTCTGATCTGGGGCTACGCTGTTCGCTATTCACTGAATAAAGTAACTGCCATCAACAGAATGAGTGAAATCTAATTGCGCTGAGTGAATATGACAAGGATCTTCCATTATTAGTATTACAGTTGGCGTATGGTCCGTTTTCCGAGTCTGAAATTCGTACATATACATGAATATACATGTATGTGTATACATGTATATGCGAGCGGAGTTTGTCCGAATGGTCAAATCAGTTGGACTGTGTTGAGATCCGTCAATTATGACTGATTAATATTTAAAGCTAAATTGTGTATGTGTCCACGATTATGGTACAATACATGTACAGTTAAACCTCTCTAAAGTGGTGTTATTTTTTATCATTTATCTCAGATGTTAATGTATGTTCATGATTGCAAAGCATTTCAATACATATCAGAATGATCATATGCCTAATTTACAGTGGAACATCTTTAAACAAGACACCATGGGGACCTCCCAGGGGTGTCCGGTTTAAAGAGGTTTCACTGTATAAACTAAATTATGGTACACAATGACTGTATTTAGAAATTAGAAATTGTAACATCTTTCAAATATTTAGGTATATATTTTTTCAAAAACGGAAACTGGGCTAGAACACAAAAATGTATATCTGAACATGCATCGAAAGCAATGTATAGACTATTTTCTGTATTCAATCATTATGAATTTTCCACACATGAAAAATGTAAATTGTTTGATAAATTGGTGTCTAGTGTTTTAAATTACTCATCAGAAATATGGGGGTTTCACAAAGGAAAAGATATTGAAAATATTCATACTAAATTTCTTCGAAAAGTATTATGTGTCAACAAATCAACTAATCTAATAGGGCTATACGGGGAATTAGGTAGAGTTCCACTGAGCGTAATTCGTAAAGTTCACATAACCCGATATTGGATAAAACTATTAAAATTAAACGACAATAATGTAACCAAAAAAATGTATAACATGTTGAAAAGCGACGCAGAAAATAATGTATCGTATAACAATACAAATTGGGCTTATCAGATAAAAACAATGATTAATGACATAGGGTTAACAGAGTTATGGGTTAATCAAGACACATTATTACATAATAATACACATTATATCATGCAAATAAAACAGAGAATTTTAGATAATTACCACCAATCTTGGTATAATGATATAACTAGATCTCAACGACTTTCATCGTATTCTAGATATAAATCTTCACTAACTTTAGAACCGTACTTAGATATTATAATGAATAGAAAATATAGAATTTCACTATCACGATTTCGATTATCTTCGCATTCTTTAGAAATAGAAAGAGGCAGATATCATAATATTCCCAGGGATGAAAGAATTTGTAAATGTTGTAATTTAAACTCGATAGAAAGTGAGTATCACTTTCTTTTAGTCTGTCCTCTTTATACAAACATAAGAAAACAACATTTCAAACCTTATTTTTGTAGATGGCCAACACTAAATAAGTATGATCATTTAATGACATCGACCAATCGAAAAACAGTAATTAATCTGTCGAAATATGTTTATTTTGCCAGCAATTTGAGAAAAGAATTACTGGAAGAATAAACTTATTTTTATTTAAGTTGCTAATACTGCAAAGTGATCATTTTGGTGGCATCTATTAGTGTATAATTACAATTAACAAAAGCTTCTCCATTTACATTCCGTAAAACATGTATTTTATGTGCACTACACAAGTTTTATGTTAAAGGCTAGAAGCATTGTATTGCTTAATGCTTAATAAAGGATATTGTATTGTATTGTATTGTATTGTATTGTATTGTTTGCATTTTTACGTTCGCATATAACGTCAGAAAAAAAAACACTTAAAATATACTGCTCTCGCTGATGTTCGCTTATTATCACCTCGTACACGCGGACGAACGTGTAACAGTTAATCGCGACAGAACACAGCTGTTGCTCAGTACTAACATATATTCGCTAAGGATCCGGGTCCGTTTCACTATACTTCGAAAGACTCAAATGTTCGTAAGTGCAACAGTATGATAGTCTGTAAATTTCACATTAAACATGTGTTCTGGTAAACGATTATTGGATTTACATTTATTATGGAATAATATATTGTATATTCCAATGCTAGTATTCAACTGTACCGTACCAGCATGTTGATGTCAGTTGTTGTTCATTGCCCAGTTACTAACCTTGTTCAATAATGCAACAGTTGGTTGCTCGAACAACTTCAATAATTGCCGTGACAGGCGGTCCGTGTCGCGTTTTATTGCATTCGTTCATTTCAGTAACGGACGGTGCTAGTATTGTTATACACAGGTACGCACACACACACACACACACACACACACGCATACAGAGAGAGAGATGGGGGAGGAGAGAGAGAGAGACATAGAGAGGTGGGAGGGACAGGGATTTGCGTCCCACACATCATACGGGAGCAGATCCAGGATTTCGTCACGAGCCGGCTCATCAGGATCTGCACTTTTTGCAAGTAATTTTCTTAATTTTGAAAACAAACACACCCCATGTTCATAAATGGATGTGTAAAGAAATGTTTAGCCCTTCGCGCCGTCGATAACGTACGGAGCCCCACACATAACAATTCGTTCGCTAAATTTAATAATTGGTTCCCACGAAATAACAATTCGTTCCGACGGGAACGAATTGTTATTTCGTGGGAACCAATTGTTACATTGAGGGAACGAATTGTTAATTCGAGGGAACAAATTGTTAAATTGAGGGAACGAATTGTCATAATAAAAAAAATAATAATCCATGTCCCCTGCGGGATTCCGTAATAACGCACCCCCCCCCCCCCTAAATTTTAATTGCGCACGGGTCTGATGATGAAATTGATAGTTTCACAGGTAGAGCAAACGGATCATTGTGAATCCAAGTTGACCTGATAGATTCAACTGTTCCTTTTGTGTATTGTATATTTCAGAAGCATATGAGTGGCTTTTCCGTTTGTACAATTAGTTTAGAAGGTTTATCTAGTTCAAAATATGTTGTAATTTTAGACAAGCCATGTGATTTTACAAGAAGATTTTACATGAAAATGATGTTCAGAGTAAATACGGGATAGAAATTCACATGCGCTGTGAAAATATCGTCAATTTTATTATAGGAATGAATGGCCTTTTTGTGGAATTTATCGGGGATATAAACTTGGAAAAGTCGCGGGAATACTGGACGAGGCCATTCATTCCTTATAATTCCAGCATTAGACATAAATTCATCAAGAAAATGAGTTTATTTTCCGTTTTCTTAAAAATTATTTTAACTGCGCCTCACGGTTACGGAAAGTAGTTCGGCGTGGGATTTTACTGGGACATAACTTTTGGACAGAGACTTGCTACGAGCCAATCAAATGTTAGGGAATTGTGTAAATATTTTTGTGCTGGAATTATACTTTATTTAAAGAAAATATCACGGTTTCTGTAAGTATGTTTCATGAATACTTTTCGGTACAAAATCGCTTGTCCTGTCTTATTTGTTCTCAATAACGGCTGAAATGTTCCCATTGTACGTACGTGGTAATTTATAAATATTATGAACATTGAAAGATTTTCTGTAAATAAGTACAGATTGAAGGAACGGACGAAGGCTCATAAATACATTAAATATACACAGAAGCACCAATAAGTGGAAACAAATTATTTGTTTTACTCTCTCTTATAACACAGATGGAGTAAAAAAATGTCACCTTATTTTGTTCTCACTTATTGGTGCTTTTATGTATATTCAATGTATACCGTTACTTCAACCTGCGTAAAAAATATATATTATTATCAACAGAAAATATTTCAAATCGTGTAGAATTTAAAGCACATTGAGGCATAAAATGTGAACATGGATAGCAATAGCCTATGTCACCAAAATTTCAAACTATACTTATCTTGCTTAGTACACTTTGAGGGAGAAATTTTCAATTTAAAGATAAATTTATTAATTTTTATTATACTGAATTTATTACATTATCACAGCCATTTTGGCTGTGATAATGTAATAAATTCAGTATAATAATTCTGCTTACTTTTAATCATCAAATATATGCATTATTTGTTACATATGAAATAATGCATTTCGGGAAAAATAAATGATTATTACCTCAAAGTTCACTTTGCTAAATAAGTATACTTTGCAATGTTGATGAAATCGGCTACTGGTCTTTCTTTGTAGCGTGATTCTGTCATTCAAGTTGGGCGGATAGAACAGTGGCTGCTTTAGCCAGGGGATCGCTATTCGGAGGTTGTCTTTATTACAGTCGTATTATACATACATAATTATGTGATGTGAATGGAGAAATGGGGCTTATATGATTTGTGACAAGTGTAGCCGCTGATCAAATAACTCAATCCTGTAGTCTGTACAAGCTGTATTGCGTTGCGGGTGTTTCATTGATGAAATGGCGAATAGTGCATATCCTGATCAGACTGTGCGGATGCACAGGCTGATGTGGATCTGCACTGGTCGCAAAACACATACGCCGCTTTTATCCAGCCACATCCACATATATAAAATTACTGTACATACAAGGTACATGATCACGTGGTTAGAACAACAACAACCATGGCTGAAAGTGTTGAAAGCGCGCCCACTCCAAAGTAATATTATGTTATAGTTTCCTTAATATGCAGCGGATTTTCATGAAATGTGGCGCAGCAAACGCATCGTCATGAAGTGCATTTGGTGGTCTCGGGACTTCGGCAAATACCTGTGTGGTTTTTGTGAAGAATCGATTTCCGTGTCAGTAAGCATGGTAAACACGGAATTCGATTCGTCGCAAAAACGACAGAAGTTTGGGCCAAAGTACCGAGATCACCAAATGCGTTAACAAGACAAATTAGAAAATTAACAAGACGCGTTTGATGCGCCGTATTTCACAAAAAAAATCCGTTACATAATAAGGACAATATAAAAGAATACGCACCTTGAATCGGAGGCGTTTCTGGGAGTTTCAGTAATTGTTGTTGTTGTTGTGACGACGTGATCATGCACCTTGTATATATGAGCACAATTTTCGGTACACACGGTTCAATATAACAGCCTCAACAAGTAATTTGGTTCTCAGACACGGGGTTTGCAGAATCTGACGCGGGAGGGAGGATTTTTCAATATAATCATTTTTGTTTGAGAATGTTTTTGGTTGGATTTAACATATTGTTTCATGGTAGTGTTCTTTATTGATCATGTGGCGAATTTAAAGGTTGCTTTTATTTCTCCATGATTATAAAATGCCCTGACGTGCAAGGTACATTTATCCCGTCAACACAGTGCGTATGTGCCGTGAAACACGGTGCCGTGAAACGTTTTGATATCCTGTCAATACGACCTAATCACTGCGTATGAATATGTGCGGTTGTCATACTAGTCGATTCTCCGATTTTGAGGATGCGGCTGGGGTTTCGTTTTGCATTTTAAAGCTATGTGTAGTGTTGATGGGATAAATAGAAAAGTAGGTTAGTGCCGTGAATAGGAAAAATAGCTGGCGCGGCACGGAAACCGGATGGGCTGAGCCTCGCCCATCCCGTTTCCTAAGCCTTGCCAGATCGGTTTTCTCATTCACAGCACTAACCAACTATTCTCTATATTATGACCTTGGGAATAATTTGTGTTTATCTCCGTTACGAACGCTGCATGTGTTGTGTACATGTTTTAGCTACGTTTACACAATAAAACAAAAATTGAATAGCATCATCGAATGTCGTTGTTTATGCAGAGTCCATATAAAAAAATACAATTTTCGAAAAAAAAAAAAAAAATGTTTTGATTTTTTTCGAAAATTGTAATTTTTTATCTACATGGTGACATCGGGGGTTGTATGTTATACATACATAATTCTGTGACTGTGAATGGAGAAATGGGGCTTATAGTATTTGTGACAAGTGTAGCTGCTGATCAAATAACGCACTCCTACAGTCTGTACAATCAATATTGCTTGTTAGACGCATTGCGGGTGTTTCATTGATGGAATGGCGAACAGTGCAGATCCTGATCAGACTGTGCGGATGCGGATAGATCAGACTAGGCTGATCTGGATCTGCATTGGTCGCAAAACACATATGCCGCATTTCTCCAGCCACACCCACATATATGACATCTGGTTCATGTACTTCATTCGTATTTTCATACTTTGTTTAGTTATTGAAAAAAAGCCAAGTGAGTTTGTACCAAAGAAGATGTGCGATTTTTTTTATGAAAAAACTATTTACAGAAACCTTGATATTTTCGGAAAAGTACGTCTAAAGGTTACGAAAATAAATTTAGTAAACATCTTAGGTACACTAGCACGTGGTGTGTCTCAATTGTACATGTATATTATACATGTATCGTGTTCCTGTAGAAAAAACAACAATTTGTTATATTAGTACAAATACATTTTATTCAATTATAATGCACAGTGAAGCCTCGCTAAACCGGACACCATGTGGAGGTCCCCAGGGTGTCCGGTTTAGCGAGGTCTCACTATAAATCTGGTATTTGATTATTGCGAGCTATCGTTGTGTGTTATGCGATCACGTACATGCATTATGACCAAGAAACCTTGAAACAGTGAAGCCTCGTTAAACCGGACACCCTGGGGACCTCCCAGGGCTGGGGACATCCCATGGTGTCCGGTTTAGCGAGGTCTCACTGTAAATCTGGCATTTGAATATTATCCCGTCAACACAGTGCGTATGTGCCGTGAAACACGGTGCCGTGAAACATTTTTGATATCCTGTCAATACGACCTAATCACTGCGTATGCATATGTGCGGTGGCTGGGGTTATATTTTTGCATTTTAAAGCCATTTGTAGGTGTTGACGGGATAAATAGAATAGTAGGTTAGTGCCGTGAATGGGAAAAATATCTGGCGCGGCTCGGAAACGGGATGTGCTCGGCAGAGCCTCGCCCATCCCGTTTCCTAAGCCTTGCCAGATATTTTTTCTTATTCACGGCACTAACCTACTATTCTCTATTTCCGAGCAATCGTTGTGTGCTATGCGATCACGTACATGCGATCCCCAGAAACATATATACACTGCGCATATTCATGTTTAATACGGACATGCAATAGTAATATATTTCGTGCATTTGAATACTATACGGTATTTACATATTTGAAAAACCACTATATTGTACTGTAGCAGATACCGCCATGCATATATACTCTGTTTTATTTCCCCATGTTGCATGTTATTCACTGTAATGGGATGTAAATAAAGATATGTTGATTGATTGATTGATTGACACACACGTACAGGCATTATCACCTGAGATAAATGACCAAGAAACACATCAAACTTATGATTACATATGTTCTTGTTGTCCGGTTTAGAGAGGTTCCACTGTATATACAAGCCGCATACGCGGTCTGCGACACAATGTTGCTATCGGACAGAGTCCCGCCCTTTGAACAAGACAGCATTATGGTCTCAGGTTGACATAACCCTTATAAAAGTTAACCCTTTCAACCCTGGATATATACTAAATTGGCTTTCTCATTTTTCATACTACAGTGAAACCTCTATAAACCGGACACCTTGGGAGGTTCCCAGGGTGTCCGGTTTAGACAGGATTCACTGTAAATCAGGCATTTGACTATTCTGAGCCATAGCTGCGAACTATACGATCATGAACAGACATTATCACCTGAGATAAATTACCAAAGAAAAACATCAACAATAATATCACAGTTGTTTTCATGGTGTCCGGTTTAGAGAGGTACCATTGTATGTTTTGCGCTATTGCATTAATTACAAAATGTAGATGTTTTAGAGGTGAATAATGAATGACAAATGCTGCAGATCCTGATGAGACGGCTCGTTACGAGCCGGCTCATCTGGATCTACATGCAGTGTTTGCACATCTTGATATTCTTGCATGTATTATTGAAAGGGTTAAAAACAATACAATACAGTCGCCTCCAATGTCGGCCTGTGGTCCCTTGATTTAAAGGTGCATGCCCACTCAGTAGGCACAAAATGTTCATCTGAGATATTTTCTGGTAAAATAAACATTCATTTACCTTTACCCCATGCATTGATTGGCATTAATATACATTTTATATCTGACGTAAATTTCCACACTGATATCAGGGGCGATAACCGTGTTTCCTTAAAATGTTAACGGGCATTACTATTTATTATCGGTATTTATTTTTTGATGTGCAATTATCATACTTTATAATCTGTCGAAAATATTTATTTTTTCAGATGACGCATTTAATTAGAATACATAATTAAAAAATAGCATGCCTCATTTACATATGAAAATAGCCTGATACCACCGCGAGTCACTATCAGTAAAATATATATTACTAAATGATTATGTCTGTAAAGTGGGCACTTGTAATTTGTATAACTGGTGGAATAGTGACACAATTATACATTTATTTCATTCCTGTAAAATAAAGCACAGTTTGTGCCAACTGAGTGGGTATGTACCTTTAACAATGTCTTTAACAAACATATACAATTAATCTTATGGTAATCATATGAAAAACGCAAAAGAGAACGTTAACAAACACATGTACATAAAAATAACAGCACACCTAAATAAAAGACGAATAAATAACATAAACTGCAAAAGAAGAAAAATGAAAAGAAAGTTATAAAATCACAAGAATGCCGCCAACTGCATGTATCCCATCGCTGTGGTGGTTGGATCATAAACATGTACAATCAATGTTAAGCCAATCGCCCATACAGTAAAGAAGTTATAGGAGATTGGAGAAACGCGCACGTATCTATAATTGAATGTGAAATTTGACCTTGGGAATGAAGGGAGCATCGGTGGGGCGGGAATGAACATATGAATGGTGAGACACATGCGTGTGAAGTTCCAAGCCTCGCTCATACAGTAAAGAAGTTATAGTGGAATGGAAAAAGGCGCACACATATACTGAATGCGAAATTTCAAATTTATTTGACCTTGACCTTGGGGGCGGGGGAGCATGGGTGGTGTTGGAAATCAATGATGATAAATATGCACATGTAGTTTCAAGGCAGTACAGAAGTTGTAATGGAATTCGAAACGCGCACAAATTTACTGAATGTGTTAATGTTAATTGACCTTCTGTTCTGTACAAGCAATCGCTCATAAAGTAAGGGCGTCATAGGGAATGGAGAAACGTGCACGCATCTACTGAATATGACATTTATTATTAGCTGATCTATTTATAGATCGGCTAATATATTGGTTATCCATCGAATTCTGAAAAAGTTTGTAGCAACCCTTTTCTCCGCTATTCGGTAATCTACAAACGCGAATTTTTCTGTATCACTTCCAAATTGCATCAACCGATAAAGTTTGCATTTTTGGCAATTATCTCCGTTTAAAACTTTACTTATAGCCAAATAACACAATTTTGAATAGTAATGAGCTGAACGCCGGAAGAGATTTAACCCGGAAGTTATTGTTGTTGAAGTCCATAGTTGGCTCTAATGGCCATATACGCCAACATACGCCGATTAATGGGCTAATTTAAAGCTTTTATTTATTAAACAGAACAAGTGTCAGCCACGTATAATCGCGTAAAATGTGTTTATTCGGCTAATTTATAATCGACCTCTGCTCAAAATCTCCTTACTTGCAACCCCAGCATGTTCGGGTTTATCCCAGCATCTCGGGTTTATCCCATTGGATCGCGTATGCGCGTCATTTGACGCTAGTTAATATTCACAAAATGTTCCACCAATCAAAACGAAGAATTGCCCTTCATAGCCAACTTTGATTTGTTTACGTATCATGCAGGGATGGCAGGGATTCATCCAGCACGCGCGATTGCGGCAATCCCCCTTACTTATTGTCAATGCTGCAAATTATTGATTGTCTTGCGCCCGACATCGCGCAAAAAATCACGGATGGGGCACATATTAGGCCAATCTGGGCAATACGTCTATTTTTAGATGACACTGTAACCGCTAGATATATATAGCCCTGGTAGCTCCGCCCACTCGCGTGCTGCCACAGAATTCGGACAAACACACAGTGACTACAACTTTGTGTATTGCGAAGTGTAATTTGTAGATAAATAGAGCATACAGTACAGGTGTTACGCTGGAATATTTCGCAACATAATGGTGACAACAAAACATTGCTGCTATGGCATTGCTGCTATTGGATGGACTTGGGAACGGGTTTCCAAAACCTGCACAAAATCGAAAAAATGTCAACGCTGGGTACAGAACTGTGGTCGAAAATAGTTTACCATTGACAATGTTATCAGAGACACCTACATATGTTCGATGCACTTTACCCTGATTTGATCGGCTAATAACATCATGCTCTGCATGACTTTTCATTTATTTATTGAGTTAGTTGGCCTTGGGGGAGCATGGATGGGGTGGTGAATGAATAATGGATGATAATAATCATGTACATGATGTTTGAAGCCAATCGCTCATAATTCCAGCACACAAATATCTACGCAATTCCCTAACATTTGATTGGCCCGTAGCAAGTCTCTGTCCAAAATGTATATCCCAGTAAACAAACTCCCACGCCGAACTACTTTCTACAGGTGCGCTGTCAGTGCTGTCAATGAAAACAAATGGCTGCCGTCTGTCAAAATAAACACATTTTCTTGATGAATTTATTTGCAAATGCTGGAATTATAAGGAATGAATGGCCTTTTTGCGGAATTTATCGGGGATATAAACTTAGAAAAATCGCGGGAATACTGGACGAGTCCTTCCGGCCTTCGTCCAGTATTCCCGCGACTTTTCCAAGTTTATACCCCGATAAATTCCACAATAAGGCCATTCATTCCTTATAATTCCAGCATTAGACATAAATTCATCAAGACAATGAGTTTATTTTCCGTTTTTTTAACAAAAATATTGATGATAATAAACATGTTCATGAAGTTTGAAGCCAATCGGTTATACGCTAAAAACGTTATAGCAGAATGGAAAACGTGACAGACAGACGACGGACGGACGGATGACTTGTGCATCCATATATATATTCCATTTTCGCTACGCGATGGGATGATACAAATGAGTATAAATATAATATGACACACGCCATTCGATTTTGTACCTTCGAACATCTGCGTAATTACAATTTTGTTTATATTTTTCATAAATAAAGTAAAAAGTTGGCAAATTTTCAGATAATTCCGCATGTACTTTTGTCAACTTTTGGCGCAATTTATGGACAATATTGTACATTTTGTAAACGTAATTCATGAAATTATGAAGGTACAAAATGACATGGCGTGTCGCATATGTGTTTGCTACAGGACGGTCCTGGGTCCTGGGTCCTGGGTCCTGGGTCCTGGGTCCTGGGTCCTGGGTCCTGGGTCCTGGGTCCTGGGTCCATGGGTCCTGGGGGTCCTGGGTCCGTCCGGTCCTGGGTCCTGGTCCGGTGGCCTGGGTCCTGGGTCCTGGGTCCTGGGTCCTGGGTCCTGGGTCCTGGGTCCTGGGTCCTGGGTCCTGGGTCCTGGGTCCTGGGTCCTGGGTCCTGGGTCCTGGGTCCTGGGTCCTGGTATAACGTCAACCATAGCAATACATATATACGTTAATAATTCCAGCACAAAAATATTTACACAATTCCCTAACATTTGATTGGCCCGTAGCAAGTCTCTGTCCAAAATTTATATCCCAGTAAACTCCCACACCGAACTACTTTCCGTAACACTGAGGCGCAGTTCAAATAATTCTTAAGAAAACGGAAAATAAACACATTTTCTTGATGAATTTATTTCAAATGCTGGAATTATAAGGAATGAATGGCCTTTTTGTGGAATTTATCGGGGATATAAACTTGGAAAAGTCGCGGGAATACTGGACGAGTCCTTCCGGCCTTCGTCCAGTATTCCCGCGACTTTTCCAAGTTTATACCTCGATAAATTCCACAAAAAGGCCATTCATTCCTTATAATTCCAGCAATCGCTGACTGCACAGGATATATGTTTACACAATGTAAAAGGCTTTATCAACGTTATTTATGTTTGTATATAGTTATTAGTGAAACAGGTATACATATGTAACACTTTATTGAATACATTTGTTGGCCATCTTGAATGACCTTTTATAGTATTTAAGAATTAAACGTGTTGGTGCTGCTGTTGTTATTTTTTACTGTCAGTTTCGAGATGAACACGCAGGGTCATGTGGTTTATTCTGTGAAGCCAAATGGTGAGCCATGGAACGTTTATGTTAACCATTTCACCCCTAAATAACTGGAATTGAATTTGAAAGGTTAATTGTCCAAACCAATCGTCGCAAAATGATTTTCAGACGAGTTCATTTATGAAATTTAGGATGTCTATTTTTAAAAGATATGAACATTACTTGCAAAAAGTGCACTAGCCGGTTCATCTAGAATTTACACTGTTGGCAAACACTGTTTACGAGGCTTGTAGTGTTGAACGGCTTAGATTGCGTTTTAACCCTTTGAACCCGAAATCCAGCTATATCGGTTTATGCAAAAAGTGCAGATCCAGATGTGCCGGCTCGTAACGAGCCGTCTCATCAGGATCTGCACTTTTTGAAAGTAATTTTAATATTTTTGAGAACAAAAACACCCCCTTTTCATAAATGGAAGAATCTGAAAATAATTTTGTGACCATTGGATTGGTCGGAACATTAGCATGTCACAGTCCATTCCAGTTCCTTAGGGTTGAAAGGGTTAATCCACCCAATAAACGGCCGAATACAACATTCAATTCTGACGTCTGGCTGTGACTTGAGAAATGGGGCTTATGTGCAGTGTGACCAGCGCAGCATCTGATCAAATAAGACACCTCTGTAGCCTGATAATGATTCATGTTGCATGACGGGGCCGTTTCACTAAACTTCGTACGAGTTAAATAGTCGTAAGTGCAAATTTGGGATCGTCTGGAAATTTCAATTGATGGATTTACATTTATTGAGCAAAGGCTGCATATGCAGCGTATGCTCAATAAATGTAAATCCAATAATTGTTTACTAGAACACAATGTTAATGTGAAATTTACAGACTATCATCATTTTGCACTTACCAACATTTTAGTCGTACGAAGTTTAGTGAAACGGGCCCCTGGTGTTTCATTGATAGAATGGCAAACATAGCAGGTCCTGATCAGACTGTGCGTATATACAGGCTGGTCTGTATCTACACTGGCCACAAAACCCATGCGCGCCTCAGTGTTCAAGTCACAGCCATATGTCTACAGTTGTTGGAATAGAGCAGAAGTATAATAGTGTTGCCATGGTAACAAGTAATTACTTTCTGAACGAACATGTCTCGGTGATGTTCCATGGTTGTTAGGCAACAAAACACATGATGTGATACACACACATGGATTAATCGAATCACCAATAAGGTTTAACAAATTATGAATATTTTAGAAATGACGTAACTGCCATCCAGCATGAATAATGTTCCAAGTGTCATTACTTATTGACTGACCCTGGTACTTCCGTCGGTCCGGCAGATTCACGAATCGCCGAGCGTGAGTACAAGCATATAGACAATCGTCACAATAACAGTGAGCACGCCGAACACATACAATGACACCTGGTCCAATATCATCGCGAGATCCCGGTAGCTATACTCCACCTTCGAGGTCTGCGTTTTAGACAACGCCACTGAGTTGTTGCTTTGTCCGTTACTCGCAGCGAGACCTTGACATGTGTTGTGTGCGTCTACGAGGCGAACTTTGTTGTCAGAGTCTCGTGCATGAACCGTCGCAGTGTGCTTTGTGCTCCGCGAATCTTTGCGTGAACCCTTGAGGTAATGTGCTGTTAACTCGTCGTCACTATGACATTTCCGCCAGCAAATAAAGTTTGCCGTCTTTCCTATATACGGTTGTAATGTAGTTGACACTTTGTAGCCCTTTTCTTCCAAATGATGAAACCGGAGTACCAGGACTGTTACAGAACACTCCAGTGAGCTGAGGATAAATGCCGTCAGCAGGTAGACGCCTGAAAATAGAAACAGATACTGTGGTGAATACTGCAGAGCCCACACATGTTCCCAGTTCAATTATAGTTTAACATAAACTTAGAATACTGTATTTCGTTCAAACTGCTTTTGCACGTAATTGTATGAAGCCCGTTTACCAGTATGTATTCGACTGGATCGAACGTAATTATATGCAAACAGTTTAACAGTATTGATTCGAGTGGAAGCATTTTTATGTGGCAAATCGATTGGCCGTTTCTTGTCGACCGATATCGACCGATATGATTTATTTTACTCAATGGAGAGTGCTGGCGTAATGGGCGCAATGGGACCACGTGACAAGAAACAGCCAACATACACATGTCCCATCGTTGCTTCCGTAGACGTGGTTGGAACATTTATGTATGTTACCGACTTACTTAAAACACAGATGTTGGTGGAGGTGGTAGGGATCTTGTCGGACACGATCGTCATGACGACGGACAGGGAGAGAAGGACTGTGATGGTACAACCAATCTTCTCGCCGCTCTCCGCCGGCAGCAGAAACACACATAGGCCCAGGTAGTTGAGGATGAACATCGGCAGCAAGATGTTTAACAAGTAGTATGAATGTTTCCTGAAAGTGGATGAGAGTGTGGATTATAGATCGTCTCTCCTACTATTTGTTATCACTCTGCTTTCGCTCCCTATGCTAGAAACCAATTAGCATTAGTACTAGAGGGCCAGGAAATTGCGGATGAACGCGGACAGCAAGATGTTAAACACGTAGTTCGAATTTCTCCTGAAAGTTGATGAGAATATAAGGTTCGACAATGTCCAGCCATGGCTAAACGTTTGCCGTGGCACGAGGGAATTTGTTTAACCCAAAGGCCGTAATCCGCGGGTTCAAACAGTTCCCGAGTGCCACGACAAACGGTTGGACATGGTCGAACGTTATTGTTACATTTCCGTCGGAAACATCATGTAAGTTTAGCATATATGCAGTACTTTCGGTACTTTGATAATCTGCTCCATTCAAACAGGTGATTTGCACATACATATTCCGGGGCCACAGTACACGTCGCGTTATACAGCCGCATCCATTTAAAAAATTCAGTGCGACCGTTGTGAACTAGTCTGTTGACGTAATGGTGTGTTCTAGAAACGCCATGAGATACATGCATTACGTAGATGCTGGCTTGGCCCCGAAATGAGCATTGTCTACAGCCATGATCAAACAGCACGCACGGTACGTTTGAACACGGCTATAAGCGGTGTGGAACAACGGCAGTCATGTAACAATGTGGATTATGGATCGTCTCTCCTACTATTTGTTATCACTCTTCGTTTGCTCCCTAGAGCAAAAGAAGAATGATAACAAATAGTAGGAGAGAGTATATATAATGTATAACCGATACTAGAAAGAAACTAATTAATACGCCGATAACTCCCAGTGTAGTTGTTTCATTGGATTTCACTGCTAGTTGTCTCTGCTAATAATGTGTATCTGCTTATAGCAGAGGCACAAGTTGTTGAGGATGAAGACGAACAATAGGATGTTCATCACATAGTACGAATGTCTCCTGAGAGTAGGTGATGCTGTGGGTTATGTTCTGGCCCCAGGGCAACAAGTGGATGCCAAAATATTATATTTCAACTACTGTACCGTCGGTGTTCTCTTCCACTATGTCTCTATGTAACCAATGGTAGTGAAGATAAATCGGGTCAACCTCGGGTGGTCCCTCGTAGTTTTTTATCCCGTCAACACAGTGCGTATGTGCCGTGAAACACCATGCCGTGAAACATTTTTGATATCCAGTCAATACTATTTTTGCATTTTACAGCCGTTTCCTGAGCCTTGCCAGATATATTTCCCATTCACGGCACTAACCTACTATTCTCTATATATTTTCTGAACCAAAGTATATGTTGTGACCACTCATTTGAACCGTCTCGGCGAGACGGTTCAAATGAGTGGTCACAACATATACTTCTGATGAGAAATAAAGAAGTTATTGAGCCTTGCCGGATATTTTTCCCATTCACGGCACTAACCTACTATTCTCTATTTACTCAGCCAACTTTCCAAAATATTCCTAGTTGGAGCATTGGTATTTGTGTATGAAAAGAAGATTTCTCCATGTTGGAAAGTTGGCTGAGCAAAGAACTACGAGGGGCGAACCGAGGTTGGTCCCATTTTGCTTCATTACCATTGAGATATACTAGTATATAAATTCGTATCGGGCATTGACCTGATATGAATATCTGTGTTACAACGAATTGAAAACTAATGTTTCATTGGTCGAATGGCGTCACGTGACCTTGCCGAACTGCGTCAGTGTAATGACGCATCGTATTTTCAGTGAAAACTAGTTTAATTTGATCATCGGCTGGCATAAAACGTAATCTGATCATTAGAATGCCAGCTAGTGTCTGTTGATAACAAGTTTATCAGACAATGCTAGGAAACGCGTAGGAATTCCAAGGAGAGCGTTTCCTAGTCGTGCATGATAAACTTCATATCAACAGACACTAGGCTGGTATTCTCTTTATACGTGCATGTACCTATGGAACTTGATGGGCAACATGACAAGTCTGGGTAGCCGTGTACGATGAAACTAGTCTGATCATGACGGCCTAATGTACCTTTTATTATCAATGGTATTTTGTATTCAAACACGGTTAAGCCCAAAATCAGTTTTTGACGACCGGACTAATGTACCTGTTGAGCTCATTTTTATATGGTATTCAAAGCAAGGTTAAGCCCACAATCAGCCTTTGTCGGCCGGACTAATGTACCTTTGAAGCTTGATAGTGAACTCGACGGTGGGGTGGGGGTGTCCGTGCAGAGAGCGGGCGTCGTTCTCCACTGATGAGGAAATCCAGTCCCACTCTCCATTCACCTCGTACAGGTCCGTGTTCACGGAGGTTGAGCCGTCCGCCACGATGTTCACCTCCGAAGACACGTACATCCATGACGATACCTACACCGAAATGTTGGATATGACAATATGACCCTATGAACATGTCAAAATATTTTCCAAGAGTTTACATTGGGGCACGGTGTCGATGCTTGTAATAATTGAACACACCCATGACTGGAAGTTGAACGTGTAACGCTCTATATTATCGGAGCATGAAGCCATGAACATGTCTGGATATCAATACTTACAATGATTGAACACGACTGGAGGTCGAACTGGTAAAAATCTATAATGACAGAACATGAAGCCATGAACATGTCTGGATAGCAATACTTACAATTAAAGAAGACGACTGAAGGTCGAACGGGTATAACTCTATATTGACGGAATATGAAACCATGAACATGTCTGGATATCAATACTTGCAATTGTTGAACACGACTGGATGTCGAACGGGTAGAACTCTATATTGACGGAACATGAAGCCATCAGCATGTCCGTATATCAATACTTACAATGAATGAATACAACTGGAGGTCGAACGGGTGCAACTCTATATTGACAGAACATGAAGCCATGAACATGTCTGGATATCAATACTTACAAGTATTGAACACGACTGGATGTCGAACGGGTAGAACTATATATTGACGTAACATGAAGCCATGAACATGTCCGTATATCAATACTTACAATGACTGAATACAACTGGTAGAACTCTGTATTGACGGAACATGAAGCCATGAATATGTCTGGCTAGCAATACTTACAATTATTGAACACGACTGGAGGTCGAACGGGTAAAACTGTATATTGACGGAACAGGAAGCCATGAACATGTCTGGCTATCAATATTTACAATTAATGAACACGACTTAATGTCGAACGGGTAAAATTCTATATTGACGGAATATGAAGCCATTAGCATGGCTGGATATCAATACTTACAGTGATTGAACACGACTGGAGGTCGAACGGGTAGAACTCAATATTGACGGAACAGGAAGCCATGAACATGTCTGGCTATCAATACTTACAATTATTGAACACGACTGGAGGTGGAACGGGTAGAACTATATATTGACGGAACAGGAAGTCATGAACATGTCTAGGTAGAACGTACGGGGCGCCATGCAGGACAGGTTAATTATGTGTACAAAATTGAGTTGTGTAACACTAAAAATCACAAAATTCAATTCTGTGTCACAAAATTCAATTATGTGTCACAAAATTCAATTCTGTCAATTCTGTGTCACAAAATTCAATTCTGCATACGTTTCGTATACAAAATTCATTTTTGTTATAAAGGATTCAATTTTGTAAGACAGAATTGAGTTTTGTGAAGAAAATTCAGTTTTGTGGGACAGAATTCATTTTTGTCCACAAAAATTAGTAGGATAGTCTATGTCATCTCTACGTTGATTGGTTGAGATCGGTCTTAGTCCATTTTACTAGATGGTGGAGTACACTTGCAGGTTTAAATATTTCAATGCGAAAATATAACCCAATATATCAATATTATACTTCTTTATGGACAGTTATTTTGGTTATATTATGATTACAAATGAGTGGTCACACCATATAAGCATATATGCCTTGAAGGAGAAATAAGAAAAATATTCAGAATTTTCCCTCAATTATGTAAACAGGGTCAAACATAAAGTAGCCGGGACATAGCTAGACCTGAGAGCATGCCCATATATAGAGAATACCAGGCTAGTGTATTTTGATATCAAGTTTATCAGGCAAGGCTAGGAAACGCGCAGGAATTCCTACCGTTTCCGAGCCGAGCCTGATAAACTTGATATTAAAATACACTAGCCTGGTATTCTATTTATCAGGTAACGTTTTATGCTAGAAAATGACATTAGATGACGTCGTATTCTAACAGTAGATCTAACCTTGTGAAACAAATGGTATTGGATCTGTGTCTACTAGTTGCGAAGTTACGTGTTCGCAACTATGTGTCTACATGCATTATTTACAGTATACACCATCTTAGTATCCATGGTATCTTACACAAATACTACAAATGGTTTCCTCACATGGCACAATACACACATTCTGTTTATAAACACAGACAGCAGTCAGAACACAGGCCACAGCGCGTGTATTATTGATTTAACTGGGGCAGATGTACCTTGCGATACACACAATACATGAGGTCAGTACTCGCGGGAGATCTACATGTACATGAATTATGTGTACAATTATAACGCAAATGAGTTTAAATACGAATGGGTTTATCAACGTTTGACTGTTTGGAGATAGTTGAAGCAAAATGGCATAATGATAAATGAATCATCGGCGGAATGAGAAATGAATCATCGACATTGAATGTGTAGATCGGCGACCGTGACCTATTTCTCCAGTGCAGTTTCTGACCAATGGTAGTCCTTCTTACATGCGTGTGCAGAATTGACAGAATTGAATTTTGTGACACAGAATTGAATTTTGTGGCACAAAAATGAATTTTGTGACACAGAATTGAATTCTGTGGCACAGAATTGAATTCTGTGAATTTTGTGACACAGAATTGAATTTTGTGACACAGAATTGAATTTTGTGGCACAAAAATGAATTTTGTTGACAAAATTGAACCATGTCCCACTTGGCGCCCCGTAGTACGGGTAGAACTCTATATTTACGGAACAGGTAGCCATGAACATGTCTGGATATCAATACCTACAATGACTGAACACGACCATATGTAGAACGGGTAAAACTCTATAGTGACGGAACAGGAAGCCATGAACATTTCTGGATATCAATACTTACAATTATTGAACACGACTGGAGGTCGAACGGGTAAAACTCTATATTGACGGAACAGGAAGCCATGAACATGTCTGGCTAGCAATACTTACAATTATTGAACGCGACTGGAGGTCGAACGGGTAAAACTCTATATTGACGGAACAGGAAGCCATGAACATGTCTGGCTATCAATACTTATAATGACTGAACACGACTGGAGGTCGAATGGGTAAAAATCTATATTGACTGAACAGGAAACCATGAACATGTCTATGTAGAACGGGTAGAACTCTATATAATTACGGAACAGGTAGCCATGAACATGTCTGGATATCAATACTTACAATGACTGAACACGACCGTATGTATAACGGGTAGAACTCTATATTGACGGAACATGAAGCCATGAACATGTCTGGATATCAATACTTACAATTGCTGAACACGAACTGAGGTCGAACGGGTAGAACACTATATTGACGGAACATGAAGCCATGAATATGTCTGGCTATCAATACTTACAATTATTGAACACGACTGAAGATCTAAAGGGTAGAACTCCATATTTACGGATCATGAAGCCATGAACATGTCTGGATATCAATACTTACAATGATTGAACACGACTGGAGGTCGAACTGGTAAAACTCTATAATGACAGAACATGAAGCCATGAACATGTCTGTATATCAATACATTGTACTTACAATTATTGAACACGACTGGATGTCGAACGGGTAGAACTCTATATTGACGGAACATGAAGCCACGAGCATGTCTGGATAGCAATACTTACAATTAAAGAAGACGACTGAAGGTCGAACGGGTATAACTCTATATTGACGGAATATGAAACCATGAACATGTCCGTATATCAATACTTACAATGAATAAATACAACTGGAGGTCGAACGGGTGCAACTCTATATTGACAGAACATGAAGCCATGAACATGTCTGGATATCAGTACTTACAAGTATTGAACACGACTGGATGTCGAACGGGTAGAACTATATATTAACGTAACATGAAGCCATGAACATGTCCGTATATCAATACTTACAATGACTGAATACAACTGGTAGAACTCTGTATTGACGGAACATGAAGCCATGAATATGTCTGGCTAGCAATACTTACAATTATTGAACAAGATTGGAGGTCGAACGGGTAAAACTGTATATTGACGGAACAGGAAGCCATGAACATGTCTGGCTATCAATATTTACAATTAATGAACACGACTTAATGTCGAACGGGTAAAATTCTATATTGACGGAATATGAAGCCATTAGCATGGCTGGATATCAATACTTACAGTGATTGAACACTACCGGAGGTCGAACGGGTAGAACTCAATATTGACGGAACAGGAAGCCATGAACATGTCTGGCTATCAATACTTACAATTATTGAACACGACTGGAGGTGGAACGGGTAGAACTATATATTGACGGAACAGGAAGTCATGAACATGTCTAGGTAGAACGGGTAGAACTCTATATTTACAGAACAGGTAGCCATGAACATGTCTGGATATCAATACCTACAATGACTGAACACGACCGTATGTAGAACGGGTAAAACTCTATAGTGACGGAACAGGAAGCCATGAACATTTCTGGATATCATTACTTACAATTATTGAACACGACTGGAGGTCGAACGGGTAAAAGTCTATATTGACGGAACAGGAAGCCATGAACATGTCTGGCTAGCAATACTTACAATTATTGAACGCGACTGGAGGTCGAACGGGTGAAACTCTATATTGACGGAACAGGAAGCCATGAACATGTCTGGCTATAAATACTTATAATGACTGAACACGACTGGAGGTCGAATGGGTAAAACTCTATATTGACTGAACAGGAAACCATGAACATGTCTATGTAGAACGGGTAGAACTCTATATAGTTACGGAACAGGTAGCCGTGAACATGTCTGGATAGCAATACTTACAATGACTGAACACGACCGTATGTATAACGGGTAGAACTCTATATTGACGGAACATGAAGCCATGAACATGTCTGGATATCAATACTTACAATTTTTGAACACGACTGAAGGTCTAACGGGTAGAACTCCATATTTACGGATCATGAAGCCATGAACATATCTGGCTATCAATACTTACAATGACTGAACACGACTGGAGGTCGAACGGGTAGAACTCTATATTTACGGAACATGAAACCATGAACATATCCGGCTAGCAATACGTACAATTATTGAACTCCACTGAAGGTCGAACGGGTAAAACTCTATATTGACGTAAAATGAAGCCATGAACATGTCTGGATATCAATACTTATAATGATGGAACACGACTGGAGGTCGAACGAGCAGATCTCTATATTGACGGAACATGAAGCCATGAACATTTCTGGCTATCAATACTGACAATGACTGAACACGGGTAGAACTCTATATTGACGGAACAAGAAGCCATGAACATGTCTGGCTAACAATACTTACAATTACTGAACACGACTGGAGATCGGACGGGTAAAACTCTATATTGACGGAACATGAAGCCATGAACATGGCTGGATATCAATACTTACAATTATTTAACACGACCGGATGTAGAACGGGTAGAACTCTATATTGGCGGAACATGAAGCCATGAACATGTCTGGCTATCAACACTTACAATTATTGAACACGACTGAAGGTCGAATGGGTAGAACTCTATATTGGCGGAACATGAAGCGATGAACATGTCTGAATAGCAATACTGACAATGACTGAACACGGGTAGAACTATATATTGATGGAACAGGAAGCCATGAACATGTATGGATATCAATACTTACAATTATTGAACACGACTGGAGGTCGAACGGAACAAGAACGGAACAAGAAGCCATGAACATTTCTTGATATAAATACTTACAATGAGTGTACACGACTGGAGGTCGAACGGGTAGAACTCTATATTGGCGGAACAGGACGCCATGAAGTTGGCTGGAAGTATCCAGATCACGAGTCCGTCACTTTTCACTTTGACGGGGATGTCGGCGATGTCGTCGTCGTCACTGATCACCTTCACGCCGTCCACCCTGTGTGGGAATATTGGTAACGACGTTTGGTCCACTGGCTGATAAAACTGTTATATATTTTTCTCAGCTCTAAGTCCACATAAGCATGAATATTGTATAGTCTGGATGCTGTCTGCTAGTTTTATTACAGTATATTCGATTTTGTTTTACCTAATTACATGGGCCATATAGCGTAACGTGTTTTCATTAAAACCATGCCAACATAAAACGGCAAATGTGACCTCAACATGGCTGCACATAGGGTAACCCGATATATCTGGCTGTCTCACAGAGGGCAACTCGTCCTGTGGAAACGACGGCAAACTCAGACTGTGTCCATTGTTGGGGCTCGTGCTTATTATATTTCTTGTTCTACTTGGTCTACTTGGGAATTGCTTAACCCTAACTATGCTGCATTAAATTGTGTCGTTTGCCGGAAATGTCTTATTTTCAATATTTCTCGACAAAATAAATGTTTTGACAGCATATGAGAATCGTCCCTACTGGAGACGATTCTCATGTGCTGTCAAACCAATTTGTTTGTATGTTGTTAAGAATTAACGCAAAAATGAAAACCAGCAGACGACAATTTCCGTCTCCAGCGTAGTGAGGGTTAATATGTGAGATACACTTACTAATTTCACATGACAATTTCATAAATGCAAATGATATAAAGTGAGCCAATATGCAATTCATTCGCAAAATATTCATATGAATTTAATATGCAAATCATATGAACTTAATATGCAAATCATAAGAATTTCATATGAAGACCCATGTACAATGCTTCTAAATATATAAGCAGTTCATATGAATTGCATATGTAGCATATGAAGTTCCTATGAAAATTTCATATGCAATACATATGAAACCTTTTCATATGAATTGCATATATAACATAAGAAATTCATATGAACATTTCATATGAATTCCATATTAATGTTTTTCATATGAACAGTTTTCATATGAACATTTTTCAAATGAAATTCATAAGCAAATTATTCATATGAAATGCATTTGAAAAGTTTTCATATGAACATCGCATCGTATGAATTTCATATTGTTTTTTCGCTTGTATGTACGATACTGCGCGCATACAATCAACATAATCTAACATTTGCGTTGATTTAATATGCCGTGTATTACACTCACAATGGTTTACTTACGAATTGCTGAGCAAGAGCGGTGGTACCCAGATGCTGCTTATCTTCATCATGGTGTCGCTCATGTTGCCGTAGGAAGCCGGGGTCCAGGCGAGGCGCGGGTCCGTCCATGACTAAAATAGGAACAATTCATAACCAGCCGTAGTCATAGCCATAGTCATACGGATGACATTGGTCGTTATTGCAAACAGTGTAGACTCAGCTCAGACTGCACATATGTGCAATCTGATCTGGGTTTACCCAGTTCGCAGTCTATTCATTAAGTAGTAAACGCTACAGTACTAAACGACGGGATTTCTATAACATCCAACTTCCACACAATACAAGATTTTATTCAAGGTGCATGATCACGTGGTTAAAACAACAACAACGTCGCCCACTCCAAAGTAAGTATTATTTGATAGTTTCCTTAATATGCAACGGATTTTGATGACATATGGCTCAGCAAACGCGTCTTCATAAGTTGTATTTGGTGGTCTAATGAGTTTGGCACAAACTAATGTAGTTTTTGTGAAGAATCGATTACGGAAATCGATTCTTCACAAAAAACGACAGAAGTTTGGGCGAAAATACAGAGACCACCAAATGCAGCTTAACAAGACGCGTTTGATGCGCTATATTTCATACAATTCCGTTATGTAATAAGGACACTATAAAATAATACGTACTTTGACTCGGTAGTTGTTGTTGTTGTTAGTACCACGTGATCATACACCTTGTTATTGCATAAAATGGACTATAATAATACACTACTGTAATACAATGTAAATATGCAAATGAGACCGCTTCAGAAAGTAATCCAGAGTAATCCGTACAGCTTCCACGTGTGATATATGCGACAAGCCATGTGATTTTGTACTTAAGAACATGTGCTATTTTTCATGGAAAATAGTGAAAATAGTTAATATATTGTTCGTAGATGACGTCGAAAGTTGACGAAACGTTCAGAGAAAATGCGGAATTTGTCAAAAGTTGACGAAATGTTCAGAGATAATTTTATTACGCATTATCTGTGAAAGTTTCGTGAACTTGCCAGGTCATTTACACAAGGTGCATGATCACGTGGTTATAACAACAACAACAACAGTGGCTGAAAGTGTTAAAATCTTGAAAGTATTATTTGATAGTTTCCTTAAAATGAAACGGATTTTGATGAAATATGGCGCAGCAAACGCGTCTTCATGAGCTGCATTTGGTGGTCCAGGGAGTTTGGCACAGACGTCTTCGCAAAAACGACAGAAGTTTGGGCGAAAATACAGAGACCACCAAATGCAGCTTAACAAGACGCGTTTGATGCGCCATATTTCATAAAAATCCGTTACGTAATAAGGACCCTATAAAAGAATACGTACTCTTAATCAGATGGATTCTGGAAATTTCAGTACTTGTTGTTATTGTTAGTACCACGTGATACAATACATTTTATTCACTCTAAGCCACATACGTGACACACGAGGTATACAATAGATTACATAATACAACGATGGGTACAAATACAAAATGCATATGTATAAGCTCACTAGTCATTGTAACCATAAAGCATTTCTTATAAAAATAGCTAAATTTCTTAATTGCTTTCCAGATTTTTTCTCAAATAGCTGTGCGAATTTTAAAATATTTGGTCTTCTAAAATAAAATGGCTTGATATACCGTTTTCGAACTTCATCATAGAAGCGGCACTCAAAAAGGAAATGAAACTCGTCACCGAGAGCACCAGCGCCACATTTGTTGCAGACCCTGCTTGCTCTCGGCACACCTGTCCATCTACCAGTTTCGACCGCCAGTCTATGATTACAAGTTCGAAATCTGGTCAATGTTTTTCTTAACCTTTCCGTGAGATTAATTAAATATGTTTCTAATCCAAACTCTGTTTTAAAGATTCTATACGTAATTCCACGTGAAGATGAATCGATGCTGGTGAGCCATGACTGAATAAACTGGTTCTGAAGCTAAGCCATACGCCAGGAACTCCAATTTCAGTTAAAATAGATTTAACATTCTGAATCCATCGGAAATGTGTCACATTTGCTTCATGTTGTGTATATAATAACTTATACATAAGAAACAATAATTTACTCTGCTTCCCTGAAACTAATTTTGCCCAAAACGAAATAATTCTACATTTAATGTCAATAATAAGCGGAAATCTGCCGAGTTCTCCATAAACCATGAAATTTGGTGTGGATTTCTTTACCCCCAAAACAGTTTTACAAAATTTCAAATGAATTGTTTCTATAGCCGAAATGTTTTCAAATCCCCAGATTTCACAGGCATAGCAGAGAATTGGAGTGATACATTGATCAAATAACTTAAGCTGACAGTCTACTGGAGTTGACAAGTTGTTAATCTTTCTAAATAGGCCGAAAAGAGCTTTGGATGCTTGGTCAATCAAATGTTTCTTAGTCTTATGAAAAGTTCCGTTTCGTGAAAAAACATTTCCCAAATATGTAAAGTGGTCTACAATTTCAATTGTGTTATCGTTATATGTAAAAGCTATCTTTTTTGATGATTTACGTTTTTTGAAAATCATAATTTTGGTTTTTGATGCGTTTACTTCCAATTTCCACTGAATACAGTATTGGTGAAAATAATTTAGAGCATCTTGTAGGCCAGTTTCTGTCTCAGACATGAGAATAGTGTCGTCAGAGTATAATAACAAGAATAGTTTAACATATATATCTAGATGTTGAAACATGTCAGATGTAACCGATTGTAAATCTACAATACCGCATACATTGAGAACATCTTCAAGGTCGTTCAAAAACATGGCAAACAAAAATGGTGACATATTTTCACCCTGCCTGACACCCACCATGCATGGGAAGTATTCTGAAAAGTCATTTCCTACTTTAACACAAGATTTAATACATTTATACATGTTTATCATACACCTTGTTACAGGAAATATCACAGTTCATTTAATATTTTACATAAAAATCCGCACTTCCCTTTAGGTAAAAAATCACATGGAGTGTCTCTTATGATTATAAATACTTGTTGACTGACTTCAAAAGAAACGAAGAACAGCGGAAGCCCTCTAAACCGGACACCAAGAAAACATCTGTGATCTTATTTTTGATGGGTTTCTTGGTCATTTATATCAAGTGATAATGCCTGTTCTTGATCGCATAGCACACACCTATGGCTCAGAATTATCAAATGTCTGATTTACAGTAAAACCACTCTAAACTGGACACCCTGCGGACCTGGCAGGGTGTCCGGTTTAGAGAGGTTTCACTGTAGTATAATGGCAAATGATGCAATTCACGATTTGTTAGGAGGCGTTCCCTAATGTATTGTCTGTTTCACGTTTTGCTGCCGACGACCATTTGGCATTAACTCTAAAAACTATTTAAATATAAGGACGTTTTCATCAATAACAAACTAGTAAGCCTCCTCAAAAAACATTTGATTAAATTCCATCAAATATTTTTCAACAAATTTTCAATGTGTTGACCGATTCTCAATGTCTAACTTTTGTTTCCTTGGTTAATTCTTTTCCAGGCTGTTGAGCCAGTTTTGAAGTCAATTCCAAAATGTGATGGAATTTCATCAAATGAAAACAAATTGGGAGGGTAACATTTTTGTTATTGATGAAAAAGAACTAACATTTAAATATTGTTTTACATTTAATGTGTTTATTAGGCAAATGTTCGTGGGCATAACCACGTGGAACAGACAGTAGATGTCGCTGTACTCACCACAAGTAAAAATCCGTTCAGGTATATTGTCTGTGTAATAATATTCTGGAAACAAAGAAAATAAACATGTGGAGAGGTTACAGTGGGGTCAGCGTGTAAATGCACACACGAACGAACACGACAGGTTGGTTCCAACCTGTCGTATTCGTTCGTGTGTGCACTTACACGCTGACCCCACTGTACCATGCAAATAACGGCTCGAAGCAGCAACGAAAACTTGCAGTTCAGAGTTAATGTATTTAACATACATGTAATAGTGACAATATATCCACCATATATTACGTCTATATCCACCACCGCAAAAGCGACCATTTCGGTGAATATTGTAGCATTGACTTTTTCTATTTTCTAAATCTCATTCTTTTCTGATTTCAAATATATATAGATTTACTTTTATATGCAATGTAATTGCTTTTAATTAATAACCAAATGCATGCATATGGAAATCATTAACAAGTGTAATGACTCGACGCCATAACGTATCTTTCGCCAGGTTACATGTTTACGGTTCAAGCATTATTAAACCTCCCCTTGGCTGATCATATATGTTTAAAGGGACGTTCCTCCAAATGTAAATGTAAATGCTTTGATACCACGATGTTGTTTTGCCCAAGGACACGCCGAATCGGCCATTCGCAGCCGTCGAGGTGGGAATCGAACTCGGGGACTCGCAGTCCGACGCTTTACCTACTCAGCTAATCCGGGCACATTCCTCAATTTGTCCTATTTAGTTTATACATGTATACAGATCAGGTGCCCGTTTCACTAAACTTCTTACGACTAAAATGTTCGTAAGTGCAAAATTATGATAGTCTGTAAATTCCACATTAACAATGTTTTCTTGTTAACACTTATTGGATTTACATTTATTGAGCATATGCTGCATATGTAGCATATGCTCAATACATGTAAATCCAACAATTGTTTACAAGAAAACATTGTTAGTGTGAAATAAATGTAAATCCATTAATTGAGATTTCCAGACGATCCTAAATTTGCACTTACGAACATTTTAGTCGTACGAAGTTTAGTGAAACGGGCCCTGTTTCACCATGTTTCGTATGACAAGGAAGTTCGTAAGCGTTAAATTGAAATTTCAATATCTGCTTTTACAACGAATGCTGGCAAATATTTCGTGGATGTGTTCACATTTAATGATGTTTACATGTAGGTGGGAAATGGAGAATACCAGGCTAGTGTCTTTTGATATCAAGTTTATCAGACAAGGCTAGGAAACGCGTAGGAATTCCGAGGCTTGCCGAGGAATTCCTACCGTTTCCGAGGCGAGCCTTGTTTACATTGCGTCAGTACACTGACGTCATTCGGTACCTTCACGTGACGTCTTCCGACCAATGGAACGTCAATATTCACTTCATTGTAACCCGGATGTTTGTATCAGGTCAATGCCTGATACAACAATATGTTATCAGTCAGTACGTATTCGGCCAATACAGGGCAGGTTACCTGATAAAATGGTAGCATTAGTGACTCACATTAATGTGAGAAGCAAATTCATAACAATGTTCGTAATTACTATACAATTATTATGGATCTTTATTTAGATTGTTAACCCTTTGAACCCGAAAGCCCGCTATAGCGGTTTATGCAAACAGTGCAGATCCAGATTAGCCGGCTCGTGACGAGCCGTCTCATCAGGATCTGCACTTTTTTTAAAGTAATTTCATATTTTTGAGAACAAAACAATACCCCATTTTCATAAATGGACAGGTTTGAAAACCATTTTGTGACGGTTGGATTGGTTTCAAAAGTAACATACCAAATCTATTCCAGTTACTTATGGGTGAAAGGGTTAAAGGGAAATAACTCATTTCGATCTCCCATAAATCTCATTTCTGAACGAAAACGTCAGATAGTGTTGCTGTCATTATCTTTATCATGGTCATCACTACTGTCTGTTGAAGGAAACATTCCCAAATATTACGGCCATATAAACAATACAAAAACAATACGTTTTTCGATAATTTTTAATTTTTATGAACATTTAAGAATAAGCCTTCTTTTTATTTCGTGAAATTTGAGCCAAAAAAAAGAGAGAAAAAATTGGAAATTGACTCCGAAATATGGCTAGATAGCTTGGAAATGATCTAACAAAAGTTAAAAATTTGAAAATCGCTCCACTATTTCAGAAATTAGAACAATTTCCCCATTTTTAACATGATGTAAAAAGAAGGCTCATTCTTAAATTTTGATCAAATTTATATTATCGAAAAAAATTGTTTTTGCATTGTGTATATATCCGTAAAATTTTTGGCGGAGACGATTCTCATGTGCTGTCAAAACAGGTTTTTTTGTTAAGAATTAAGGCAAAAATGAAAAATAGCAGACGACAACATTTCCGCCAATAACGGATGTATGTCATGATGTAGTTGCGACGATACGGGAGTATTTTCAGTTACGTTTCCACAACTATTGTCTCTTTCACGAAACCTGCCAGAATATCGTCTCCAGTGGAGACGATTCTCATGCGCTGCCAAAACAGGTTTTTATCGAGAAATATTGAAAATAAAATAAAACATTTCCAGCAGACGACAAAATTTAATTCCGCGTAGTAATGGTTAAGTTTCCGCAACTAGACCATGGTGAAAATAATTTAGACTATTTGATGTTTTCCTTCAAAAATAAAATAAAGATATGGAAGATCATACATTCGGAGTTATTTCCGTTTGACAATCTTTATACGGATCCAGTTAAATTCGACCGTTCATTATATATGTCTACGGCAACTACTGTCTGTTCCACGTTTTTCTGCCGACGAACTTTTGGCTATTAAAGACATTAAATCTAAACAATATTTATATGTAAGTACTTTTTCACCGATAACAAAAAAGTCACCGTCCCCAAATTGCTTTGTTTGATGAAATTCCATCAAATATTGATTTAATAGTGAAAACACAATTGTCCTATGGGAATTTAACATGGGGGAAAAAGAGGCCGAAGAGGTGGGGGAGGAGTCAAAAAACGAAAAAGTTTGGACATTGACTCCGAAACCTGGCTATATAACTTGGAAATGATGTAACAAAGAAAACAATTATATTTTGAAAATCGGTCCACAAATAAAAAGAAATCTAAAAACAAATCTATGTTTAGCCCCCATGTTAAATTCCCATAGGAAAATCGTTTTGTTCGAAATAAAATAAATATTTTACGGAATTTCATCAATTTCTTTTGGGGACGGTGACTTGTTTGTTATTGATGAAAAAGTACTTACATTTAAATATGTTTTTGATTTAATGTGCTTAATGGCCAAATGTTCGTCGGCATCAAAACGTGGAACAGACAGAAGGTCATCCCCTCCACTCCATCCTCACCCGCCCACTCAAAACCCACCACATCATTACTACTTACCATGTCGTTGACGGAGGCGACGCCGAATCCTAAGGTGACGTTAGTCTGTGAACTGGGTCGCAGGAAGGAGTAGTAGCCGGTGAGCAGTGCCGTCTGCAGGTTACCGGCCGACGTCGTATCGTACGCTGCCGTCACGCTCAACGTCAATACTCCTGCAAGGGAATTACACGTACAACAGACATTATCACATTTGTTATACATGTTTGAGTTTTGTTTCTGCATTTACACAGCACATGGGCAATGTATGGACATGATGATATGATAACACAGTTAGAGCACGTTCGTCCGCACGTACGATCGACAATGTATACTAATGACGAACATTGGCGATATTCCCCATACTACGAAGGGCAATTATGAAGTGTTGCAGCTGTCGTACAACAGGGGCCCGTTTCATCAAACTTCGTACGATTAAAATATTCGTAAGTGCAAATTTAGGATCGTCCGGAACTTTCAATTAATGCAGCATATGCTCAATAAATGTACATCCAACAATTGTTTACAAGAAAACATTGTTAATGTGGAATTTACAGACTATCATAATTTTTCACTTACGAACATTTTAGTGGTACGAAGTTTAGTGAAACGGCCCCTAGGTTCAATAATCAATTTATAAGACCCGCCAAGGGAAATAAAAAGTGATCAGTTGTGTGGTGATCATTTAAAGCCGTGTATCATAAAGGAAAAATCAAGTCAATGTATTGCTTAGTTATGAAGAAATAAATCATTTGTTTGCAAGTTTGTATAACTTGGCTTGAAGTCCACGTCAGTTTTAGACGTACTTTTTGTTCATACCGACGTCATATACCATAATCCTCGATTCTCCGAGCACATATGATATATAGATATGTAGATGATGAATAGATGCCTCATACACTGTGCCAAATCTGACAAAAGTTACGATCACACTAGCGCATTTTATCCCGTCAACACAGTGCGTATGTGCCGTGAAACACGGTGCCGTGAAACATTTTTGATATCATGTCAATACGACATAATCATTGCGTATGAATATGTGCAAATGCTGTGGTTATTTGTATTGCAATGTAAAGCTAGTTTTAGGTGTTGACGGGATAAATAGAATAGTAGGTCGGTGTCATGAATGGGAAAAATATCTGGCGCGGCACGGAAACGGGATGTGCTCGGCAGAGCCTCGCCCATCCCGTTTCCTAAGCCTTGCCAGATATTTTTCCCATTCACGGCACTAACCTACTATTCTCTATTTATCAACAGACACAGTTTGCCTGCTAACTCGGCTTTTAGCATATGTAACGTCATTACATCTATGTACAGCAAGAACACTGGTATGCATCAGTTGCATAATTTTCTGGGCCCGGTTGCTCAAAACCTCTGTTAGCTTAACAGACTGTTAAATCCTTAGCAATGCTAAGGATTTAACAGTCTGTTAAGCTAACAGAAGCTTTGAGCAACCGGGCCCTGATTGTCTCTCATCCAATGATGAATCGCGCAAATGTTAAGGTAGGTGTACATGTACCCTTCTTGTGACCCTATGTAAAGTATATGGAAATCTAATAAAAAAACTACTAATACAACAATAGCTACTTATATAAATAAACCATATGGATGCGTCAGAAAGTCTTTATACAGATGCTGCTACCAATAAAAAATTCACACACACCGGCAATATCCAGAAAACAGATTGTGATAGAGCACATGTATATTTACGTCCACATAGGTGTGTAGAAGCCAAAGTGTACATGTAAAACACCAAAATGCTCATTATTTTCTATCTACAGCATATGGTGTGATTTCCTTGTTCCTTGTATCTGCATGAAGACTTATTGGCCACAGATGAATATATGGTTTATGTGTGTACGTAGCTATCGGTTTATGAGTAGGCATTTTATTAGATTTCCATTGACACACGAAGGGTACAACAACCTTAACACACATGTATAGCTCAAATCCAGAATCACTAGAATCAAAACCTAGAATATACATGTACATATACATGTACCTAAAATATTTACCTAAAGTCCATACCTAGAAACTATACCTAACATATATATAGCAATACATAGAATTCATATCTACTGTCTGTTCCACGTTTTGCTGCCGACGAACTTTTGGCTATTAGACACATTAAATCAAAAAAAAAATTAAAAGTAAGTACTTTTTTATCAACAACAAAAAAGTCGCCCTCCCCAAAAAAAAATAGTTGATGAAATTCCATCAAATATTGATTTTATTGCGAAAAAAAGATTTTCCTATGGGAATTTAACATGGGGGCTAAAAATAGATTTATTTTAAATATTTTTTTTATTTGTGGACAGATTTTCAAAATCTAACTTTTGTTTTCTTAGTTACATCATTTTCAAGCTATCTCGCCAGGTTTCGGAGTCAAGTTCCACAATTTTCCTTTTTTGATCCTTCAGGATCAAAAAACGAAAAAAATTGGAAATTGACTCCCCATGTTAAATTCCCATAGGAAAATCGTTTTTTCGCAATAAAATCAATATTTGATGCAATTTCATGAAATAATTTGTTTTGGGAGGGTGACTTTTTTGTTATTGATGAAAAAGTACTTATTTTTAAATATTTGTTAGATTGAATGTGTTCAATGGCCAAATGTTCGTCGGCAGCAAAACGTGGAACAGACAGTAGAATATACATGTATGCCTCAAAGCCATAGATATCATCCGTACCTCGAATTCATATCTAGAATCCAGAACACAAATGTATACCTCAATCCATACATTGAATCCGTACATCGAATCCATTCCCAGAATCCCCTCCTACTGTCCATACCTAGAATCAGAATCCAAATAGTCCGAGAATAGTTCCGTCCCAGGTCACGCTCCATATCCGCGGTATATATTCCAGGATCGACCTGCAGTCTATAGTAGAGCGGTCAGTTCCAGTCGTAAATCTAAATCAATTGGTCAGACAATTACTTAATTCCCAAGGTGTAGAAACAAGTCACACACGCATGTCATAGACTGATCAGCACCATAACAACAACATGAACCACGGTTTAGTCAATGCGCGATGCCACGCTGATATCTGCTACCAGAGTCATTGTACCGACTCTAAATCCATGCAGCTACTAACGGCTTGAATTATGAATTTGATCGGACGACGGTTTGCTTGCCATATCCAAGTGTATATCCTGATTATACTTGTTGAACGGTCACGAACTATAGTCTTGTCAGGTTCTACGCTGGTTGAAAGTATTGAGATGTCGATTTTCTCATGATCCGTTATTTGTGATTCACAGTTTTAAGTTTAGAATCTAAAGCAACACAAACAACTTTGTGGGGAATTTTTACAGGATTAATAACAAACATGTATATTTCCTGGGCAACACGCGAATAAAAATGTACCTTCTCCTTTGCGACCAGCGTAGCCACAGGTCAGACTGCGCAGATGCGCAGTCTGATCTGGGGCTACGCTGTTCGCTATTCACTGAATAAAGTAACTGCCGTCAACAGAATGAGTGAAATCTAATTGCGCTGAGTGAATATGACACGGATCTTCCATTATTAGTATCACAGTCTGAAATTCGTACATATACATGAATATACATGTATGTGTAGGTATCCGGACAAAACCCCCTTGGACATAACCCCCTTCGTGTAAAAATTACCAGATGGACATAACACCCTTCTCAGTTTTTACAGGATGGACAAAACCCCCTTCAATGTTTTTGCAAGTTGGACAAAACCCCCTTCATGATTTCTACAGGGTGGACATATAACCCCCTTTACCCACCCTCATTTGTTGAATCTTTACAAATTTATGAATATTTGTTTGTTGCATATTATGTATAATTCTAAGATTGAAAGTTTAGTAGCATAATATATGTCATTAGTAATAATGAACAGAAAACAATTGTTTTTATTCATCCCGAAAATTAATGGTTTCAATTGTAGAAATCATGAGGGGGTGGTGGGGGTTGTCCAACTTGCAAAAATGCAAAAATGATGAAGGTGATTATGTCCACCCTGTTAAAACCGATAGGAGGGTTATGTCCACCTTGTAAAAAACATGAAGGGGGTTATGTCCACCTTGTAAAAACGACAAAGGAGGGTTTTGTCCGCCCTGTAAAAATCATGAAGGGGGTTATGTACATGTGGTCATTTTCACACGAAGGGGGTCATGTCCAAGGGGGGTTTGTCCAACATTCGTATGTGTATACATGTATATGAGATCGGAGTTTGTCCGAATGGTCGAATCAGTTGGACTGTGTTGAGATCTGATTAATATTTAAAGCTAAATTGTGTATGTGTCCACGATTATGGTACAGTACATGTACAGTTAAACCTCTCTAAAGTGGTGATATTTTTTATCATTTATCTCAGATGTTAATGTATGTTCATGATTGCCAAGCACTTCAATACATATCAGAATGATAATATGCCTAATTTACAGTGGAACCTCTTTAATCAAGACACCATGGGGACCTCCCAGGGGTGTCCGGTTTAAAGAGGTTTCACTGTATACACTAAATTATGGTACACAATGACTGTATTGTTTGCATTTTTACGTTCGCATTTATCGTCAGAAAATAAAACAAAGAATTAATTCCTTACAATGACATATCAACTCGCTGTAAATATAGAATGCATATATGGATCGAAAACAAAATTTTATATTTTCAAATTTTATTTTAAAATATACTGCTCTCGCTGATGTTCGCTTATTATCACCTCGTACACGCGGACGAACGTGTAACAGTTAATCGCGACAGAACAGAACTAAAATGTTCGTAAGTGCAACAGTATGATAGTCTGTAAATTTCACATTAAATATGTGTTCTTGTAAACGATTATTGGATTTACATTTATTATGGAATACTATATTGTATATTCCAATGCTAGTATTCACCTGTACCATACCAGCATGTTGATGTCAGTTGTTGTTCATTGCCCAGATACTAACCTTGTTCAATAATGCAACAGTTGGTTGCTCGAACAACTTCAATAATTGCCTTGACAGGCGGTCCGTGTCGCGTTTTATTGCATTCGTTCATTTCAGTAACGGACGGTGCTAGTATTGTTATACACAGGTACGCACACACACACGCATACGGAGAGAGAGAGATGTGGGAAGAGAGAGAGACAGAGAGAGAGAGAGAGAGAGAGAGGTGGGAGGGAGAGAGATTTGCGTCCCACACATCATACAGGAGCAGATCCAGGATTTCGGTTTAGAGGATGCGTGGATTCTCAAATGAGACACACCATGTGAGTTTGTACCTTCTGACATCAGCGTGATTTCATCAAATACGTTTACAAAATTTACAAGATTTTCCGTAAATGGCGTCAAAAGTCGACAAAATTTTCAGAGTACATGAGGAATTATATTCAACATGTTCTCTGAGAATTGTGTCAACTTTTGACTTTATTTATGAAAAATATTGTAAATTTTGTAAAAATAATTAATGAAATTACGCAGATGTCGGAAGGTACAAAATCGCATGGCGTGTCTCAACTGTAAGTAAGACATACATTGTTGTAAACTTTCCTAACATACGCCGCGGGACTGGTGCCTGTGTATATCGAATAGTGGTACAGTGGAAGCACAGGCGATCGGCATGTTGATAGCAAAGTGTATTAGACTTTTTTAGACATGTATAAACAAATGTACTCATTCCATAATCAAAGTATTATATAATCAAGGCCTTGAACTAAGTGTGCCCCCCCCCCCCCCCCCACCCCCCCCCCCCCCCCACCCACAATGTCACCATCACCAGATTCAGGAAGTAGTAGTATATTTCATAAAATCCCATTATTCCTAGTGCCTATATCGCTATCGGATCGATACCACGACAGTACAATAACGATAGTACGATATCGCGATACTACGATGCCATGACCGCGATAGTTGTGATATCGTAATATCGTTTTCGTAGTATCGTGACATCGTACTATCGTTATCGTAGTATCGTCCCGATAGCGATACTACGATGACCTAACCGGAACACAGTACTTACTCTACCATGTGTAGTTTTGCAGTGATCAGTGCACACTATAGTCATGGTAATGGGAGATAACTATATCCTTAGGACCTTGTATTGAAGTCCAGATTACATTCCCCTTACATGGTGTTATTCTGTACAAAGACTGGACTGGCAAATTCGCATTAAAATCGAAAATCATCATTCACTGTAAAACTGGGAATTTCGGATTCTCCGCTGGCATTCGACATTTAAAGGTGTACTTTCAGTGGACTTTCAGTTCAAACCACAGGGGCCAGATATAGAGAATAGTAGGTTAGTGCTCTGAATGGGAAAACATAGCTGGTAAGGCTTAGACAAAGGGATGGGCGAGGCTCTGCACATACGCACTGTGTTGACGGGATAAAAAAAATCACCTGATTATGACTACATTTCTAATATAAAGTATACTTATATTAGAGACAATGCTGACCTGCGAATTTTGTTCAGTAACCTGTGGTTCAACCAGATTACAAAGAAAATATAACTGATTGGATGAAAATGCACACTTGAATGGTCTTGACGCGATAATTACGTAGCTCAGCCGGGTAATAATGTATAGGTATAGTTATTTATCCTGTCAAGACAGTGCGTATGTGCCGTGAAAACATTTTTGATATCCAGTCAATACTAGTTTTGCATTTTACAGCCATTTGTAGGTGTTGACGGGATAAATAGAATAGTAGGTTAGTGCCGTGAATGGGAAAAAATATCTGGCGCGGCACGGTAACGGGATGTGCTCGGCAGAGCCTCGCCCATCCCGTTTCCTGAGCCTTGCCAGATAGTTTTTCCCATTCACGGCACTAACCTACTATTATCTATATAGTCTATTAAAACGACAACTTAGGTAGCACTTTATTACGTTAAATAGTTGGTGGAAATACGCCACCATAATTTGTACAGGTAATATATGTGATTTAGTACTAAGCCATTGACCCGGCCTTAAATGACCTTAGCTGTCGATAGGCAGTTAAACCCCAACAAACAAACAAACGCCACCATAGTGTTCTACAGTACTTTAATGTTATTTTCTACTTACCTTTTCTGTCAGTTAAGTATAAATTAAATATGTGAATTATAACGTACATGTATTTACTGTTTACCCAGACCAGTCGCAAAGCTCCGCCCCTAAACATGATTTCGAATCGCAATACTAGCATGTGATTGGCGTGTGACATGAAATGAGCGCGTGTGTGGGCGGTAATATACTTTACGTTTCGTGAACTGATGACAATAAGGGGTAAAATCAGTTCTAAATATAGCGGGTGAACATTTAATTATTAATTTAATAGATATTGGTGAAAGCGTCGCAATATGCGATTAATTGAGACGAATTGCATTGGTCGAGAAACTTGGGTAAACAATAATATGTATTAAGACGACTTATACATGTAGCACGTAATAACGTTACGTTGATGTCAGGTATATGCCACCATATACAGGTGTGGCCACCACACGTGTGTGTCACGTGGTATCTTACATTAATTACATAGGCAATTAAATATGTCACGTGAGATTCATCAAGATCCCGCACTAATTACATAGCCAATTAATCAAGTTATACCCGGGATGACGCGGGACGTGTGCATGGCATGTTTTAGAAACTTTACACAAAGACAATTGTATGTGACTAGAGAAATGTGGCTTATGGGATTTGTGACCAAAGAAGCACATGATCAAATAGTACACTCTTGATTACATGACGGGTGTTTCATTGATGGAATGGCGAACAGAGCAGATCCTGATCAGACTGTGCGGATGCACAGTCTGATCTGGATCTACACTATTCGCAAAACACAAGTCCCATTTCTCCAGTCAAAGCCGCAACTACGTTTGTGGAAGATAAGACCATTCATATAATCATAGAATGGTGCATTTAAAACTATATGTACTTCACATTTTATTAATTGTCACCCATTCCCGCGTATGGTGACACTTGTTATCACATGACCATTCGTGGCATGCGATGGGTAATTTAACGTTCGGGGTTCATCCTAACCGGAATCCCGACTGTGACCAGGGGCCCGTTTCACTAAACTGCTTACGACTAAAATGTTCGTAAGTGCAAAATTATGATAGTCTGTAAATTTCACATTAACAATGTTTTCTTGTAAAACATTATTGGATTTACATTTATTGAGATATGCAGCCTATGCTCAATAAATGTAAACCCATCAATTGACATTTACAGACGATCCTAAATTTGCACTTACGAACATGTTAGTCTTACGAAGTTTAGTGAAACGGGCCCCTGGTTTTGCCCTCACATACGTCTTCTGAATTGTGTATATGAAAGTTGAATCTGGTTATACCGTTTTTGTGAATGTTACTTCGTAATCCCATTACTTTTAGAGGAAGTAGTCAAGTGGCTTTGGTGTGGTATGAACCTGGCACCAGGTCGGGTTATTCTGATTTCAGGGCTGGATATGTATTTTATTTCGATGTAAATATCCCCCCCCCCCCCAATGCAGCAGGCTGAATACGGGATCGAACCCAGCCTTAAGTTACCTTAGCTGTTGATAGGCCGTTAAACACCAACAATAAACTGTCTATAATATGCATGTTAGGACGACAATTCATAATTGCACGTTGCAATAACAACTGAGAACGGATATAAAATGCAATCTCTAGTTGATGAATGATTTCTAGAATATAATTAGAATTATATTCACCAATTTTGTTTATGTGCCTGTCATGATACAGTGGAACCCCTCTACACTGGACACTCGGGAAAATATGGATGTTTAACTTAGATGTATTTAGCTGTCGTGTGTCTCTGATTACAATGCCCTTTCATGATTGTTAAACACTAGAATGTGTCATGAAGCGCTAACAGGACCTCCCAGGGTGTCAGGTATGGAGAGGTTCCACTGTACTTGCTATAATAGGCACAACTTAAATGTTTAATCCAGTTTTCTAAGTTTTCTAACTGCCTCCTACATTTTTTCACATTAACTTTGTAAATATGGCATATGGATTGTGAACGTCCTTATTTACGGCGCATGTCATGTTAACCCTTTCAATCCTACAGAACAGAACAGAACAGAACAACAGGACCACAATTCCAAAAAGTACAAACACTGTAGATCCAGATGAGCCGGCTCCTAACGAGCAGTCTCATCAGGATCTGCAGCATGTGTCACTATTATTCACATGTAAACACAATCTACGTTTTGTCATTAATTGAATAGTACAAAAAATAGTATGAAAAGGCCAGATATCAGGGTTGAAAGGGATAAAAACGTTGCAAACCGTAAACAGTACTATAAGTCATTCAGGGCCGTTGAAACAATGCCAATGTGCCCAATTACCTGCTAGTCAGAGATATCAGGTATTGACTTTAATACAGAATGGTTGTATTTCTGTTCACTACCCGGGGGTGTTGGAACAGGCATTAGCAAATATGAGACACGTGGTGTGCACGTGACGTAAACACGTGCCGTGCGCGCGTCAGTGGATTAATTATAAACTAACATGACATGAAGGCAGTTATACAGGCGGCAATAAGTGGAGACTGATCGATGATCATTTCGTGATACCATCAATAGTTATTACAAGATGTCGCAGCGACGTACCGTTTATTTATAATACGTCTGGACGTTGCGCTTGGCTGGCCTGTCCTTGACCTACTTATGGTATTTAAAGTTACTCGCGACACAAGTTGAGTCAGACCGTACGCAGACGGGTGCGACGGGCGCCTACGCAGCCCCCACGCCACCCGTTAACCATTTCAACACCACGGGCCTGTATAAGTGGTATTGGCAAAAAGTGTAGATCCAGATGAGCCGGCTTGTGACGAGCCGTCTCATCAGGATCTGCACGTTTTGCAAGTAATTTTCATAATGTTGAGAATAAAAACACCCCATGATCATAAATGTTCTGGTCTGAAAATCATTTTGTGAGGGTAGCAATTTAACCCCATCTCTTTAATGTAACGCATGGGAGAGTGATTTTTGCCATCGGTTATCCGGCGTGTTTGATATCGGTTAGCGATATATAACTGTCAAAGCTGTATCAATAAATTATTAATAAAGAACCTAAACATGCATACATTTCAATTGATGGATTTACATGTATTGAGCATAGGCTGCATGTTTAACCCTTTTCATGCTGAAGATACACTCTTTTCCTGTTCGTAAGTTCGTAAGTTCAAAATTATGGTAGTCTGGAAATTTCACAATAACAATGTTTTATTGTAAACCATTATTGGATTTACATGTATTGAGCATAGGCTATATCATGTTAACTGTAAATTGTAATTTTGAAAATTGCGGCGTATATCAGAAAATAAAAGGTCGAACAATCTGTTTAATGGTGACGCGTTATATAGACGCCGAAAATTCATTCAAAGATAATTGTGTCGTAAATGTGATAGCGTATATGTATAACATATATGTTACAACAAAGAATCCAAAATGTGAAGTAGAACATATGATATAATGTAGCAAATCACATGTAAAAAAGCCAAGATAACGGACTCCTATTAATTACATTACACTAAGCTGTAAAATATGTCAGTTTTCTGGACAGGTTTGTGCCTGTGTTCCATTATAAATAGCCTCATACACAGAATATTAAACATCGAGCCGATTCCCACCCTTAAATATGAGCCGAAAAAAAATGAAAATTACACAGTGCATCACTTTTACAAGGCGAACCACACAACACATACCATATATACCCACTACTGTACTCTGTAATTAGCTATCAAATCCAGTGTAAGCAATTACCCGAGAGTATTGTCCCTGGTGTCTACTCACCTACTATCCGAGTAAATATGGCTATATGGATAACGTGTACACTAACATAGGCTGTTCATCAGATAGAAAAGAAAACACATCACTGTGTGCGCAAAGTGAATTTCAATTTTTGATTCCACCTCCGGTCATGGATTATTTCCCCCTATTCGACTTAGAATTTCCAAATGTTGCCTTGTTAGAAGTAAACCCTTTTAACCGTAATAGAGCTTATCTCCCCCTTTTCGACTCTGCATTTGGGAAAATTGGGTATATTGCGATGACGCCCCATCGACTGCGCTCTAGCTAAGTAAATTTCTATCAACATGCAATTTACAGACTGCAACGCTTTTTTTCATGTTTCTTTTTGTTGTTGTGTTTTTTAGTTTGGCATTCTGCACATTATATATTGCAAATGAGCACTTCGGCAAATGTTACTTAATTCGAAGTACACTGCTGCGTAAATATTATGTTTACGTTAAACCATTAACATACAGGTGTATTACCACCCCGATACCCGGGTCACAATATGCTCTTATAACGCACAACTGTCACTCCAACCCACACTTCCTCCTGTCTCAGTAGTCAAAATTCCAACTTCAAAACGCCGAAGTTAGGACACCATTGTTCAGTGTCCACATACGTGGACACTGAACAATGGTGTCCTAACTTCGACGTTGTGAAATCGTGAAAAAGTGTATGCTGTTTCTATCCCATCTACGCTGGCTACATTAGTCTAGGCGCTCGGTTGTTGGTTTTGTCAGTCACGTGACGAGATAAGCAAGGTATGTCGTGGGAAAGTTGCAAGGACATCTTCACATGAATAGACTTTCGTCGCGCCATCTGTTGCCAGCTGGTGTACCCATATACGTCCGTGAATCACGGCCTATTCCTTCCATGGTATATTACAGGGGCGGGTCTAGAGGGGGGGGGGGGTGGTTCCGGGGTTGCACCCCCCCCCCACCCCCCCCCCCCCGTTCACCCACGGAGTTTACAATGGTGTCCACAGTTTACCACCAGTTCGAGTCCGAATTTAAATACCGTAAAACACAGGAAAGTGAATTTCCGGGGTGGGGGGGACGGTAGCGGTAGCTCGAAAATAGGACAAGCCCCCCGTACCACAAACGCTGGATCCGTCCCTGTATTATTATCAAACAACAAGGAGAGAATTAGTGAATTTTACAAAATGAGTTTCGAGACACATTTATGTCACATATGTTTTATTTTCAAACATTGATGATACAATCTCGTACATTTTACAAATGGAGTTTTGAGATACATTTATTTCGCGTATGTTTTGTTTTCAAACAGTGAGATAGTATAGGTGAATATTACAAATTGAGCTTCCACTTATGGTAATGGTACATAAATTAAAAGGCACATCCGTTGTTTTCAATTTACGGAATGACCATCTAATACAGTCTTTGGTCGTTTTTGGAATAAGTTGCATTCTTTTCCTTTGTCTCATCACATCTTTGATACATTTTCGAGTTTTGTTTCTGCATTTACACAGCATGCACATGGGCAATGTATGGACATGAGGATTTGATAACGCACTTATATCACGTTCGTCCTCATGTACGATCGATAATCCACTCGCTAAAGCTCGCGGATTATCTCCCCGTACATGCAGACGAAGCGTGATCTAACTGTGGTTTAGCGCACAGATCTAGCCACCTCAGCGTAAGACGCCGAACGTTTTTACCAGGAAAGACGGACGGAAATGCGAAAACTATATACATGTTCTACTTCGTAAGCCGCGGGTATCGTAAACATATGTGACATCCAAACACGTTTTCCTGCAATGAAATGCTTTATAGAAAACGAAAAAATATCGACAAATGTGTCCGCCCAGGAGATGGTGTTTTATCAGAGCCCGGCCCGTATCAGATGCAATCACCTTGACACGACTGCGCGTGCGCATGTCACGTGATCATTCGCCGCGTGCCACGACACGTTTCCATGACAGTGATCCTCCATAGATAACATCAGTGGTCTGTCTGGGTCGCTAGGGAACATGACAGGTTTCAGAAGAAGGTTCGCACGTGTAAAATTACATCAGAAATACACATCGTGTAATACGTCTAAACAAATATGAGCTACGTCATGTGAATTTGTACCTAAGAACATGTGCGATTTTCCATGACATTTTCTTTTTACAGAAACTGTGATATTTTCTGTCAATGACGTCGAAATATGACGAAATTGTCATAGCAAATGCGGAATTCCGCATTTGCTATGACAATTTCGTCATATTTCGTCAATTTCTGATGTCATTTACGGAAAATATCGTAAATTTTGTAAATATTTTTCATGAGATATCGCACATGCTCTGAGGGACAAAATCACATGGCGTGTCTCGTGTATGACTGAGTGACTGGGGAAATTGGGCTTATTGGATGCGTGACCAGTGTAGCCCCTGATCAAATAGCACACTCCTGTAGCCCGATGCCAGTCTGTATTGTTTGTTTGAAGCATGGCGGGTGGGTGGTCCATTGATGTAGTGACGAACAGTGCAGATCCTGGTCAGATCGTGCGGGTGCACAAGCTGATCATGATCTACGCTGGTCACAACACACATAAGCCCCATTTCTCCAGTCACAGCTACATAGTGTCCATATTAGAGCGACCAGTGTAACCCCAGATATGCTAGTACAGTCTGGTCAGGATCTACAATACATTATACATGTACTTGCTTTTGACTTGAGGGAAACATGATTTATACACCCCCACCATACAGATGTAACACTGGATTCAATACATCTTCCAAGCTTGTCGCAGTAATACGATACGCTAAGATTTACTTAATAAGCCACAATCCCACTGTTCCAACGCTTCAGCCGAATGCCTTTATCAAGGCATTTTAAATGTAGCCACTGATGCCATGAATGCTGATTGCAGCAAATAATTCCTTGATAAAGGCCTTGGGTTGAAGCTTCACGTTGCCAATACGTGGTGTAATGGTGGATGAATGTTTAATTTGCCAGAAATCGGATTGGCATTATTATACATTTTATATTAGACGTAAATTTCCACACTGATATCAGGGGCGATAACTGCGTTTCCTTACAATGTTAAGGAGCATTACTATTTTTTTATCTGTATTTATATTTTGATGGGCAATGATCATACTTTATAATCTGTCGACAATATTATTTTTATATATGTGCAGCGGGCATTCGTAATTTTTAGAACTGGTTGAATAGTGACACAATTATACACGTATTTAATTCCTATAAAGAACATGTTATGCCTACTAAGTGGGCATGTGGCTTTAAAGTATCGCCTGCTGCAAGTTTGGAACCATTATCATGACAATGACGTCATGACTGATTTGACCAAAAATGTATTTCATACAGTTTATGTGATATGAATTAGTTATTGAGCATGTGCGATGTTGGTATATAGGACATATGAATGGGGATTATGGTATATGTGGCCACTGTAGCTCCTGATCAGATAGCAGACACGTGTAGCCTGATAACAGCTACCCTATATGTATAAGTTATAGTTCACATATTGAATTTTTAATAAATTAATTTCGTAGCGATCTACACTTTTTTCCAATACAATTATACAGGCATGTGGTGTTGAAAGGGTTAAGGAAGGGTGCGTACGCACCCGTCGCACCACCTCTGCGTACGGGCCTGTCAGAACAATTGAGCAAAACGCATTAAATATACAGTTAATACATATATAGTTAATATACATGGATGAATGCCTTTTGAAACAAGGCATGCATATAAATGGTATTATCAACCGTTATTGCGATCAGTCTCTACCATGGCCAGGTTCATGGTCTGATCATGGTCTACCCTGTTCAACATTTAGTAAATGATTATAGAAAAGGCTGAGTATTTTAACAAGCCACCGATTGTCAACCTTTTTCACAAGAAATTGATATTTCAACACTATCGTATTTTTTATTTGCATTGTTTTGGAATGTGGTAAATTATTCCAAGTAGGACCTGAGTAAAAAAATATACTATAGCTACTTTCAGGTTCTCGAGATAGTTTGAAAATTCTAAGTTAACCCTTAGAATACTTCAAATTGTCGTCTGCTGTTGCTTTTTATTTTGCATTCATTCTCAATAAAAACATGGTATGACAGCACTTTAGAATCATTTCCATTAGAAATGATTCTGAAGTGCTGTCAAAGCATGTTTTTGATGATAAAAATGGAATATAGAAAGTAAACAGCAGACGACAAAATTTAATTCAGCATTGTAAGGGTTAACGTCTGTTTAGGCGTCTGGTTAGAACAGTGAGCTAGTAGATATGTTGGACTGCAGTGAATTCAGCATCTCCAGGTGTCGTCTGCCTCACCGTCAGCTGCCCGAATTGTCGTCTGCGACCTGCAGCAGGCGTCATCTGCAGACTGTGTGCCAGGAAAGTCACCTGCAATTGAGTTGTTCATTCACGATAGCGACAATACCGTCACATTGTGCCGGCGCCGAGAAAATGTACATTATAAAGTGACGATTGGCGGATGGTGTTAACTAGTGTCTACTCGCATATTCGTATTTGCTGGCAATGACAATCCCACTACGGTGACTGAATGGCGAACCGCGTCGGCCATGAGCAGACTGTGCGAATACGAGTGCGCAGGCTGAGCTGGGTCTAGGCTGTTCACAAATATCTTAATGTTGCTTTTCTCAGCCACTGATTTAGTTTACGTTTTCGTAAATAAATGCTCAGTTAAATATAAGCGACAGTTGAAGATTTGTAAACGCCCTCTGAAATGTGTACCCACATTCAGCATCTATGTCAAGTGTTTTTTCGTATTGGCTATTGTTTCATTTCCGAACATCGATGGCAGCAATGTTAACAATGAAAGCGTATTTCCCACGAGTTATATTATTGTTGTTTAATTCCCTCTATACTCGCGCTCCATTCACATCATTTATGTTATTCTATGAATGGAACTGATTCCAGAAGCGCCATCTGCAAACGGCAGCAGTGCCGATCACGTGATACAACACAGAATTTAAATTCATCCACCAAACGTCGCACGTCGCATTGTGTAGATCCCCAATAGAAATATTATGACAATTTCCTTGTGCGGAATGGACCAGAGGCCCGTTTCACTAAACTTCGTACGACTAAAATATGTGTAAGTTCAAAATTCTAAATTTCACATTAACAATGTTTTCTTATAAACAATTATTGGATTTATATTAATTGAGCATAGACTGCATATGCTCAATAAATGAAAATCCATGAATTGAAATTTCCAGACGATCCTAAATGTGCACTTACGAACATTTTAGTGGTACAAAGTTTAGTGAAACGGGTCCCAGTTGTCATGTACATGTAATACGTTAAATACATTAATTAACTACATGTATTTGCAAACTAGCGATGAAAATAAAAATGTTATTTTGTCTCGGTAAATATGTATTGCATAATCTACGGACACAATTCTAATGAAATTTCAATATATATTCCTGATCTTTACAGGAAGAAACAAAAGAAAAACATTTAATTGTCGTTTGCTTTTTTAAACTATTTATAGACGCCAGGTTAACCAGCATGTAACAAGTACATATTCAACATTCAATACACACTTCCAACAGGGTCGACTCTGGTTGCCATATAGCCAATCGTCCAGACACAATTTGTCTTTATTGAACACATATAGAATCTGTACACGTGCATAGAAAAGCGAACGTGTTTTATATTCACCAGGATTATATTCATTGTCATGTCCTCAAACAGTTTCTGATACAATACCTTGCGGAAGTTTGTTGAAGAATCTACTACAGCAAATTGAGCAGTAAAGAATCCGTCCGTCATGACGTCAACAATCGGCGTAAATTTCGAATTATTGATATATTTGTAGTCTTGACTTCTCGTTTTTATTTGCTCAGTGAAATATCTGTTACACATCAAGCGAAAAACGTTGATTATTATTCAGCTGTACATCTGTGTATGCTAATCACGTTTTGCACTGTTCGGAAAATTAGCAACCTTGGTTTTCCGGATCTTGTTGAATGGACCTCCAGTGAGAAACAGTACTAGTACCTGACTATGTGTTGGCCGCCGGCTGAGAAAAGGTACATTAACCTTTTCAACACCAAGTAACTTAATGGGCTGTTCCATGCCACTGTTTCATGCTATTTCATTGGTCCATTCAAATTTTCAGGCTATTCCATTCTTCAGAAAGGGTATTTTTTCAAATTTGATAACTATTAACAAACAGTGGAGATCCTGATGAGACGGCTCGTTACGAGCCGGCTCATCTGGATCTGCACTGTTTGCAAACATTGTCTCTATAGAGGTCTGTGGTGTTGAAAGGGTTAAAGGTACATGCCCACTCAGTAGGCAAAAAATGTTCTGCATAGGAATTAAATAAGTGTATAATTGTGTCACTATTCCACCAGTTCTAAAACAATTACCAGTGACCGCTATACAGATATAATTCTTTAGTAATATGTATTTTACTGATAATGACTCGCGGTGGTATAAGGCTATTTTCATATGCAAATGAGGTATGATATTTTTTAATTATTTATGTTAATTAAATGCTGAAAACAATAATATTTTCGACAGATTATAAAATATGATCATTGCACATCGAAACATAAATACAGAGAATAAATAGTAATGCCCGTTAACATTTTAAGGAAACACGGCTATCGTCCCTGATATATCAGTATCGAAATTTACGTCTGATATAAAATGTATAATAATGTCAATCTACACGTGGGGTAATAGCACATGAATGTATATTTTGCCAGAAAATGTCTCAGATGATGTCTCTGATATAAAGAAATGTGTGTGCCTACCGAGTGGGCATGTACCTTTAAGATAATTTCAACAATTGGAGATAAGATATTAGTTTTATTGTACATACATGTATATGCAGCCCTTTTCATGCTGAGGATACGCCATTATGTTTGCGGAAAATCCTAAATATGTTCCTTCTATGCGCTTAGAAGTATATGTCGCGACCACCATTTGAACCGTCTCATCGAGACGGGTCAAATTTTTCTAATCCATTTATAGACGACAATACGCATCCTTCCGTAACGAAACGGCGGACAGCGTGGGGCCTGCTCAGACTGCGCGGATGCGCAGGCTGAGCAGGACCTACGCTGGCCGCACACATAGCAAGGACGAACATCTCATCCGAGTACCCAAACTTTCTTCAATATTTCTAACTTCATTATTTCTAACGTATTTACTTCTAACTTCATACTTCCTTCCTTCTAACTTCCAACTTCATTATCTCTTACTTCTAACTTCATTTCTTCTTACTTCCAACTTCTTTACTTCCTACTTCTAACTTCATTGCTTCCAACTTCTTTACTTCTTACTTCCAACTTCCTCACCTTCTAACTTTATTACGTTTGACTTCATTACTTCTTACTTCCAACGTCTTTACTTCTAACTGCATTACTTCTAACTAAGTAAGGAAGTTAGAAGTAAGAAGTAAGGAAGCTAGAAGTAATTAAGTTTGTAGTTAGAAGCAAGGAAGTAGGAAGTTAGAAGTAATGCAGTCAGAAGTAATGAAGTTAGAAGTAATGAAGTTAGAAGTAACTAAGTAATGAAGTTAGAAGTAACTAACTAATGAAGTTAGAAGTAATGAAGTTAGAAGTAACTAATTAATGAAGTTAGAAGTAATGGAGTTAGAAGTAATGGAGTTAGAAGTAATGAAGTCAGAAGTAATGAAGTTAGAAGTAATTAATTCAAAAGTAACTAACTAATGAAGTTAGAAGTATTGAAGTCAGAAGTCCTCTAGGGCTTCCATACTTCTGACCATCATGCACACTTCCACAGTTACTTCACGGTCTAATCCTTGTATAGACGACAATACGCATCCTTCCGTAACTAAACGGCGGACAGTGTGGGACCTGCTCAGACTGCGCGGATGCGCAGGCTGAGCAGGACATACGCTGGCCGCACACATCGCAAGGTCGAACTTCTCATCCGAGTACCCAAACTTTCTTCATTCAATTCATACGATTTTATGAATGGAAGTGTTGTTCACCGTTCACAGCAGGGGGTGTCTAATCCGCTATTTTATCCCCGTGTAACATGCCCTATCGGACGGCTGTTGGGTAACTTCCTAACGCCATGAATGGAATAGCGTAACATACGCCACAATACGTTACCCAGAGCACGTGGTTAATCAGTCATTCGGACGATTCTCACTCCATCCATTCATTGGAGCCGGTGTGGAGGTCTGTTGCAATTTCTTCCGTCTGCCAGCTGACGCCTGTAATTCTGCAGACATATTTTACAAATGTGACCATTCATGTTTTTTGGTTTGTATTTCCTCAATAAACATGTGCGGTACTGCATCGCGAAAACAATCCCGGAAACGGTCCACTCACGCCCGTTTCACTCAACTTCGTACGAGCAAACATCTTACATGCGCAACATCGGGAAACTGAATGCTCAAAGTGACTCGGATGTCAGCAATTCGTATTTTAGCAAAATTGTTTCAAACGTGCATTATATAATGTAAGCAGTGAATGTATGTCTTGACTTGTATTGTATTACTTAATGATGGATACAATGTACTAAATGCAATTTTGAAGCAGAAAACTCGTTTTGTACCATTTTGCAGCAGTTTTATAGCGCTACGTTCAAATGTTTATTTCGATTTCGGCCCAGTGACGTCAAAATCACCATGGCAACCGTATGTGTGTGGTTTCGATAAAGTCAATATAAAATCAATATGCCAAATGTAATAACCAATATGTATATCAAAATTTGTGAAGCTTGAAATATTAGATATGGAGATATAAGAGTTATAAAAAAATGTCCAAGTGTTTGGGCCACCCTGTATAATTCAACTATGGAAGTAACTAAATATGTGTTTATTTAATTATATATATTTATATATCCATGTGGCCCGTTTCACTAAACTTCATACGACTAGGAAGTTGGTAAGTGAAACATTAAAGTTTAGAATAACATTTACCGTTGACATTGTTGCATGTCATGATGTGTGCATGTTGGTGGAAACTGGTAACAATAGTAACGTGTATGGTCACATGGCTGCAACAACAACAACAAGTACTGAAACTTCCAGAAGCCCTCCATGCTTCTGGAAGTAACAGTACTTGTTGTTGTTGTTGTTTTTCATAGTACGTATTCTTGTATGTTGTCCTTATTATGTAACGGCTTTCGGTGAACCATGACGCATCAAACGCGTCTTGTTAAGCTGCATTTTGGTGGTCTCGGTACTTTGGCCCAAACTTCTATCGTTTTTGCGAATAGTCGATGTGCGTGTATACTGACACGGAAATCGATTCTTCGCAAAAACGACATACGTATGTGCCGAACTCCCAGGACCACCAAATGCAGGTAATGAAGACGAGTTTGCTGCGCCATATTTCATCAACATCAGTTGCATCTTTCAGCCAGTGTTGCTGTTGTAACCACGTGATCATGTACCTTGAATTATAGTTAAACACGTTGTGAGAGGAACACAATTAATAAATAAGAACATCACACGAACGGTGTTATCATATCCCTGGTCCGTTTGTCAACGTTCCTAACAATGGGCTCCAGTAGTAATCCCATTTCATGTAAAATAACCCTTTGCGCGTATACTCATTTCGTTTCAATCTGCTGTTGTTTCATAGTTTGTATTTTTTTCACAATAAATACATGGTTTGGCAACGGCTTATAATCATTTCGATACCAAAATGATTCTAAATTGCTTTCAAACCATGTTTTCGTTGCGAAAATGAAAATTAATAAGTAAACCACAGACGACAAAATTTACTTCAGCATTATGAGGGTTAACCCTTTCAACCCTAAGGAACTGGAATGGACTGTGATATGCTAATGTTCCGACCAATTCAATGGTCACAGATTCGTCCATTTATGAAAAGGGTGTGTTTTTGTTCTAAGAAATATTAAAATTACTTTCAAAAAGTGCAGATCCTGATGAGACGGCTCGTTACGTGCCGGCTCATCTGGATCTGCACTTTTTGCATAAACCGCTATAGAGGGATTTCGGGTTCAAAGGGTTAAAGGTACATGCCCATTGAGTAGGCACATCATGTTCTTTATATCAGAGATATCATCTGAGACATGTTCTGGCAAAATAAACATTCATTCACCATTACCCCCACGTATTGATTATTATTATTATTATTATACAGTTTATATTAGACGTAAATTTCCACACTGATACCATGAAAATATTATTTTGTCAGGTAACGCATAATATTAGTATAAATAATTAAAAAATAGCATGCCGCCTCATTTGCCTATGAAAATATCCTGATACAACCGCGAGCCACTATCAGTAAAATAAATATTACTAAATGATAATATCTGTATAGCGGGCACTGTAGTATTTAGAACTGGTGGAATAGTGACACAATTATACACTTATTGAATTCATATAAAGAACATTTTGTGCCTACTGGGTGGGCATGTACCTTTAATAAGTAAACCACAGACCACAACATTTACTTCAGCAGTCGTCACATTCCATCAGATAAAATATAACAGCTGTTACATCGTTTATTTACATACACGTATAATTGAGATTTCGCGATTAATATTAAATCCTGGAATGTGTGCACAAAAATAAAATATCAGCATGAATTTAAAATAACTCAGTCATTGATGTCAAACGTTAGTGCAAAAACGCTGAAGTTGAGAATAAAAATAAATCGTGTTTTGGGGGACGTCACGTGACGATAGCGAATGACGTCCGTGTAATGAGGGAAGTAAACACATTTGCTTTATTTTAAACGAAAATCACGCTATATTTGTCCACAATCATTGAATTTAGCATAAAACGTTACCTGATAAATAGAATACCATGCTATATCTTGTGATATGAAGTTTATCAAGCTCGACTCGAAATCGGTAGGAATTCCTGGACAAGCCGCGGAATTCCTATCGTTTCCTAGCCGAGCCTGATAAACATCATATCACAAGACAATAGCCTTGTATTCTCTATAACGCTTTCGGAAATACGACGAGTATTCGCTCAGCCGTTCTGCGCGCGCATTCGCATCGCGTGCGAATCGGTCATGTGGGTAGCCTACCATAATAGGAGCAGGCGCCTGCATACCAATGACTGGACCGCTGCAAGCGTCCGTCTCACAGCGATCGGATGCGGCGCAAACAAAGATGGCCGCGCTCAAATCCATTTCACGCATCTTTAGGCATGTGACGGCACGCGCCTCGGAGTGATGCCAGATAATTATTCTCATCCCAACTCATAGGAATAAACAGATTCACGAATAAAATTATCGATTTACATTAATGCTTCTTTCTTCCAAGTTTTGTAAAATGGAAATTTATCTGAGGTCTTGTGACCTGAGATTGGATGTCACGTGTCGTTGGTTTATAGACCGGAAGAATTGACGCGGGCCAACTGTTTTCTTGCAAACATGAGGGATATTAAATATTCCAAGGACTAAACAGATCTTATTGCTTTTGCTACGAGTGTAAATCTTTATACTCAGAATGTCATGTGATCTGGTGATGTGTGTAATTTTGGTCTATGAGCAGGATCTGTAACGTAACGGACTACTGGTTCCGTCCGAAAATTGGGGACGTCGAATAATTATCCGGCATGAAATACGCAACCTCGTCGCTTCCGCCAGTGGTCGCACACGTGACACGAGCCGCAGTTTCCCCAAAACACGACTGAAATATAATTGCATATTATTTCCAACGATTATATTTTCCACTATCCAATTATGTCGATAAGTGTACTTTATTCCAAGTGTGCACTTCCGGCCAGACGCCAAACCTATTCGGTTCGTCGTCGTCTCAATCCAGTTTTTGTCAACATGGAGCGTTTGTGTCAATACAATATAAACATATGATATCTGAGGCAAGACATGTGATTTTCTAGCTAAGAAGATGTGCGAATTTTTATTTATCCCGTCAACACAGTGCGTATGTGCCGTGAAACACGGTGCCGTGAAACATTTCTGATATTCTGTCAAGTCGACCAAATCACTGCGTATGAATATGTGCCGGTTATTGGGTTATTTCTTTGCATTTTAAAGCCATTTGTAGGGGTTCACGGAATAAATAGAATAGTAGGTTAGTGCCGTGAATGGGAAATATATCTGGCGCGGCACGGAAACAGGATGTGCTCGGCAGAGCCTCGCCCATCCCGTTTCCTAAGCCTTGCCGGATATTTTTTCACATTCACGGCACTAACCTACTGGTCTCTATATTCCGCATTTGCTATGAACATTTTCGTCATCTTCGGAAGTTCCGACGTCAGTTACGAAACATATCCAAGGTGTATGATCACGTGGTACTAACAACAACAACAACAAGTATTGAAACTTCCAGAATCCATCTGATTCAAAGTACGTATTCGTTTATATTATCCTTATTACGTAACGGGTTTTGATGAAATATGGCGCATCAAACGCGTCTTGATATGCTGCATTTGGTGGTCACTGTATTTTCGCCCAAACTTCTGTCGTTTTTGCGAAGAATCGATTTCCGTGTCTCGGACACGGAAATCGATTCTTCGCAAAAACGACATAAGTCTGTGCCAAACTCCCTCGACCATCAAATGCAGCTCATGAAGACGCGTTTGCTGCGCCATATTTCATCAAAATTTTGTTGCATATTAAGGAAAATATCAAATAATACTTACTTTGGAGTGCGCGACCTTGTTATTGTTGTTGTAACCACCTTGATATCGTAAATAGAGGATCTCATATGACTTTCGATTTGATATGAGATGTATGAAACGAGTCACACACAATGCATGCATAAAATTGTGGACGAGTTTCATAAATCTCATATCAAATGGAAACGAGTTTGAGATTATGTTTATCACATGACCTCAGCCTCCAAAGACCAGAAAACTTGGAGATATCCAATACGTTTCAGTGAACAAACGCCATTGACTATTTTCGCATCTAGTTGAAAATCGCCACAGAGAAAAATAGTGTTAACCCTTTCAACCCTAAGGAACTGGAATGGACTGTGATATGCTAATGTTCCGACCAATCCAATGGTCACAAAATTATTTTCAGATTCGTCCATTTATGAAAAGGGGGTGTTTTTGTTCTAAGAAAAATGAAAATTACTTGCAACAAGTGCAAATCCTGATGAGACGGCTCGTTACGAGCCGGTTCATCTGGATCTGCACTGTTTGCATAAACCGATACAGCGGGCTTTCGGGTTCAAAAGGTTAATCCTAGCAATAAAAGTATTATAAATATGCCATATAACAGGTTCCTGTTCTTTGTAACACTTCATACTACCAAACGGGAACTCATTCTGACATTTGCAGTAATTTTAATGAGTCACGGACGCTTCAGAAAACGTTTAAAACATGATGACGCCAACGTCAAAACATCCTTGGTTTGTCGCGCCATTACGGACGTCATTTGGAACGTCTCTATTTTATTCATTTCACATAACGTTGGCGCATAGTACGAATACATAATTAGGGTGATGTGGCCAGCCAATCGAATTCGCTCCAGGTGTTATTACACGTGTGTCATAACACATTTATGAAATGTGTTAAAACATGGCATAACAAGGATTTCATGCAATAAATGCTATTAGTATCTTCATTGTCTATTGATAAGGGTAATATCACCACAGTACGTCCATATGTGAATAAAGCGTGGCATAGATGGTAAAATGGTGAAAGACGTCCTTATTATAGTTAATCAAAGTACTGAAAGTACTGAACATAGGGTACTACAAGAATTCCGCCACGGAAGCGATGTCGCGCCTGAAAATGCATTGTCGGTACAAAACAATGTTGTAGCAGGATTTTTGTTAAAGTTTCTGCATTACTTTGACATCGCCATGTTTACTTCTGTTTTGTGAATGAAATAGGCCCCGGATCGAATATATTAAAACATACAAATGACGTCATTGGGGAAACAGATGACAAAATGTTCAATGTATGGAAGCCCAAACTTGTTAGAATTTTTTTTGTCGTATTTTCAGTACTTGCATTAATATGGGTATTAATCTACGCTGGATGTGTTATACTGTCATTAATTTGTTCCCTGACTGTAATTTAGGGGATAACCATGCTTTGTTTTTCGATTTGGAGTGATATGTGAGAGGTTTTATGGTCTGTGAATCAGTTTTACGGCGACGCGTTAGCGGAGCCGTAAATCTGATTCTCAGACCATAAAACCTCACACATACCGCTCCAAATCGAAAAACAAAGCATGGCTATCCCCATTCTAATGCACCTAGTGTGCTACCTGCTTTCTGCAACGTCGTAGCATATCACGAACAGTGATAGTTTTCAATACGTCAGCAAGTTGTTGTCGTCATCGATAACCGCCTCACACAAAATGAAATGTAACTCCGCCGAAGAATATTCCCGTTTCAAATTGAGATTAACGGGACTTTTTCTAAGACATTAATACATTTATTCAACTCTAAAGTTTATTTTAACAATTGTATTGCTTTTGTATGTGTAGTTGCAACAGTTAATTGCTTTTATTCAGTTAAAGAAATACATTGAGTTCGCGTGATTTTTACAAAGGAAATGTCAACAAGTGTCAACAGCTAGCCTTGAACAGGATTTCCCAGGATTTACGCCTAATTCAGGTGATTACCCGGGTATCTGCAATACAGTTTATTATTTATAGTCATGTATGTGCACACTGGAATTCGTAAAGTTATAGGCTGGTACTGGCATATCGAGTTTGCATTTGAGCATTTTTTTTTGTAAATTCTTCTATATTTTGGGCGGGTGGGGTAATATATTTGGGAATTTGTTGAAGGGCCACCCTGTCCCTGAAGTCATGTTTGTCACTGTCAGTCCTTGGTCGATTCTCTTTTCCGCTTTCGGTTATACATGTTCATATGGCAGAATGGATAACCGAAAATGTACCGAAAATGATTTGGGGAAATAGATATTTGGATTCCCCGCCGCTGGCCATTGTTTACAAAAGCGCGTAGGGTTACATAATATGTCATGTTGTAAAACACAGACTGGTAAAACGGAGATTTTATATGCTGTGATTTTTCATATTTTATAGGCTCTGGTTTCAATTGACCAATCAGATGAGTGCTTTCTATTTTCGGTGCATTAGAAGTATGACTTACTGACTTATTAACCCCCTTCCCTGAACGTAGAATTGACACTCATGTTGGCGTGTATTGGCCACCATAGACAAATGTCAATCAGGCAGAATTCGGGAATGTCACTAAAATCCGCTGTAAATCCATCGATAGAATGAGGATTAACATCAGTTAGACCCACACGTGCGAGTTTTGTTGCGACACAATCGCGATCATTAAAAAAAGCTGGGTCATCATGCAGGTAGCTGTAACCCCTTGATATCGTTTGTGTGTTGAACGCGTCGCGTGTTGTTTATCCGGTGGAGAGTATTCGGAGGGGAGTTAACTCTGCCGAAAACTATAGCCTGTTACTAAATTTAGCGATGACCGCACGATTTGTGATGCAAATGGGGGCAAACCACGCGCAACAAAATAATCCGATGTATTTTTGTAAGTAGAACATCCGTTGTTGATATTTTTCAGTGCAAGTAGTTTTTCATAATATTATTTTCAATTAGCGGTTCCAAGATATCACTACGGGCTAGCCCATCGAGGGGGGTCTAGGGCGTGGCTAACTGTCCGAGGCGATTCCAATACATAGGTTACCCTATGTGAAAACCAGCAGAAAGTCAGAGAAATCAAAATTGCCATGTAAAGAAACAGTCACATATGTAGACCGGTTATTATTAATAATATGCCTTTAGAGTGGATTTTTTTGCTTTCATTGCAATCTTTATTTGTCTGATTGGTGTCTAAATTGAATTGAGACACGCCACGTGATTTCGTACCTTCGGACATCTGCGTAACTTCATTAAATACGTTTACAAAATTTACAATATTTTTCATAAATAAAGTCAAAAGTTGACAAAACTTTCAGAGTACATGCGGAATTATATTCCGCATGTACTCTGAGACTTTTTTTGTAAACGTATTTCATTAAATTACGCAGATGTCCGAAGGTACAAAATAACATGGCATATCTCAATTAGGAATTGTTTAACCATTTTACCGAACCTGCAAGGTGTATCCACCTGTGTGTACGTGCACATGTTTGTAATGTAAGCGTACATTGTGGGCCACTCTGGTCCACTGTGTCCAGGCATCCTATATTTAAATAAGGTATAAATTAAACAAATATATATATATATAAATGTTATCGCTAACTTTTGCTGTTATAGATATTGAAAATCAGTGTAATTTTCTGAAAATGACGTCGTAAGTTGAAACAAAATTCGGAGCTCATGACCTCTAGAGTTTGTCCATGAAATATCCATGACATCAATATTACCAGACACAGGCTGACGGTTATCACAGCGAAACTTCTAACATGCTATCTCTATTTTTCCAACATAATTATTTCCATGAACATGTAAACGAAAATACGGTAGTTCGCCACACAAATTGTTGTTCGTTTACAACGATGAATTTCAAACTGAAGATCGATGCATTTGTCACGGTACGTAACTCACGATGGGCAGAAGGAGTGTGTTCGTGCCCGGCTAGCTCAGTCGGTTAGAGCAATGGTACGGTAATCCAGAGGTCCCCGGTTCGAGCCTCGGGTCGGATATGCATCTTTCTCGTCCTGTGACATTTGGCGCCCAACGAGGCGCGAACACACTTCTTCTGCCCATCGTGAGTTACGTACCGTGACAAATGCATAGTAAACCAGCTTAAACATGGTTTCATGGCGACATTGACCGAAATGTAGACTTTCTTTTCAGAAGAGTCTAACATAGGTAGGGTCGGCACCATATCACTAGGTAGTGTCGGGTTGCCCACACCAGGGGCCCGTTTCACTAAACTTCGTACGACTAAAATGATCGCAAGTGCAAATTTAGGATCGTCTGGAAATTTCAATTGATGGATTTACATGTATTGAGCATAGGCTGCATTTGCAGCCTATGCTCAATAAATGTAAATCCAATAATTGTTCACAAGAAAACAGTGTTAATGTGAAATTTACAGACTATCATAATTTTGCACTTACGAACATTCTAGTTGTATTAAGTTTAGTGAAACGGGCCCCCAGAAAACTGTTAATGCCTAGGGCATTTGTACGTACCCATTTCCCAGTAGCGAGACAAGGACACACTGTATAATGTGATACATGATACGACCTCATACGGGAATAAAGGTAGTCCAATCGACACGAACACGTGACAAATTGGCGTTTCATACTAATATCTTTTTATGTAGATTTTCCCTGTGAAATAACGACTATTGAGGTTATTTATGTTTTCATCCGGGCATTAAACGACCATACATATAATCAGACACAAAAGCCTGCGTTCATCTTGCACAGATGTCAACGTTTCTGAACATATACTGGCAATCTCAGCTCGCAATCAAGCACAGCTCAGGCTCAGCCAATCAAGCTGCTTGATTTCAAGCACAATATTTGAATAATTTGAAAGAATAATAAATTCAAACACAGTGGAACCTATCTAAACCGGACACCCTGGGAGGTCCCCAGGGTGTCCGGGTTAGAAAGGTTCCACTGTAATTCCGATCACTGAAACACATGTCTGTATGCATTAAAATCACGAACACCGATAAACATCAGAGATATTCTACAGTGAAATCGGTCATAATATAATGCATCGCTGTCGCAAGGTTCTCCGGTTTAGAGAGGTTTCACTGTACATGTGTTGGCCAGATTCGCTCCGGCCGTAGTGTTCACCCATAACCGTAGTTGAATTACCACTGTAAAAATCTCCATATAACATGCTAACTAAACATGCATTAGACAGTGTATACATTGCTCAGACTGCACAATTGTGTCTATACTGGATGTAAACGCCAATTATACAAGCCTATTTTTCTCATGTGATGGTTGGTGGTATGAACGCTAATAGACTAGCCGCTCATTATGTGTCATTAAGCAAATATTTAGGTGAATTAACGCGCGTCATGAACAAAACTGTAAACGCCTTTGGACAAGATGTCACTTTGTCAAATATTTCACAAATTAGGTCGTCTTACAAATATTTAGTCCGTGGTCGGGAGAACATTACCTTTGAGAACGCGGGTTACTTTCTCGCCGTTATGTTCAACACCCGCCGAACAAAACATAACAAAATAAAATAATAAAGTTTTAACGTTATTTGATAGACGAAATATATGTTTGATATAACGATTTATTTTTCATATTTATCCCGTCACACTGTGCGTATGTGCCGTGAAACATTTTTGATATCCTGTCAATACGACCTAATCACTGTGTATGAATATGTGCGGTGGCTTGGGTTATATTTTTGCATTTTAAAGCCATTTGTAGGTGTTAACGGGATAAATAGAATAGTAGGTTAGTGCCGTGAATGGGAAAAAATATCTGGCGCGGCACGGAAACGGGATGTGCTCGGCAGAGCCTCGCCCATCCCGTTTCCTGAGCCTTGCCAGATATTTTTTCCCATTCACGGCACTAACCTACTATTCTCTATCTATTTTCCTTATTTCTGAACCAAAATATATGTTGTGACCACTCATTTGAACCGTCTCGGCGAGACGGTTCAAATGAGTGGTCACAACATATACTTCTGATGAGAAATAAAGAAATTCTTGAGCCTTGCCGGATATTTTTACCCATTCACGGCACTAACCTACTGTTCTCTATGTATTGTATGATAAGATGGTCTTTCACTGTGTAGTATGGAGCCCCGCGGGGGACATGGGTTTTTTTGTATTAATTCGTTCCCACGAAATAACAATTCGTTCCCTCAGTTTAACAATTCGTTCCCTCGAATTAACAAGTTGTTCCCACGATATAACAATTCGTTCCCTCGAATCAACAATTCCTCGAATTGACAATTAGTTCCCTCAATTTAGCAATTCGTTCCCTCGAATTAACAATTAACAATTCGTTTCCACGATATAACAATTCTGTTCCCACGAAATAACAATAATTATATCGTTGGAACGAATTGTTAGTTCATGGGAAAGAATTGTTAATTCGAGGGAACGAATTGTTAAATTGAGGGAACGAATTGTTAATTCGAAGGAACGAATTGTTATTTCGTGGGACGAATTAATAATAACTAGAAATGTGGCATGTCGGCACACGAATGCCCCCGCTGGCAGCCAAAGAAAACGAGACACATTTGAAAACAAGGAAACAGAAATTATAAGCCATTTACCCGAGCGTTAAAGGTTCGAACGCAACAGGTCTGTGACCTTGACGCTGGGCTTAGCGGGGGCGGGACGAATGTGGATTTGTCACAGGGCGGTAGAGGACCATTGGAGCAATGCGTGTGTGAAATGTGAAGCATATCCGAGCAAGGAAACAGAAGCGTTAAGGTTTCGCGAGCGTTAAGGTCTCGCGACGGACGTACGTACGTATGGACGCCGGTAACACTATATGCCCCCCTCACCATTCGGTGGCGGGGGCATGCAAAATCCATGTCCGTAACCACCAGCCATTGTTGGATACAGAACAGTTCATAAGGCAGCCACGGCACGTAATTCGGTTAACTAATCAGTGCGCAGCACGAGTTAGTCAGCCGAATTACGTGACCTGGTTGTCGTTCAATAGTCATACTGGTGATTTCACTACTGATGTAAAACACAAGTATATTACTTGTTGCCACTGCTCGATCGTGTTTATCAACTGCAAGTTCACTTTCGTGGTCATATGGTTATCCAGTGTATCATGTAATGAGTATTGTATTGGCCGAATACGTACTGACTGATAACATATTGCTATATCAGGGTTACAACAACTTGAAAAATGACGTTTCATTGGTCGAACGGCGTCACATGACATTACCGAATAGCATCAGTGGAATGACGTCACGGAAACAAGTCCGTGTTCTTTTCAACGAAAACAACGTCATAATGCTCATTTTACAGCCTAAAATGTTACCTAATAAATAGAATACCATGCTAATGTATTTTGATATCAAGTTTATCAGGCTCGACTCGGAAAAGATAGAGATTCCTCGGCGAGCCTCGGAATTCCTACGCGTTTCCTAGCCTTGCATGATAAACTTGATACCAAAAGACAATAGTCTGGTATTCTCTATGTTCGTATTAGGCTAACAAAACCACCCAACAACAAAAACGACATTTGGTATACACACAACGACTGGGCCACTGGTATATATTGTTGCAGACATTGCGAGATACCTGGGGGTCGTTTCACTAAACTTCGTACGACTAAAATGTTCGTAAGTGCAGATTTATATAGTCTGTAAATTTCAATTGATGGATTTACATTTATTGAGCATAGGCTGCATATGCAGCCTATGCTCCATAAATGTAAATCCAATAATTGTTTACAAGAACACATTGTTAATGTGAAATTCACAGACTATCATACGTTTGCACTTACGAATACTTTAGTCGTACGAAGTTAGTGAAACGGCCGCCTGGAACATATATATGACAAGTGTGGATTTCTGGTGAGCCTCGCCGTCGTTTAGCGACATTCCATTGCCGTGTCCAGCCGAGTTAACCGTCAGCCACCGGATACTGACCACCATTTGTACCAGCAGGACGCTCCTACATGTATAGTCTCATTAGTGTCACCAAGTTAACTTAGTACATTTTGGTGATACATCATTTACTAATGGAAACAACGCCACTATTTTTCTTAGGTAGTATTTATTGCATAAACCGGCCGGTATTTCGCAGTGTTTTACACATTGTTTTGTTAACAGACCTGCGAAGTATTAAACAGCTCGCTCGTCACTAAATGCCAGGACAGAATGGCTGTTATTGTGACCATATTTTATAATGGCCGGTTGTCAGATATAAAGAAACAGATCATATAAAAGACAGATGAAGTAGTAAAAGTCATTCGTATAGCTGAGATTATCTAACCTAGGGACTTAGCCACCGTCTTCTACTGGCCCTTCAAATGAGTAGTAGAGGCACATCAATGTAAAAACAAGAAATAAACGGCAAAACAATAAAGAACTGAATTTACATTCTAAATAAGAATTAAAAGAGACTATCTACCTAGTATCCTGTTGTTCTAAAAGAACATATACAGCGAGCATAATTTTGAACCACCCTTCTTCAAGTCACCCCTTAACCCTTTGAACCCGAAAGGCCGCTATATCGGTTTATGCAAACAGTGCAGATCCAGATGAGCCGGCTCGTAACGAGCCGTCTCATCCGGATCTGCACTGTTTGAAAGTAATTTTCTTATTTGTGTGAACAAAAAAAATACCCCCTTTTTATAAATGGAATAGTCTGAAAATCATTTTGCGATGATTGGATTGGTTGCAAAATTAACATATCACAGTCCATTCCAGTTCCTTAGGGTTGAAAGGGTTAAAATGGTATGACTCTACTAAACATTCGAAGGAGTGAGTATAATAAGGGGGCTATGCCCACTTCTTCCACTGATCCCTTCAGTCAACCCAGTTCTCTATGACCCCGTCCCCTCCACCAGTCTGCGCCATCTGTGCCGCTCCGTGTCAGCCACCGCCGACACCGCGTCCGTTATCGGCCCCGTGGTAGTCTGTTCCCCGTGTCACCGCGTCAACACATTTGATTTAGCATAAAAATTACTCTGTCATATTTTTATTAAAAGATTACCAACGCGACAACGGGTTGTATAGATATAATACCCCGCGGAATTTACAGGTAACGATTGAGATGAGTAGAGAAACAAACACGCTTTATTTTTTTCCAAACCAGTGTAGGTTTTGATCCGACTTCTGAAAATGTTGTTATGACAAATGTATATAACTGTATATATGCAAAATAAAATGTGAGGACAAAGAAATCAAGAGCAGTTAAATTTGGTTTTAAATCGGTACAAACGATGCGTATGTATATGTATATGCAATACGCCTCGTAGCGGAATTTCTCATACGGCGGACTATTCGCTACAATAATGTGCTGCGTATGAATTTATTTCACTTTATGTGAAAAACATCTGTTGTATTCGGTGTCAACATAAATTGCTGCGTGGTTCATATATGTCGCGATGCCTGTAGAAATGGGGCGTGTGCGTTTTGTGACCAGTGTAGATCCAGATCAGCCTTTCCATTCGCACAGGCTGATCAGGATCTGCACTGTTCGCCATTCCTTCAATGAAACACATGTCATTCTGCCAACAAGCAATATTCATCGTTACCAGACTACAGCAGCGTTTCACCAATAGGGCTTATGGGTTTTGCAACCAGTGTAGATCCAGATCAGCCTGTGCATCCGCACAGTCTGATCAGGATCTGCATTGTTCGCCGCTCCATCAATGAAACATCCGTCATACTTCTAACTAGCAATCTAGCTCTTTATCATTCTACGGAAGTGTTATTTGTTCAGGAGCTACACTGGTCACAAATCCCATAAGCTCCATTTCTCCAGTCACTCGGTCACATAGTAATACCGCTATGTTTCCCTGGTTTTCACAGTTTGAAGGCTCACACATTGTCCACACAGACATGTCACAGCTGCCGAAAGCTCATAAAAGTTTTGCTTACATTAGATGGACGAAGATTTACCGGGGAAAAAACTATCCGTATGTGACAATGTAGTATTATTCAGTTTCAGTCATGGTGAACAACGACACTCCCTAAGTCACTTGCGGTAAAATTATTTTGTCGCCTACAACTTGTCACGTTTCTGTAAAATATGACTTTCACAGAAAATTATTAATTAAATGTCCGAATATTCTAGCTGTCACGCAGGGAAGTCGGCCTGCGTGACAGCCAGAACATTCAGGTTACATGTGTGGTAGTAAATAGCTTTACTTACGTATGCTCGTCTCGCGTTTGTTGTTATGCTTATGTTGTTGTGCGAACTGATATGTGGCTGGGACTGGAGACATGTGGCTTATGGGATTTGTGACCAGTGTAGCTCCTGATTAAATAGCACACTCATGTAGCCTGATAACGATATGTATCGCTTGCTAGAAGCACGATGGGCAATTCATTGATGGAATGTCGAACAGTGCAGATCCTGATCAGACTGTGCGGATGCACAGTCTGATCTGGATCTACACTGGTCGCAAAACCCATAAGCCCCATTATCCAGTAACCGCCACCTCTGTATAACCTTATATTCAGTGTCATGTGTACTATACGCAAGTATGATGTCGAAAATGGTTCAATCTTTATTTATATATTGTTGTAGGTCGTTATATTAACATCAGCTTATTGTGCGTGGCCCGTTTCACCAAACTTCGTGAGATAAACATATTCGTACGAAGAAATTGATGAATTTGCTTCTCACATTAACCAAGGTGCATCATCACGTGGTTACAACAACAACAACGTCGCCCACTCCAAAGTAAGTATTATTTGATATTGTCCTTAATATGCAACGGATATTGATGAAATATGGCGCAGCAAACGCGTCTTCATGAGCTGCATTTGGTGGTTCAGGGAGTTCGGCACAGACCTATGTCATTTTTGCGAAGAATCGATTTCCGTGTCTGAGACACGGAAATCGATTCTTCGCAAAAACGACATAAGTTTGGGCGAAAATACAGAGACCATCAAATGCAGCTTAACAAGACGCGTTTGATGCTCCATATTTCATCAAAATCCGTTACGTAATAAGGACACTATAAAAGAATACGTACTTTGAAACAGATGGATTCTGGAAATGTCAGTATTTGTTGTTGTTGTTAGTACCACGTGATCATACACCTTGTTAACGTGCTTCATTAACGTTACCATTTTCCATCTATATCTACACATGGCTAAATGTGAACACGCCCATTAAAAGTGTGTCCACATCGATTGTCCGTGAAAAGGTTAATTTCAATTTTGCACTTGCGAACTTATTAAACGAAGTTTAGTGAAACGGTCCCTATGTGTGTTCATACGTTCGTTTCATTCCAGATTTCTTGAAACTTATTTACAGAAGCTGTGATATGTTCTGTAAATGACGTCGAACATTGACGAAATTGTCATAGCAAATGCGGAATATTATTCCGCATTTGCTCTGAACATTTCGTCAAATTTCGACATCATTTACGGAAATATCATAAATTATGTAGATAATTATCATGAGATCATCTTCTTAGGTACATCAGATGGCTTATCTCAAATGTCCATGTTCCCCTGGTAACGTGAAGCGACGAGCTATGGAGTAAACATTTTGCTAAATCCAAAGACCGGATATTGGTAACTGTCGAATTAACCTCCACGTTGATCGTTATCCATCAATGTTACATAACTTTAATACTGTCAAATGGTCAATGTTCATCCATTGTAAAGTTTGGCGGCACACTTTACAATGTATGGAGGTTTACCATTTTACACTTCGGACCAGTGTAGATCCTGATCAACTTTTCATATCCTCATGACCTGTAGCCTATTTCACCAACATTGCAAAGTATACTTTTCTAGCAAAGTATACTTTGAGGGAGAAATTTTCAATTTTAGGATAAATTTATAAATTTTTATTATACTGAATATATTACATTATCACAGCCATTATGGCTGTGATAATGTAATAAATTCAGTATAATAATTCTGCATACTTTTAATCATCAAATATATGCAGTCGTTAGTTCTATATGAAATAATGCTTTTCGGGAAAAATAAATGATTTCCCCCTCAAAGTATACTTTGCTAGAAAAGTATACTTTGTAATGTTGGTGAAATAGGCTACATGTGTGCCCGCTAGAAGGAGCGGTATCCGGATAAAAAAACCTGGGACATAACCTCCTTCGTGTGAAAATGACAACATGGACAAAACCCCCTTCATGTTTTTTACAGGGTGGACATAACCCCCTTCATGTTTTTTACAGGGTGGACATAACCCCCTTCATGTTTTTTACAGGGTGGACATAACCCCCTTCATGTTTTTTACGGACATAACCCCCTTCATGTTTTTTACAGGGTGGACATAACCCCCTTCATGTTTTTTACAGGGTGGACATAGCCCCCTTCATGATTTTGACAGGGTGGACATAACCCCCTTATAAAGGGGGTTATGTCCACCCTGTACAAATCATGAAGGGGGTTATGTCCACCCTGTCAAAATCATGAAGGGGGTTGTGTCCATGTTGTCATTTTCACACGAAGGCGGTACTAAGGGCCATACTCGATTTACTGGAATGTAACCTTCGCAATGTGTATCAGCCGCCCGCATCGCACCGGCTTGTATCCATAATAATAGAGTTACCACAATTCGATGCGACAACGCACCGAAATGTGGTAACTCTATTACCATGGAGGCAATCGCCCCAACGGGGCACGCCACCCGTGACTATTACCTTTATAGTAAACCTTCTACCCGCGAGCCACCCGGTACGCTGCCTATAGACCAAATTGGGAGTTATTTAACTGACACTAATAACCCACTATGACTGTATAATTTATGGTCATTAACCTGTAAATGTCAGTTGACTTAGTCGGGGACTTCATTTATTTGCGCATTGTTGAAATTACCATCTTGCGTAATCAAGATCGAAATTAGCATTATCAGATTGTGCTGCCATTTGGTTATATTACATCTTTTCTATGGAGTTGTATATTGGCCGTACCTATAGAATAATTGCACATACATGAAGCAACGTGAAATTCGGGTTAATAAGTCCAGATGTTGCGATTATAGTTTACAATTCGTTCCCTCAATTTAACAATTCGTTCCCACGAAATAACAATTCGTTCCCACGGGAACGAATTGTTAATTCGTGCGAACAAATTGTTATATCGTATTTGTTAAGAATTAAGGCAAAAATGAAAACAGCCGACGACAATTTTCGTCTCCCGCATAGTGAGGGTTATACATAATAGTAGGTTGATGCCGTGAATAGGAAAACATATCTGGCAAGGCTTAGGAAACGGGATGGGCGAGGCTCTGCATAGCACTAACCTATATACTATTCTATTTATCCCGTCAACACCTACAAATAGCTTTAAAATGCAAATAAATAACGCCAGCCGCATCCTCAACATCGGGGAATCGACTAGTATGACAATCGCACATATTTATACGCAGTGATTAGGTCGTATTGACAGGATATCAACAAATGTTTCACGCATCACGTTTCACGGCACATATGCACTGTGTTGACGGGATAAAAAATAGTCCAGGCTCCGAACCATCAGCGTGGGTATGTACGATATGGTAGTTTTGTAATTCTACAAAACAATCACGTGTTTCGTTAATCCAGATAATACATCAATAGTGCCTGCCGACTGCCCGCGTTTGTTCGGCCTCCCAACCTCTTATCACGTTCTCACGAGACTTTGCGAGATTGAACTTTCATCAAAATAGCCAATGCGGATAAAGTTCCCCGGCAATTGCACGTGACCCGTATTTGCACACAACACAACAGTCCCGCATTTAACCCTTAGCCTGCTGATTGCGAAAACTGTCGTCTGCTGTTGCTTTATTTTTTGCCCCGTTTCTCAATAAAAACATGGTTCGACAGCACTTTAGAATCATTTCCAATGGAAATGATTCTAAAGTGCTGTCAAAGCATGTTTTTGATGAGAAAAATCGAAAATAAAACATAAACAGCAGACGACAACATTTCATTCAGCAGGCTAAGGGTTAAGATTTCATAGTAATTACATGGTTCAGTGGAAGAAGGGTGCCAAGTTCTTCATGGCCCCGTTCTTCAACCGACCATATTCAATTACTCCCAGCAGAAAAGAAACTGTGCGCATACTACACCGACACATACATATAGGATCGTACATGGGTGATGATTTAACCAGTGCAACCCTAAGTAACTTGGATAACGGTGATATGTTAATTTTCCGACCAATCCAATCATCACAAAATGATTTTCCATTTATAAAAAAGGTTTGGTATTTTTTCTTTAAAAAAAAATGAAATTTGCTCGCAAAAAGTGTAGATCCAGATGAGCAGGCTCGTAACGAGCCTGCTCATCTAGATCTACTCTGTTTGCAAACATCACACCAGAGGTCTGTAATGTTGAAAGAGTTAATAATATGCATCGTTCCGTATTTTAGGTTATGCCGTGGCCGTCGTCGGAGACGTAGCCTCTTTTCCCATATCGGGGAACATTTAAAATAATAGCTATGACCTTTGACAGCCTTTAATACGTTTATCAGTCGATTTATCGCGATGGTAAGAAGAAATCAATCGGGTACCGATAAAATTTCTTTCAAGTATTTGAATATAGCCCATATTTAATCTTAGCAACACGTGTTAGTTTGTCGGTGTGGAAACACACAATTACGGGAACATGAGGGTGATTTTCACACGGTTACTAGCATCTGAAAGGAACGTATTATAAGTTCTCATAATTATTTCAATCTCTAACTTCTGTTTAGGGTCAAACAAAAAATAGATACAGCCGTGCATGGTGTGGCTTCTTCGTTCTGGAAAAAGAACACATTTAATGGCAGGGGCGGATCTGGAGGGGGGTGGGGGGGTCCGGGGTTACACCCCCCCCCCCGGCACCCCCGGTTCAGCCATGGAGTTTACATAGATCACAGTTGGAGTTTGAATTTAAATGCCGTAAAACACAGGAAAGTGCATTTCGAAGAGCTCGAAAATAGGACAACCCCCTAGTTGCGAACGGTAAATCTTACAATTACTATGGGAGTAGATTGCAAGAGTTACCTTCACAACTAGATACCCCCCCCCCCCCCAAATTACACACCCCCCCCCCCCCCCCCTGGAACACCCCTGCAGATCCGCCCCTGTAAATTGTCATACTTTATAATCTGTCGAAAATATTATTTTGTCAGGTGACGTATTTAATTAGTATAAATATATTATAAAAATACCATGCATCATTTGCATATGAAAATAGCCTGATACCGACGCGCGTCACAATCAGTAAAATACATATTATTAAATAATTATATCTGTATAGCGGCCACTCGTAATTTTTAGAACTGGTGGAATAGTGACACAATTATACACTTATTTAATTCATATGACCTTTAATCCGCTAGCGCAATCCTGTAGATGGGTAACGATCTATACTGTCTGCTAAAAACATCATGGATGGTTCATTGACTGAAAGGCGAACAGTGGACGCACAGGCTGATCTGGGGCTACACTGGTCGCATACGCCATAAACCGCATATCTCCAGTCACGGTCACATATGCAATATTAAATTGTAACTTTTTTAATATTTGTTATTTTTGCATCCGGGTTTCAGCATTCGTTTCATATCATTATAGTGTATCATTTTACAGAAATCAAAAAAAGTTTGTTTTTTATTCCTCTTTAACAGAAAGCGGAGTCTTGTCTGTTTGCTGTGATGATATTTCTGGCATCTTGACTATATCATGACAGTGAATAGTTTTACATCATTTTTACACCAAAATCACTGAATAGCTACATAGTCATCCTATTCGTCAGTACTAATAACTAGATAAATTAAGTATAATACTTTATTATCTTATACTATTATCGCGCGCCCGTCCCCGCGAGTCGTCTGCCAACAGACGCCCCTCGTGCTGCCAACGCCATATGCCCGCTTAAACCTGCGTCACCAGGCGTTACCATGTACCGTGTGTGTCATCCTATTATACTCCATATTTATGGCTTTATTACTAATAATTCCCCTCTTTCATGCTATCATGTAGCATGCGGCGATATTCGCGTGTCACCGCCTTCATTAAATCAATTCTGCGACCATGGCACGTCTGCCACACCATAAGTCACTAGCGTTCATTTTCTCAACCGTTATTCTTCTATTCAATTTGACAACGTCAGTTATGTCTGTTATTAATATTTCTGAATTAAATGAAACCCGATATTTTCCAACTGGTGTATTCATGCGCCATTTCTGCGACTTTATAATGCAAATTTGTAAACACGCTACTTTCCGTTGTGATGCGATGTCTATATTGACTCAGAAAAGTAGTTCCGTTACAGGTGATGTATTTTCTCACGATGTTACACCTGTTCGGAATAGATTTATATGTCGTCTGCAATTTGTCATTTGCAATGAAATACAGATTTTTAGCAAATATCTTAATTAAATTTTAACTGAAATACTTATTAAAACAAGTTTACAAGCATTACGTCGAGTAAACGATATGCCTGTACTAGTATTCGACGTCAAAATACAAAGACAATTGTGGAACTACTTTCTGGGCGGCGGGCGATGTGTGTCACGTGGATCGCCGGATATTGGCCGTGAATGGCTATATTAGTGGGTGAAAATTGCTGTCAGCTCACATTAAATGACTCGTTACTCGAGGACAACATCTGTTAAACTTTTATCCGCAGAAATTCGCCAAAAGGATTTATTTTTAAGAGATTTGTCGAGCTAGCAGGATATTAAAGGAAATTAATTAATTTGATCGTCAAAGTAAGTTTTAATTATACATTTATTCATCGTTATATCAACATATGGTAGATAACAATACGTGAATTCCTTAACCCTACATACCATAAAGCCAACATTTGCAAACATTATAGATCCAGATCAGCTGGCTCGTAACGAGCCATCTCATCAGGATCTGCAATTTGTTATTACACGCACTTTTACGAATTTGAAACAATACCACTCTTTTAATTAATGGAATAATCGAAAATGGACACGGAACATACCATGTTTTATATTGTTAGGGATGAACGGGTTAATTATGTTTACATGTATTGTTTGCTAACTATGCCGGACATGTACATTTCGTGTTATGCAACAATTGCTGCACTGGTTTTAAATGTAAAATATGGTCCACATGTTTTATTTGCAGAGGTTCGGTCGGATCTATCAATGCTTGAATTTGCCCGACGTATAGCACCTTATGTAGTTTTGAGAGCATTGTAGTTTTGAGAGCATACCCTGTTTTCACTCTTAGAGTATTAAATCGTCATGTATTTTTAGTTTATTTTGTATATATAGCGTGTTTAACCCATTCCATTCGAGGTTCAGATACACAGTCATGAAAGTATATGTCGTTACCACTCATTTGAACCGTCTCGCAGAGACGGTTCAAATGAGTGGTAACGACATATACTTCAGAATAGAAATAATGTACATATTTATACATACAGCTGTTTGAGATTATGTAGGTATATGTTGAGATCCTGGGTTATCGAAATTAATTTTACTCTCTTGTATGTAAGTTGTTAGTTTATTACAGTCAGAAATAAGCCACATACGTTGCAATTAAATACAACTGCATGCCGATAAGTCGTGGGATTTGACTGAACGCATGGCGTTTCGTGGTCATCTTCCAACATGCATACAGTGAAACCTCTATAAACCGGACACCCTGTGAAGTCTGGTTTAGATAGGTTTCACTGTAAATCAGATGTTTGATCATTATGAGCCATCGTTGCGTGCTATGCGATCTCGAACATACATTAATATCAGTGATAAATGACAGAGAACCTCAGCGAAAATAAGGTCACGTGTTTTTCTTGGTGTCCGGTTTAGAGAGGTTTCACTGTAAATCAGGTGTTTGATAATTCTGAGCCATAGTTGTGTGCTATACGATCACGAACAGACATTATCACCTGAGATAAATGACCAAGAACCTCAGAAAAAATAAGATAACTGTTGTTTTCTTGATGTCCGATTTAGAGACGCTACACTGTACCACTTTACTAAACACACGGGAGTAAACACTTGAAGTAAAGTAATATATTCATTTGTGGCTGTGAGTGGAGAAATGGGGATTATGGGATTTGTGACCAGTTTAGCTTCTGGTCAAGTAGCACATTCCTGAGCCTGATAATGATCTATACCGCTTGTTGAAAGCATGGCAAGTGTTTCAAAGATGGAATGGCGAACAGTGCAGATCCGGATAAGACTGTGCGGATGCACAGGCTGATCTGGATCTACACTGGTCGCAAAAACCATTAAACCCCATTTCATCAGTCACAGCCGCATTTATGGAACGAGCTGGGCATTTGTTGTAGATGGATACACGTGTATAGTGTACAATAGTACCTTCACCGGCTCGTAACCTACAGTATTTGTCGTAATCGTCGTAATCTGCAGTGCTTGTCGCAATCGTCGTAATCTACAGTGTGTGTCGTAATCTACAGTGTGTGTCGTAATCTACAGTGTTTGTCAGTGTTTTTTTTCACAAATCAACAAACGACCAATTCACTGTTTGTCCAAACTGTTACGGTAGATCCAGATGTTCTTTTTCTTTTGTTGTTGTTGATTTTTTTGTCATTTTCTTTGTTTATTTTAGCTGGTTACCGGGCTGGTTCCACTAACACCATGGAACAGTCCATGTGAGACATTTACGGTGAACGCGATTGTAGAAAAACTTAAGTGTATCGCTGCGGATATCATTAACAAAAACCGACCAAAGTCGTCATAGTTGCTAGGAAACATTTTAATTATGAACTGAGTAAAAGATATGTGCACCTGTGAACCAGCGCCGCTTCAGCTATTTTCAGCAACAATTTACACCAACTCGCTGTTTAATCAGGATCGACAAAACGTTTAATTTCGTAGCAAATCGAATATGTGGCTGTGAGTGGAGAAATTGGGCTTATGCCTTTTGCGACCAGTGTAGATCCATATCACATAACACACTCCTGTTGCATGGCAACGATTTATATTTCGTGTTAGACGCTTGTCGGGTGTTTCAGTTATGGAGTGGTGAACAGTGCAGATCCTGATCAGCCTGTGCGGATGCACAGGCTGATCTGGATCTACACTGGTCACAAAACCCATAAACCCCATTTCTCCAGTAACAGCCACATATTAATCATAGCTATACACGACAACATGATATTGTAATCACATTAATCCATTGCGTGAGATACAATACGAATATGTGACTGCGATTGGAGAAATGGGATTTATGTCATATATGGCCTGCCTAGCTCCTGATCTGTGACTGGAGAAATTTGACGTATGACATTTGTAGTCATTGTAGCTCCTGATTTGTGCCTAAATGGGACTTATTGTATTTATGACCATTTAGCTCCTGGTCTGTGACTGGAAGAATTGGAGTTGTGGTAATTGTGGCCTGATATCAGATCAGTTGACAACATATTTTTATATACTAGTGGTTATACTCAATAAGTGCCCGTCCGTTATGACTCGTCACGTGACTAGCTATCTCCTGGATACATATGTAAAACTGTTGAATCATCACTTTTAGTCTCCACAAAAGCCTTTAAATTCTCTATCATTTCCGTAAAAGAAAGTTCGATTTCATTAGATGTTGTGTTTATCTGATGCAGCACTCATTTTTAATACATTTATCTACAGTATTTAGACCTTGACTGATTAAGATCGATTGAGACCAGTGTAGCCGCATATCAGCCTGTGCGATTACGCTGTCTTGTCAGATCTGTGCCTACACTGCTCGCCATTGAATACGTGACGAAACATCACAACAAGCATACCATGGTCATAAGTCGCGAAAAAATGAGCAGGATATACATTGATCCGATTCGCCATACGGTCATTTTCCCCAGTATCTTATTTGTCTCGCGGGGAAAATATGTCAGTTAGATGTCGGATACTGGGCGTGTCGAGTTTTGGTACTTCACCCGTAACGGCAGGTTATGTAGTTTTAGTGCAATATAATCAGCTATCTTGGTGCAGATTTAATTTGCATGGCAACAATAACGACCTACTGTTGTTTGTTATCGGGAATGTTTCTGGCTATTTGGCTATGATGACTAGGCATGTGTTATTGAGAAAACCTTTATTTGGGGGAAATGTATCTTTATCAACTCAAATCAACTCAACTCAACTCAACTCAACCCAATCAATTAAACAATCGAATCAAATCAAAATCAAATCAATATACCAAGCAACTAGAATATCAATCAATCAATCAATCAATCAATCAATCAATCAAACAAACAAGCAAGCAATCAAGCAATCAATCAATCAACCAATCAATCAATCTACAACGACACGCCTTCATTTCAGATGACCAAGTTCACGCCTGTGATAAAGCTGCCCTCCACCACGCAGACGGTTGCTAAGAAACACCTGAAGACGCACCTGAAGCGCATCCGTAACCGCGAGTATTGTCGTCTGCGCGACATGGTGCCCGCCATTGCCAAGAAACAAAACGTGTCCAAGGTCAGTAGACGGTTCGCTCCGCTCTATGTTATAGTTGTTGTTGTTGTTAGATTGCTGTGCTACTGTTCTATATCTAATAGAAACATAACAGAACGGAACAGCATTAGTATACTGTTCTTCTGCTGTAGCGTTCTGTTCTGTTATGTTATGTTCCCTTATGCTGTTCTGCTTTGCTTTTCCGCACTGTTATTTTTCACTGCGTTGTTCCGTGATGTTTTGGTTTGCTTCTTTGCCGCTAGGTTCTACTATTCTGAATTGTTCTATGCTGTTCTGTTCTGTTCCATTTTGTTCTATTATATTTTATTCTGTTCTGTTCTATTCTGGTGTTTTGTTCTATTCTATTCTTTTCTATTCTGTTATTTTCTATTCTATTCTATTATACATGTATTATATTATATTTATTCTGTTCTATTCTATTATATTCTACTGTACTATATTATGCTGTAATCTGTTATGTTGTGTTATATGCTGTTCTGTTCTGTATTCTGGATAAGACTGATAATTGACCGATCAGCCGCAGATGGAACGACAATGTTCCCGCCATCTTGATTCCATCACTAACGTCTGTTACGGAATTTTCAATCTCAAATGCATACTTAATTATAGTTTAACTACATCAATTAACATAATTTATAGCACGTTCCTGTCGAGAGTAGTTGTATCTCGGCTGGGGCCAGAATTATCCCGCGGTTTCGATCTTAAATGAAATTTTCCAGACGTCACTTTCTAGTACAAGCTGTTTCAACAGCTTGTACTAGAAAGTGATGTCTGGAAAATTTCATTTATTATTATTAACAGATCGAGTACAATGCTAAAAGCAGACTTGTATGACAGTGGAATTAGTATCAGCGCCATATGGTACATTTGCTATCTGCTCCACCAGTGGATACCAATATCCATATAATATAATAATGTTTTATAAATTTCATCACATATTGCTCGTCGTTTTTTTTTCTTTTTCTTTTCCCTGAGCGGTCAATTTTTGTAGTATATTTTCGTACGTAGGTCAGGATAATACTTCATTGACATTCATTGACTCTCAATTTCGCCTAGTATGCATACACGTTGAGTTCAAATTTAGTTTATGAGAACTAAACTAAGAGAAAAGTCCAATGAAAAGAGACGAGAATTAATTGTCTGTCGTTTACCCAGTCATTTTACGCTTGCAAGTACAATTATTCGGCCTGATGAACAAGCCTTTGATGTTGCGCTAACCTGAGAATCGATCACCCCGTCGCCGCAACGGCCCCATAACCCTGTATAAGGTCTGCTATTTACAACGCCACATCTTAGCAAGGAGTCCTTCCGGCTTAGAATCGAGTTACTCCTTGACCAAAAATAACAATTGTAATCTTTTCGTAACAAAACCGGTTTCCTCCCCCCTCAATTTACGAGCAGACTCCTCGGACAAAGTGGTCAAGTAATGTGATATAAGGCCGTCCCATGATGAAAGAAACTTAAACAGTGACTGTTGAATGCACTGCATTCCGGTGGAAAATCGCATCGTTTTTCTAAGCTATCAATTTACTGCTCCCTCGTGATTAGATACTAAAACTGATTAAAAAAATTACCCGCAGTGACAACGAACGAAGATTAAATTGTGTTGCTTAACAATGTATAATCGTTCGGCAGCTTAAAAGGGACATGCTAATCTTTTTTCAGTCTCTTTCCAATTACATAGCATCTAGTTCCAGTTCGAACGGGTTAGCTGTCGCACGAGATGCTATGTCGTGGGAACGTGATAGCTAACTCATGGGAACAAGATTCTATGCCGTGAGTCCGGGATGCTATCTCATGAAAACGAGATGCTATGTCGTGTGAACGACATGCTATGTCGTGAGTACGGGATGCTCTGTCGTGGGAACGAGATGCTATGTCGTACGTCGTGGGAACGAGATGCTATGTCGTGAAAACGAGACGCTACGTCGTGGGAAAGAGATAAAAACAATCTGTGCATTTCCCTTTTAAGCTGCCGTACATTCGACAACCATAACAACATCATTTCTACTGATTGCATGGTTATAAAATAATAATTAACAAAGCAATGGCTTAACAGATATCCCCATATTCGTATCACGCTATATTTGTTATGGTTTTCAAATTTCAAATCTGCTCCCCGTTCACGTGTGCTAGCCTCGTTTTGTCGGCCACCGGGTCAATTGTAACAGCTGGTACACAGGTCGGATCGTCTTCTTGTGACAAACAGCTGTATCCATTCACGTGCTTGTATAAAGTCGATTCTGTTCGGTAAAGGAATTTTAATCAGTACATTAGGAAACATATAGTGTAGTTATAACCAGTATAGACCCAAATCAGACTGCACGGACGTGCATTCTGATTTGGGTCTACACGGGCTGTCCCGTGAGAAATAAGTTAACAAGATCGCAATGCCTGAGCGATAAACACAATATGTCCTCCTTGGTAAATAACGAAAACAAATTGTATATATTAATTTTAAGCATTGTATTGGGGTGATTTCTCATGTTGGGATGTCTATACTGGGTAACTATGTAATGAAATTTACAGCAAACACTAGATGTAAACTTAGCAATAGTAACTTATTTCATGTGTAGGCATATATCGTTGCCATCATGGTTTGTGTTCTGTGCTCTCGTATCAGTGTTGAGTATCCGCTACTTCGGTATGTGATTGACAAAGGCACAACGCAATTGCGTGATATTGTCCACGAAAGCGGTATTTCTTATACAAAAGATAGTTAAACGTGACAAATTATACCGGTGTTGCTGTCAATCCTTTGTTGACAACATGGTAAATTGCAAATCATCCCTTTCAATAATAACAAATGAAACGCTTTGCACTGTAATGTGACATAATTGCGATTCCGAAGGCGTTACTCGTAGAATGTCACAAGCAGTGTAGTTCCTGATCAGTCTGCACATATTAAAGCTGATTACGATGTAATAATTGCAATAAGGTCAACATTCCTATTCAGTAGCCTAACCCCAATATGGGAATGCTTTTTCATGATACTACAATGTCATAATTAATTTTTCAAATTAATAGTATGCAAATGCCATGTTTTTGCATAACTCTATTGGTAACATATTGCGTTTGTTAAAGACAGGTGGAAATAATGATGTAAATTAACTTTTAAAAAACAGCTGTTGTGGTGTCTTAAACTTTAAAATCTTGTGCATGGTACATGTCAAAAGACGAACAATCTAATGTGGGTCGAATTCCTGACAAAATGTTGGTGTTCGCTAACACTGAACATCCAGATCAAACTGGTTTGATCTGGATGTTCAGTGTTAGCGAACACCAATATTTTGCTGCCTGTCGTGGATCGCGGACCGTCTTTGTTGATAAAATACAATACTCCTCACATACGTGACTGGCCGAGTAGATGTAATGTCTGGTCTGGGTCTAACTTTTCTGAAAACTGAACAGGTGGATTTTATCAGGAATAAGCTAGAAGTTTGTTTGCGCAGGTAAATAGTTCTAAGCCAGAGAAAAACATATTTATGTTTTCTTCAAATTAGGTGGAATTTGTCTGGAGTAACGACGAAATTGTGCAACTTTGAGAAAACTAAATTGGAAACATATATTATTAATAATAATAATAATTACATACGTGAACTTGTTGGTCTCTCTACTAGAATTGTCGCTATTTCTTTTATTGAATGTTTTATAAAGAGAAACAGATGTTGTGATTATGCATGTTATATCAGATTCTGATTTGTGGTTGTGACTGGAGAAATGGGACTTTTGGAATATGTCAACAGTGTAGCTCTAGATCAAATAACACACTCCTGGAGCCTGATAACGACCGGTATTGCTTGTTAGACGCATCTCGGGTGTTTGGAACAGCGCAGATCCTGATCAGACTGTGCGGATGCACAGGCTGATCTGGATCTTCACTGGTCACAAAATACATAAGCTCCATTTATGTTGTCACTGTCACATTTGTATTTATGTTAGTTACACATAGCACAATATTCACATGTTGGTTATACACTGCTGCTGTGCGATTATTTTATGAAAAATCGTTATATCTTGAAACTGTGATATATTCTGTCGAAAATGGCGATGTTTTCGTAGCAAATACGGAATATTGCATTTAATTTGCTCATTTAATCAGCTTCTGACTCATTTACAGAAAATATCGTAAATCTTGTAAATAGTTTTCATGAGATATCGCACATCTTCTTAGGTACAAAATCACACGGTTGTTTCAAATGTGTTCAATACTCACACAAACTACCTGCCGCTCACCCGAGTTAGTCTCTGTCTCTCCCCGTGCATCGGTTGGTGTCGCCATGGTAATGTATATTTTGTCGGCTCACGCGGGTTAGCCTCTGTCGCTCCACATTCCGCGGTTGGTGTTGCGATGGTAACGTATATGTTGTCGGCTCACGCGGGTTAGCCTCTGTCGCTCCATAATCCCCGGTTGGTGTTGCCATGGTAACGTATATTGTGTTGTTGCAGGTAACGGTGATAGAAGAAGCGGTGCGGTACATAGACGAACTTCACCGAGCCCTCGCCAGCAGACTCACGAATATAGGTACGTTATACTGTGTTAGTCGGGGCGCTGGTGTCGGTCTCGTGCACTGGCGCGTTCTTTGCATTCATCATATGAGACACGCCTTGGAATTGTGTACCTTCGGACATCTGCGTAATTTCTTTAAATACGTTTACAACATTTAGAATATTTTTCATAAATTATGTCAAAAGTTGACACAATTTTCAGAGTACATGCGGAATATGATTCCGCGTGTACTCTGAAAATTATGTCAACTTTTGATGCCATTTACGGAAAATATTGTAAATTTTGTAAACATATTTAATGAAATTACGCAGATGTCTGAAGGTACAAAACTCATGTCGTGTATCATATGTGGCTGTGACTGAAGAAATGGGCTTATGGGATTATGGCGACCCGTGTAGATCCAGATCAGCCTGTGTATCGGCATTACTTCAATAAAAGACCCGCCATGTTTCAAACAAGCAATATAAATCGTTACCAGGCTACAGTGTAGATTCTGATCAGACTGTGCGGATGCACAGGCTGATCTGGATCGACACTGGTCGCAAAACCCATATGCCAAATTTCTCCAGTCAACTCCAATTATTTCGTTCTCGAAATAAGTTTGAAGTGTCAATTTTCCAGTAGGCGCGCAGTCATGTATTAAATAAGTATGGTCCCAGAAATTCTCTAACAGAAGGTGCGCACTTGCGGACGCCATAAAAAGGGAAATAAATGGTCATCGACCGACTGTTCACTTCACTCCGCGCGTGTCCCCAACCCACTCGTTTAGGTATGCGTCAGATGGGTATTGACGGACACTGGAGATGCTAAAATAATTAAAGACTGTGCGAATGCACAGGCTGATCTGGATCTACACTGGTCGCAAAATCCTATAAGCCCCATTTATCCAGTCACAGCCACGTATAATACGTTCTACTTGTAATCTTGGTTGTACGGAGCCCCGCAGGGGACTGAGAATTCTTTTTTTTATTAATTCGTTCTCACGAAATAACAATTCGTTCCCTCAATTAACAATTCGTTCCCACGAAATAACAATTTGTTCCCATGAATTTAACAATTCGTTCCCACGAAATAACAATTCGTTCCCTCAATGTAAATTCGTAGGAACGAATTGTTAATTCGTGGGAACGAATTGTTATATCGAAATTCATGTCCCCTGCGGGGCTCCGTATGATTGGTCTACACGTGCTCGGAGCCTACCGGAACTTGCCTCTGTACCGCGAAACGATAAGTCCCGCGTCAATTGACACACATGTCAACTTTCCCACAGCATTGTCTTCTAACTTCCCTAATCAATACAAATCGTTATCACTTCGTGTTAACTAGCAAATAATCGCATCGTTTTACCGCATATCGCATTTTTTGCCGTAGTTTTTACTGAGATAATTTTCAGATTGATTATTGAGCGCATGTGACAGCGGCGGTTGGATATTTTTGAGCGCGTGCCGCGTGCCACTAATAGCGTAGCATCTTTCGTGACATATGGCCCGATTTCAATGGTTATCTCCCTTGGTCCAGCTCCGTGTTGCCGTTAATTATTTCTAACAACAAAACGCGCGTACTTTTCATACAGTAGAACCCCTCTAAATGTTAGACATGGCTTATGGGATTCATGACCAGTCTAGCTCCTGGTCAAATAGCACACTCCTGTAGGCTGATAACGATATGTATTGCCTGTTAGCAGCACGACAGGTGTTTCATTAATGGAATAGCGAACAGTGCAGATCCTGATCAGACTGTGCTGATGCACAGTCTGATCTGGATCTACACTGGTCGCAAAACCCATAAGACCATCTCGAATCACAGCCACATGTCTCCTCTTTCTCACAGAATTCTCCGAAAACGAAAAAGGTGAAGAACATCTGAAGGACTTTGTGCACAGTATCATCCCCGCAGACTTCTTCGAACGGGCGAAGCCAGTAATGGACATCGAGAAACAACAGCGGCTGCCCTCGTATCTCACACCGAAAAACTTAAACAAGAAACCGTCACGATTTGTATGAGGTAAATATATATGAGACAAGGCATGCGATTTTGTACTGAGCCCCGCAGGGACATGGATTTGTTTTTATTAATTCGTTCCCACGTTAACGAGTTAACGAATTGTGAAATTTAGGGAACGAATTGTTATTTCGTGGGAACGAATTGTTAAATTGAGGTAACAAATTGTTAAATTGAGGGAACGAATTGTTAATTTTAGGGAACGAATTGTTAAATTCACGAATTGTTAGTTAAATTGAGGTAACTAATAGTTATTTCGTGGGAACGAATTGTTATTTCGTGGGAACGAATTAATATAAAAGAAGTCTACGTCCCCTGCGGGGCTCCGTAATTTTGTACCTGAGAAGATGTGCCATTTATCATAGTCATTATAATAGCCTGAAAAATAACATGGGTGGGAGTATTCATTCCGATTACTTAGGGGTGAAAGGGTTAAACAGTACATACAATATTGACTCCCTTTTCAGGGGCGGATCTAGAGGGGGGTTCCTGTGTTGCAACTCCCCCCCCCCCCCCCCGTTCAGCCACGGAGTTTACATAGATCACAGTTTACCACCAGTTGGAGTCTGAATTTAAATGCCGTAAAACACAGAAAAGTGCATTTCGAAGAGCTTGAAAATAGGACAACCCCTTAGTTGCGAACGGTAACTCTTGCAATTACTCCCGTACCGTCCGTAGCTAGCTACGGACGGTACGGGAGTAGATTGCAAGAGTTACCTTCGCAACTAGACAACTCCCCGTTCCCCAAATGTTGGATCCGCCCCTGGGTTGTGGCCTAGGGGTTCGAACACCTGACTTCCAATCCAGAGGTTTTGTGTTCAAGCCTCGCCTATGGCATACCAACATACTTCCATAGAATTCCCTCCCACTGGATGCGACTTGAAACCGAGTTCCCGTCCCTATATGACGTGAACTGTTGCTGGGGCGTTAAACCCATTTATTTTCACATTTTCTTTATCGATGTGCTGTTATTCCTTTTCAGAGATGTGTGCTTGCCGGTTGGATGGTCGTATTTACCGACGTGGATGGATGGATGGATGGATTCCAGACACGAAGATGCAATTTTCATAAGCTTATCTGTGATATATATACAAATACATCGGTATTTATATTTGAATATTATACTACATGCTGTGGCGAATTACGTTGTCTTTAATCACCAATTGACGTCATGAAGCGGATAACTTGACTGCATACGTTAGCTTGTATACAGTTGGCAACGGTGAACGACGGTGAATTTCGGCGAACTCTTAGGTTACAATTGAACACAATTGTGTGAAACGTGTCATCACGTTTCGTTTGGTTACCAAGACAACCCAGAGCCATGACAACGCCAGCTCGCTTATCAGCAACAGAGGGTTCTACTCGTCGAGGGTTAATGGAACGGCTGGCACTGTATATGGTGAGTTGTACACGTATTTACAGTGTGTCCGGTTTAAAGAGGTTCCTATGTAACGCATGCATAGTAACGCTCTGAATGCGTACTTTGTTGTTTTTTTTTATCAGGATCAGACATAGCACAAATTAAATCATAATTAATCCTTACTACGCTGAATTAAATAGTGTCGTCTGCTGGAAATGTTTTATTTTCAATATTTTTCGATATAAACCTGTTTTGACAGCGCATGAAAATCGTCTCCAGCGGAGACGATTCTCATGTGCTGCCAAAACAGGTTTTATGTTAAGAATTTAGGCAAAAATGAAAAACAGCAGACGACAATTTTCGTCACCCGCGTAGTGAGGGTTAAGTAGACATACGTTGTCGGAGTGCCATGTTTAAAGAGGCTATATGGTGATTAGTTAACGTACATACTGGTCAGCATGGTTATTCATCTTTCTATTGACAACGGTGAAAAGTAATATCTGCGCATCTATGGCTTACAATAATTATCTGTCCGTATATGACCTGGCGGTGGAACGGACATAAATCACAATCAAAATATATCCAATCCAATGGAGTCATTGGAGCCGTCGTACGTGTACATCGAGTCAAACGAGAGCCATAATCGGGGTCAGTAAATTGTAGGACATGCACTTGCCTCACAGTGTATATCCAGATGAGATGGCATGTAACTATTAACAAACGCATAATGAGCATATGTTGTTTGGCTTTATTTGCTATGTTAAGCTAATAACTTTACCTACATTATTGGCTTAACTTGACCCCAAACTGTCGATTTCTGGGGCCCGTTTCACTAAACTTCGTACGACTAAAATGTTCGTAAGTGCAAAATTATGATAGTCTGTAAATTTCACATTAACAATGTTTGCTTGTAAACAATTATTGGATTAACATTTATTGAGCATAGGCTGCGTATGCAGCCTATGCTCAATAAATGAAAAACCCATGAATTGAAATTTACAGACGATCCTAAATTTGCACTTACGAACATTTTAGTCGTACGAAGTTTAGTGAAACGGGCCCCAGATGTATACGCAGATGGTAAATGTGCTATCATTTCTCTGGATTCAAATTCTGATTAGTGCCCAAACGAACTGACAAAAATGCCATTGACTTTTCAAATGCACATTAAACAACCATATCACCAATCTGGCCACCAGTGGTTTACCTCTGCTTCTGTTCGTTTCCAGATACAACTTCCTGTGAGAAGTCGATAATGTTCTCCACGTTCACCAAAGACACCAACAACTCCACATGTGGCTGTCTTACCGGAACCGGAATCGGGGGGGGGGCCCGTTTCACTAAACTTCGTACGACTAAAATGTTCGTAAGTGCAAAATTACGATAGTCTGTAAATGTCACATTAACAATGTTTTCTTGTAAACAATTATTGGATTTACATTTATTGAGCATAGGCTGCATATGCAGCCTATGCTCAATAAATGTAAATCCATAAATTGAAATTTACAGACTATCTTAAATTTGAACTTACGAACATTTTAGTCGTAAGAAGTTTAGTGAAACGGGCCCCCGAATCGTGAATAGAAATATACACTGTCACCAATGGTCGAATGGTCAAGTTGTCGAAGTGTACAGTATGAAACAATGCAGTGAAACTGACACAAGTTGACATTATGATACCGATGGTCGTGCATGTACATACTTGAGACATGCCATGTGACTTTGTACCTGCGAACATGGGCGATATTTCATGACTAGATGGTCGCGGCCCGCAAGTCGCGCCCGGCCAGGCTTTGATAGTATACCGAAAAACTTTAACCAAAAAAAAGCTTTAACCGAAAACTGTAACCCCGACACACGTACGCACATGCGGATGTACGTACGGACGTATGTAAGCCAATCTGCCGACTATATCGCAAGTGGGCGCGACAAAAACTGTTTACAAACTTTACGACAGTTCCGGAAATGACATCGAAAGCTGATGAAATTGGCATAGTCAATGGCTATGCACATTTCGTCATTTACAGAGAGTATCAGAGTTTCTGAATATATTTCATGAACAATCGCACATGTTCTTAGGTATAAAATCGCACGTGGCGTGTCTCATATGTTGCTGTGACTGGAAAAATGGGGCTTATGGGATTTATTATCAGCGTAGCTACATATCATATATCAAACTTCCTGCAGTCTGATAACAATCTATATTGCCTGTTACAAGCATGACGTGTGTTTCATTGATGTAATGGTGAACAGTGCAGATCCTGATCAGACTGTGCGGATGCACAGGCTGATCAGGGATCTACACTGGTCGCAAAACCCATACGCCCCATGTCTCCAGTCACAGCCACATTTCACTAAACTTCATACGATACGTGGCTTGTCTCATATGTGACTGTGACTGGAGAATGATACTTATGACCAATGTAGCTCCTGATCAAATAGCACACACCTGATAACGATGCTTGTTAGAATCATGGTGAGTGTTTTTTTGATGAAATGACGAGCAGTGGAGACCCTGACCAGACGGTGTTGATGCACATGCGGATCTGGATCTACACAGGTCGTAAAACCCATAAGCCACAGTTTTCGTGGATAAATGTTCCTGTCTTGTGAAACACGAATAACGTGTGTGCATATAAGGGCAAGCATGTTCTCACTATGTGATTTTGTACCTAAGAAGATCTACGATATCTCGTGAAAAACATTTACAAAATGTTCCGGAAATGATGTCGAAAATTGATGTAATGTTCATAGGAATTACAGACTAGAATTCCGCATTTGTTATGACAATTTCCTCAACGTGCGACGTCATTTATACAAAATATCACAGTTTCCGTAAATATTTTTTATTAAAAATCGCAAATCTTCTAAAGTACAAAATCACATGTCTCAGACTTACAGAGTTACTGCCCGCAACTATGGGACACCTGCTAGTGTATAGCTGGACAACAATCGGAGAGGTGTGACCAAATGTGTAATGTTGAACAGATCCGAAAAAGAGGGGTGTGGATAGAAAATAAGACCGTTATTTATTGATTTTTTACCTACAAAAACATAAACTAATTAAAAGAAAACTAATAAAAAACACAAATTTAATGAATATTATGTAAACAAAAACATTTCTGGCAGATGGGAGGCCCGAACTCGCAACCTTCCGGTTAACGCCACGCGTGTCATTATAGGAATGAATGGCCTTTTTGTGGAATTTATCGGGGTATAAACTTGGAAAAGTCGCGGTAATACTGGACGAAGGCCGGAAGGCCTCGTCCAGTATTCCCGCGACTTTTCCAAGTGTATATCCCCCATAAATTCCACAAAAAGGCCATTCATTCCTTATAATTCCAGCATTTGAAATAAATTCATCAAGAAAATGTGTTTATTTTCCGTTTTCTTAAGAATTATTTTAACTGCGCCTCACGGTTACGGAAAGTAGTTCGGCGTGGGAGTTTACTGGGATATAAATTTTGGACAGAGACTTGCTATGGACCAATCAAATGTTAGGGAATTGTGTAAATATTTTTGTGCTGGAATTATTGTATGGTATCTCCCCTTAAACTTGGACACGCCCGTCCAGTGGCGATCTTTGAACATTCAGACTTTGTTGTCCATCTATAACCAGACCTTTCTGTCTGCAGTTCGCAGTCATCCCGCGTTACAGACAGACAATTCGGGTTACTCTGCTAGGTGAGAACATCACTGTTCGTGTAGATCCAGGTGAATCATCCGTAGCCTTCCGCCTCATCAGGAGCTACATTGTTTGTCAGTACTGTCACGATTGTTGTTAAAATATGTCCATTTCCCGTGGATTCGCAGGTCAAACCATTCGGGGTATTACTATTACGATCGAAGGTCAAACTTTCGCCGGTTGCCAAATATTGGTGTCCACACAATAGTGCTGATTTTTGTCGTCTGCTGATTTATATAATTTTCGATATTTCTCAAGAAAAACATGTTTTGACAACACATGAGAATCGTCTCCAATGGGGACGATTCTCATGTGCTGTCGATACATGTTTGGTGAACCAATACAACTAATAAGAAAAAAAAGTTAACAGCAGTATTTCGATCTCGCCTTCTAAGGGAGAAAACTCTGTTGAGAATCTGAACATTAAAGTTTGATCATATCTGATTTAAAAATGTTAGTTACTTATACAAGTCAAACATAATCAGTCCATAGCATTCGCTTATTCATATGTGTATACTTTCTGCTTATTATCTTGAACGCCAAGAACACTATCCGAATTATTCGTCTTGCTACATTTGTATTGTTCTGTTATACTTAATATTATTAAAAAATATGCAACCATGTATTGGAATTGATTGTCTATAAATTCCAGAGTCCAGGGGTCCGTTTGACTAAACTTCTTACGACAACAATGTTCGTACGAAGATTTGTGAATTGTCTTCTCACACTAACGAGTTTCTTTATAATACTACCACGTTGTACTTTTGTTCATTTCATTAAATGCAGCACATCTACGAACTATTTTCAAAACAAATTGCTGATTTCAATTTTGCACTTACGAACTTCTTAGTCGTAGGAAGTTCAGTGAAACGGGCCCCTGTGCCTCCGTTGTGGCCGTAACTGGAGAAATGGGGCTTATGGGATTTGTTACAGTGTAGCTGCTGGTCAAATAGCACACTGCTGTAGCCTGATAACGATCTACATTGCTTGTTAGAAGCATGACGGGTGTTTTATTTACGGAATGGCGAACAGTGCAGATCCTGATCAGACTGTGCAATGCCGTGGCGTAATGGTTAGTGTGTCGGACTACTGATCCAAGGGTCGTGGGTTCGAGCCTGACTAGCGGCGTGCGTTGTGTCCTTGAGCAAGACACTTTATGCACATTGCTTCAGTTCACCCAGCTGTAAATTGGTACCGATAATTCGTAGTTGCTCTGTAAATACGAATTACCGGCTTCTCTCAAACAAATGTCTACCTCCGTTCTTTCTCCCATTTTTGGGAGACGGCATGCAAAGTTCTAGAGCCAGTGCCGCAGATAAATATAAGCTAAAAAAAATAAAATGAAATATGTACAAATTTCAACAAACATTTCGAAAAATCGGCTGTTATTGCGAACTATGTTGTCAATGTATGTGTTTACACTTACAAACCGTTTTGGTCGTACGAAGTTTAGTGAAACGGGCCCCAGTATATTATATATTTCACATTGTCCTGATGTTTTCTGAATTTGTGCTCGGTATCAAATAATTTGACTGGTCCTGAGATAGGTTATGCTCAACGAACCAAACTAAAAAAGTGGTTTGTCTTTCAATATGTTCTAAGGTCTCGTTTTTCAGCTGCCGGCCCACATTTGTCCACAATTGACTAAGCATTTTGTTAACATTATGTGTTAACAAATAAATGCCTGAAAACATCTAGTGTTGGTGATAAAAATATTCTCATGCCATATTTGTGTTGCATTTTGGGTAATATTACCCATGATTCTCCATGACAATGGTTGTTACGTGTTATACTTCGAGTAAGAGAAACGAGGCCGTGTCCAGAAATGTGGTTGTGACTGGAGACTTATGGGATGTATGACCAGTCTAGCTCCTGATCTTCTAGCGGAGAACCTATGTTGTTTGTTAAAAGCATTATATATGAGACACACCATGTGATTTCGTATACCTTCGGACATCTGCGGGATTTCATGAAATACGTTGACAAAATTTACACTATTTTTCGTAAATGGCGTCAAAGTCACAGCCACATGTCTGTCTAGATCTTTGTTGGGGTGTTTCTTTAATTGGATGTTTTCCGTTACTGTCGGATAGTGATGGCCGGATTAGATCAGTAGGTAGAGCATCGGACTGCGGATCGGGAGACCCGTGTTCGATTCCCACCTCGACCTGCTCCGACATGCAAAGTCATCGAGCCAGTACCGTCGTTAAATCAAATAATTTGCATTTACTGTCGCATAGTAGGGGGATTGCTGACCATGGAAACCATAAGCCCTATGTATTCATATACAGTCATATATGTGGCTGTGAATGTAGAACAGGGGCTTATGGGTTTTGCACAGTCTGATCAGGATCTCCACTGTTCAATGAAACGGTAACTCTTGCAATCTACTCCCGTTCCGTCCGTAGCCAGACTACGGACGGTACGGGAGTAAATTGCAAGAGTTACCGTTCGCAACTAATACTAGTCATGCTTCTAGGCGGCAATATAGACCGTTATCAGGCTACAGGGGTGTGTTATTTGATCAGGAACACTGATCACAAATCCGACCAGCCCCATGTCTCCCGTCACAGTCTCATATAATGAGCGAGATTAGCCACAAATGCAATAATCCTCCATTTTCAAGGATGCCGGTCACACATCAGCAGCTAAACAATAACTGAAAGGTACATTTTACCAGAAACAGTCACAGATTGAGAACTAGTCTGGACACATATCGTGGGTACTGCACTCCGCAGTCGTAACATATTGGCGCCGATTGACGGTATTCCCATCCAGTTATAACATATATAGAATAAACACATTTTTGTCTAGTAACCGGCCCAATACATTTACGCCGGTTAACCCTTTGAACCCGAAGCCCGCTATATCGGTTTATGCAAACAGTGCAGATCAGATGAGCCGGCTCGTGACGAGCCGTCTCATCAGGATCTGCACTGTTTGAAAGTAATTTTCATATTTTTGAGAACAACAAATACCCCCTTTTGATAAATGGAATAGTCTGAAAAACATTTTGCGATGATTGGATTGGTTGCAAAATTAACATATCGCAGTCAATTCCAGTTCCTTAGGGTTGAAAGGGTTAAGAGACAAAAATGCGTTTATGCAATAGCTCTGAGAGCTGAGTGGAATCTCGTCAGGAAATCGGTGCATTTTTCGACGTGAAACGTGAACCAATGGAGAACGTGTTACATAATTATAGTGTATTGGGTTTGAACACCAATGGTAAATGTGACTGACCGTATAATTGGGTATTATGGGTGTTGAACACCAATGGTAAATGTGACTGACCGTATAATTGGGTATTATGGGTGTTGCGACCAGTGTAGATCCAGATCAGCCTGTGTTTCGACATAGTCTGATGATAACGATCTGCACTGTTCGCCCTTCAAAGGAACAACCGTCATGCTTCTAACAAGCAATTCAGATCGTTATCAGGGGGCCGTTTTACTAAACTTCGTACGACTAAAATGTTCGTAAGTGCAAAATTATGATAGTCTGTAAATTTCACATTAGCAATGTTTTCTTGTAGACAATTATTGGATTTCCAATTTATGGATGCAGCCTATGCTCAATAAATGTAAATCCATCAGTTTTAATTTCCAGACGATCCTAAATTTGCACTTACGAACTTCTTAGTCGTACGAAGCTTAGTGAAACGGGCCCCAGGTTTGAATGTTTGATCACAAATACCATAAGCCTCATGTCTCATGTTTCCAATCACAATTACAAATTTGGTCTTATGGAATCCACTGTCATGTAGTCAGCCAAAGGAACATAAAACATCCATATACCCGTTGCTGGCCACTTCATCTGTGGAAAAGGGAATCACTCCGCAAATTCGGCCTGTCTCGTGCGATATTGCTGTGAACGAAATGAGAATTATAAGCACGCAGTACAATTCCGCATTTGAGGTTGAGCTTCCGTAGCAAACGTGGAATTCGTCATTGCAATGGAACACAGCAAATGTACCAAACGTTCTCAACGAGTACATGTAGTACTACACAGGCTATATAATATCACAGGTCGAAGTGACGGACCATGGTCTATGAATACATTAAATATACAAAAAAAAGCATCAATACACGAGAAAGAAATAAGCTAACAAAATGCTTTACTCCCTCCTATACACATGTTATAAGATGGAGTCAAAAAACGTTCACTTATGTTGTGTCTCACTTATTGATGCTTTTAGGTACATGTATATTTAATGTATACCTTGGTTCGTTACTTCAACCTGTGTATAATATTGGTAACAAAGCCAGTTTTTGTTTGACGCCAATCTATTTTCAATGCATTGTCTTTGCTTTTATATGTTCCCAGTGTGTGTGTGTGTGTGTGTGTGTGTGTGTCCAAAAGCATCCCTTTACACGCATTGTGGCCAACTATTCTTGAAATCGGTGAACGGGTTCACAATCTTTTAAGAAAACGAAAGAAAAAACCTATTTGCCTTACAAACAAGTTGATCATAAGTCCTCAGTGACCTTGATCTTGAATGTTCAGACATTGGGTGTAAGCTAATAAAAGCACAATCCCTGGACATACAAGTTGTGGCCAAATGTTATTGAAATATATGAAGGGGTTAATAAGTTATTAAGAAATGAAGGGTGTTACACACGTGCATGGACTAACGTTATGTCCCATCTCGCCTATCGGCGAATGGTTACTAACAAGGTGCATGATCACGTGGTTACAACAACAACAATGTCGCCCACACAAAGTAAGTATTATTTGATATTTTCCTTAATATGCAACGGATTGTGATGAAATATGGCGCAGCAAACGCGTCTTCGTGAGCTGCATTTGGTGGTCTATGAAGTTTGACACAGACTTATGTCGTTTTTGCGAAAGCGATAGAAGTATGGGCGTAAATACAGAGACCACCAAATGCAGCTTAACAAGACGAGTTTGATGCGCCATATTTCATCAAAATCCGTTACGTAATAAGGACACTATAAAAGAATACGTACTTTGAATCGGAACTTGTTGTTGTTGTTGTTGTTAGTACCACGTGATCATGCACCTTGACTAATATTATAAATAACATAAGAAACTGTGATGGAACTGTATAAAGAATATTGAAACCGGTTGAGTGGAATATAATTAAATTAAGATCATGTGAAACTGAACATTTCAATACACGTTCTTACATATTGTATTATATACAGGTGCATGTATATGAAAATAGATTCCATTTTAAACATGATTGCCAGTTTTGACCAGCCGTTATGAAACGCTCAGTATGGACCAATACCAATTGCATTCTCTATCAACGATGGCACAGTTCAACAAGACGGCTACCCGACAATACTAGTACTGGGGTCAAAAGGTCGCGCTCCAGTACCCGTATGTTTTATGAGTTCCGGTACCAAATACGAGAAAAATGCCACGTTTTTGGCGCGGTAGTGTTGCAGCACCGGCGTCTGCACCATATTGTAGTCGATCACGAGGTATTTCTGGTTCGTGGCGTCAAACTGCGGCCATGGCGTCGCCAGGTGGGCGTCATTGGTGAGTTGGGGTCGCTGTAATATACATGGATAACTGGACAGTCAGTTGGCAAGAGGGACGCGGATCATCCGCGCAGTCTGATCAGGGCCTACACGGTTCGTCATTTAACCAAATAGCAAAGTGGTTGCTACTGACTGTCCACGTTATGCTGCCGATGTACTGTTGGTGTAAACGCATTAACTCCATAAACTATTCAAACATAAGTACTTTTTCATCATTAATACAAAAACACCCTCTCAAATCGAAAAAAATATATACATGTATGATGAAATTCCATCAAATATTGATTTTATTCCGACAAGAGAGTGTTCCTATTCAATTATTTTTTTTAATCATTTTGGAATTTTTGGACGGATTTTCACAATCTAATCATTATTTTCTTAGTTACATAACTTCCAAGCTCAGTAATCAGGTTTCGAAGTAAATTTCCAAAAAAATAATCGTTTTCAAACCTCGAGGACACTCACTCCCCAGCTCCTTTTTGCCAATGTTAAATTCCCATAGGAAAGTTTCGCAATAAAATCAATAGTTGATGGAATTTCATCAAATTGGAAAGGTGACATTTTTGTTATTGATGAAAAAAAGTACTTACAGTTAAATATTTTTCGGACTTAATATGTTTAAGAGGCAAACGTTCGTAGGCAGAAAAAAACGAGGAACAGGCAGTAGCAGATGCCAACCTATAGAGCGAATGTGCAAGAGGACAAATACAGTGGGGTCAGCGTGTAAGTGCACACACGAACGAACACGACAGGTTGGTTCGCTACCCACCAAAAGTGTATGTTGTTACCACTCAGTTGAACCGTCTCGCCGAGACGGTTCAACTCAGTGGTAACAACATACACTTTTGATGCAAAATGAAAAAAAAATGCAGAAAAATATTTACGTTTTGTTTTTATACATGAAATACAGTGGGGTCAGCGTTCCAACCTGTCGTGTTCGTTCGTGTGTGCACTTACACGCTGATCCCACTGTATCTCCAATTACTGTAGATTACTTAATTTGCGCGAGTCCTTTATTTCGTGATGGTGAAAACTCAAACATATTCGCGTGCCTGTTGTTAATGACTGTTAATAAAAATATTAATTTTCCATTACAAAGGGCATTATAAAGTATATCTTTTCTCAGCCGAGTGTCGAACTGTGAACTTGTCGTTTTGACACGTCCGTTTGTAAAACAAAACCGTGACTACATTTTGTATTATGACATAACGTTGCCCGTCTATCCGACCTTGTGCGCTGCAGTATGAAGTATTGACTAGATTGCCGACGCTTCATTGGTCGAACGACATCACGTGTTGTTATACCGAATAACAGAATGTCAACAAATACACAAAGTGTACTTCCTTTCGTTCAACAACAAAAGTAAAGTTATACATGTAGTTATTTTAGCATAGCATCTGGGGGAAGTTTCAGTAAACTTCGTAAGACTAAAATGTTCGTAAGTGCAAATTTAGGATCGTCTGTAAATTTCAATTTATGGATTTACATTTATTGAGCATAGGCTGCATACGCAGCCTATGCTCAATAAATGTAAATCCAATAATTGTTTACAAGAAAACATTGTTAATTTTGCACTTACGAACGTTTTAGTCGTACGAAGTTTAGTGAAGCTGCCTCCAGAATTCTAAATATAAGTTCAGGCTAGTGTCATTTGGTATCAAGTGTTTCATCAGTCTCAACTACGAAACGGTAGCAATTTCTTGACGAGCCTCGGAATTCCTACACGTTTCCTCGCTCATCTGATAAACTTTACATCAAAATACAAAGGCATATTATTCTCTATTTCCTTACCGTGTCTAGTTGCTGCTACATGGTACGGGAGTATAAATAGGTGTTACGTTACCTCAACCAATGCAGTCAGCCGCAATAGCTCAGTGGTAGAGCATCGGACTACGGATCGAAAGGTCCTGAGTTCCAATCCCGACACTGGCCGATTCGGCGTGTCCTTGGGCAAGACACCTTCGTGATAGCCTAGTCCTATCGGATTGGGACTTAAATAGTCGGTCCCGACATGCAAGGTCATCGAACCAGTGCCGTCGTTAAATCAAAGCATTTACATTTCCACCAATGCACGTACGTACCCGTGTTTGACAAAGTTACTCCAGAGCGCCATCATCACCTTGGACAATGCGACCTCGTCCGCGGTGTACGTGTTGGTCTGGGTCGCGTCCAGCGGAAGGCCCTGCATGTACTGCAACTCGTCCTCATGGTTCGCCCCTGTCCACGAAAATCAGTAGCAGATGTTACAGCATGTGGCGGTGACTGGATAAATTGTGCTAATGGGATTTGTGACCAGGTAGCTCCTGATCAAATAACACACTCATGTAGGCTGATAACAGGCTGTATTGCATGTTAGAAGCATGGAGGGTGTTTCGTTGACTGATCTGAATATACACTGGCCGCAGAACTAATTAGCCCCATTTCTTCAGTCACAGCCACATATTTGAAAATGGGTCTGAGTCGAACAAAAATAGCAGAACCCATAAAGCCACATATAGGGAATGCATGGCTAGTGTCTTTCATATCAAGTTTACCAGACAATGCTAGAAAACTAGAATTTCTAGATTCATTACCTGATAAAGTCCGTGCACTTATCTAGCTAAGCGCAGTTTGTCGGAGTAATTTTCTATTTATTCAGCCATATTTGCGGAACAAATCAAATTACTCGTAGAACAGACAGTGTAGAAAACGATGAGACTGCGCCGACATGCATACTGGTCAGTGTCCTGGCCGCAAAGACAATATGCCCGGGTTTTGACACATCGTCGCCACTATGTGGTTGCTAAAGAAGAGATTGGCCTTGAGTGTAGATCCTGATCAAATAGCACACGTATATAGCTTGATTCATATTGCTTGTTAGAAGCATGATGTCTGCTTCATTGATGCATTGGCTTTGTTAGAAGCATACTGGGTGCTTCATTGATGCAATGGCAAACAGTGCAGATCCTGATCAGATTATGTGGATGCAGGCTGAGCTGGATCTTCGGTGGTTGCAAACACATCGGCCACATTTATCCAGTCACAGCCACATATATCGTATACCGGTGGAGAAAAGCTACACGACGATGTAGACAACCACGGCCGCATGGTGGGCACGTGTTCATGAATATTCAACGAATATTTGAATGGAAGAATTCAACGAAATCTTACCATGGACGAATGTGGGCGTGGCCATATTGTGTGTTGTCGGCGCCGCCCTGAACTCGTAGAAGTACGTACGGCCTCTGTTCAACAACGCATGCCCGTTTGCCGCTTTAATGGCAGGCAAGACGAACAGAAGATCGCCTGATAACTTCACCAGCATCTCCACCCGTCGTTGATCGTCATGCACATGTTCCCAATCGGTGTATTCAAAAACGAACGCCTTTGTGATTGCTGATTGTGTCGTGGTGCTGAGATGTTGGTTTCCGTACAGGATTGGGATGACGGAAGGTATCACGAATGTTTCGAACTGTGTTTGCGAAACGCGCAATTTGTTTACATCCGGTTCCCGTAACGCCGGGCCCCAAACCGTCAATAAGTTTATGCCGCCATCTTGATTGTTTACGCCGCTTAAAAAATCTAGTGACGCAAAAAAGTCCCTGGCTGCGGCAGACGCGCTGCTGTTGCCATACACGATGTCACGTGGAAGTTCCACGATGAAGTCGCCGTCTAGGTACGGACCAAACGTCGTCTGCGTGGCGACGAACGCTGGCGTCATGATGTCAGCGTGTATCGCACTTCCGTTCATATTCCTAAGGCAAGTGACCGCGTCCACGACACTCTGGTCGCAGCCGGTAACCTTCGCCAGCCCGTCGACATTTGGCGCCTGAGTGACAATGAAGTCGGAGAACGCGAACCCACTCTCGGCTATAACCCTGCGGAACAATCCCCTGTTACCGGGGTACAGCGCGTGCAGGACTGTACTTGTGGCTCCCGCCGACTCGCCCGCTATCGTCACGTCATTCGGATCACCCTGGAATGCCCGGATATTTTTATTCACCCACTGCATGGCGAGATGCTGGTCCCAGAGTCCCTGGTTGCCGGTCGCCGCGCCGTCCGCAGACCGAACAAATCCGAATTCAGCGAGTCTATAATTTAATGTGACGACGATGATGTCGCCGTATAAACTCAGCATTTCGAACTGGTACCAGCTGGACGTGCCCACGTAAAACGCCCCGCCGTGGATCCAGATCAGCACCGGGTAACTGCTCTTGCTGCCGGAACTGTAGCTTTTGGGAACATAAACGCTAAGCATCAAACAATCCTCGGAGTACCCGACTGTGATACCGCTCGGTCGGGTTAACCCGGGCATGGTTCCCTGTATGCACGCCGGTGCGTATGACGTAGCGTTGTAAGTGCCGGGAAACATTGCCTTGGGAACCGGCTTTTTGAATCGGTTAACTCCGGAAGGACTCTCTGCGTACGGAATTCCCAGGAATTTGGTGACGGTCTTGACTTGTCCATCAATGGTACGGTCTTCCTCGAATCCGGCGATTGTACCGACCGGCGTGGCTACGTGTGGCTGATGACCCGAAATCGCGGCCCCATGTCCAGAATAAATTACACAGATCACGACTATCGCCTGACTCCACATTGTGATAGGATGCCGGGGTGTCTCACACGCATGTGGTTCCGTGGACGTATATATAGGTTTGTGACAGGAGAAATGGGGTTTATAGGATTTGTGTCAAGTGTAGCTCCTGGTTAAATAGTAGTAGCACACTGCTATTGTATGATAATGATCTATATTGCTTGTTAGAAGAATAGCGGGTGTTTCATTGATGAAATGGGGAACAGTGCAGATCCTGATCAGACTGTGCGGATGCACAGGCTGATCTGGATCTACACTGGTCGCAAAACCCATAAGCCCCATTTATTCCTCCACAACCACATATGAATTAAAACGTAGTAGTTTAAACATGTGACTTCAGACCAAGCCAGATAACATGCCGTACAGTATCATATGATGTGTCACTATTTAAAACATTCCTCTATCTCTGATCTGCCGACGCTGGATATGGAATTCGCTTTGTCACCCCGTATGTATGCCAACATCAGTTGACCTATGTCTGGGTTCCATGCTGACCAATTGTGTGGACGTTTTTCCATTTTATTCAGACTTTCATCCCCAAAACGGATTACAATATATCACGTGCACCTTGTTTACAATATTGGCCTTAGGCGTTCAATACAGTGTAGCTAGAGCGGAACTTACACATTTGTAGCTACAATAATTCGCCTCTGATATGTTATCTATCGCGAAATTACGGAAGCCCATTAGGGCCACTTCACTTTTTTTTTTCATGAATTTTCATAATACTTTCTTGAATTTTTCAAGATCTTTTCTTGAATTTTTCAAGATGTTTTCTTGAATTTTTCAAGATGTTTTCTTGAATTTTAATGTTTTCTTGTTTTCAAGATGTTTTCTTGAATTTTCAAGATGTTTTCTTGAATTTTCATAATTTTCAAGAAAAGATCTTGAAAATTCAAGCAAAGAACTTGAAAATTCAAGAAAACATCTTGAATAAACGGAAATTAAAAAAAAGTGAATTGGCCCTAATGGGCTTCCGTACGAAATGTATGGAGCGGTGTAGCAATTTTGTTTCTAGGTTAGACACCACCAAATAGTTCTAACCTTCTAACACATTTGTGGCTGTGTCTGGTGAAATTTGGTGTTATGTGATGTGTGACCAGTGTAGCGCATGATCAAGTAGCATGCTCCTGTAGCCTGATAACGATCTACAGTGTGCATTGCTTGTTAGAAGCATGACGGGTGTTTCATTGACGGAATGGCGAGCAGTGCAGATCCTGATCAGACTGTGCGGATGCACAGGCTGATCTGGATTTACACTGGTCGCAAAACTCATGTTCCCAATTAATTTCTCCAGTCACAGCCACGATGTAGTCCATGTAGTCCACGATGTATCTACAGCATATATACACGTATATTAGTACGTGTATGTAGTTGAAAAATAACTCATTTTGTCTACCACATCCATGTACTCGTATAGGTATGCTCGTCTGAATTTATATTCTTCATACTTAGCCTAAGTTTCAGGTTGCCAATCGGTAACATTTGCTGCTGCGTAGTCAGATTCATCAAGTGGTTGTCAAGTGGTTGGAAATCCGATGATTCGTTGATAATTGAGACATGATGGTACAAAATCACATGGCGTGTTTCATTAATGAAAACTTCCTTATCGATACCAAAACGATCCATCTATTACATATACGTTCATATCAAGAGTTACACACATTTAATTAATGTATTAAGAACGTTTGGTGGCGGCCATCTTTGATTACACCGCCGAAACTGGTTTTGACATCACATGTGTATCGGTCGGACATGCCTGAAAATCACACAATAGACACCAACATCATTCATCTACTACGGTACTATCAAAAATTACAGTGAAACCTCTCTAAACCGGACACGCTGAAAATGCTTTATTGGTATTTCTTTGGGCTGTTTTTTTATTTACCTCCATGGCAAAGCATGAACACATGTCTTGGAGTGGTCATATGTCTGATTTACAGTGGAACTTCTCTAAACCGGACACCCAGGGAGGTCCACAGGGTGTCCGGTTTAGAGACGTTACACTGTATATGTATTTCGCATTTGGTATACGGGGACCATCTTGCAAAATGGCCGCTCATCAGCTCCTGCTATGAATTTTCGGAATTCTATCTAGCGGATTCATGACACTGGGGGGTATCCCATATTCGAAACAACTGTCAAAGTAAAGTGAAACCTCTCTAAACCGGACACCCTGGAAAGTTCCCAGGGTGTCCGGCTTAGAGAGGTTTCAGTGTAAATCAGTAATGTAATCATTCTGAGTCATGCGTGTGTGCTATGCGATCACGAATAGACATTATCACCTGAAATAAATGACAAAGAAACTCATCAAAAATAATATCACAATTGTTTTCTTGGTGTCCGGTGTAGAGAGGTTCCACTGTATATGCAAATGAAAACGCATACGGGTTTCCATGGCAGGGCCTGGCCACAGTTGCTCTTTGGACGATTCATGATACAGCGGAACCTGTCTAAAGCGAACACACTGGCAGGTCGCTGGAGAGATTCGACAGCATATTCAGGCATATGAACACTCAAAGACGGCGTGTGTGCTTTCGTTGCGATCATCGATCAACGTACAAAATTAATCATCAGATATATTATCATATAAGATAAATAACGGCGACTCATAAGTATATATATAAAACTATGTCACATTTACGAGACATGCTATGTGATTTTGTATCTAAGCGTGATTTTGTACACCGTGTACAAAATACAAAGCTTTTGTACATAATTGTGTACATAATTTTCATGAGATATGCCACATCGGCATATCTCATGAAAATTATTTCCAAAATTTACGATATATTCCGTAAATAATGTCAACGTTGACGAAATGTTCAAAACAAAAGCGGAATAGAAATCCACATTTGCTATGAAAATTTCGTCAGATTCGATGTCATTTACTGAAAATGTCACAGTTTCTTTATATTTTTCATGAAAAAATCGCACATCTGCCTAGGTACATAATCGTACGGCTTAACAAGCCATTAGAATTTGTACCTACGAAGATGCATGATATCTCATTAAAAAATGGTTAGAAAATTTAACATATTTTCCGTAAATTACGTCAAAAGTTGACGAAATTGTCAAATCAAATGCGGTCCATTTCTCTTATATACAGAGAGAGAGAGAGAGGAAGAGGAGAGAGGAGAGAGGAGGAGAGAGAGGAGGAGGAGGAGGAGGAGAGGAGAGGAGAGGAGAGGAGAGAGAGAGAGAGAGAGAGGAGAGGAGAGGAGAGGAGAGGAGAGGAGAGGAGGAGAGGAGGAGGAGAGGAGAGAGAGGAGAGAGAGGGGGAGGGGGGGCGGGGGTTGGGGGGGGGGGGGGGGGGGGTTCTTTCAACAGAAAATAATCTCATTAGTAGTCTAAATGTCGTTGACCAGCGACTGTTGGTCAAACCCCAATGTACCCCTATTGGGAGGGTCACTGAAGTTGGCTCCCGGGGGATGGAGTGTAAGAGGACAATACTCTGTATAACACCAAAACGCGTGAACTCCGGTGTGAAAACTATAATGTCCGTTTTATTGTCATTCAAATACCTGCTGACCGCATTGAATAGGGGAATAATATGTGGATAAATGTTCCTTATGGGATTTGAAACCACTGTAGCTCCTGATCAAATATCACACATCTGTAGCCTAGCAATGATCTACATCGCATGTCAGAAGCACGTCGGTGTTACATTAATGGAATGGCGAATAGTGCAGATCCTGATCAGACTGTGCGGATGCACAGTCTGATCTGGATCTACACTGATCGCAAAACCCACAAGCCCCATTTCTCCAGTCACAGTCACATATCAATTCTCAACGGCCTGGACACTCACTAAAATATTCATTGTCCAATTGTCCGACAGAGGGACTAGTGTTATCGCTCTTTCTTTCAAAAAGGGAAAACAGTCCCATATGTCACGTCGAGGCTACAGAAGGTGGTGTAAGGGGTTAGATAAACTCGCCAGGTTCACCTTTGATCCCGTCCTCCGTCTACAAAACGTTAACATTCAGCATCAAAGGCTTTCCCACCCTGTTTCATGGGAACACGTTTCGCTGTATTGACCGAACTACTTGCACTTTGACCCTGAGGAACAATGTCGATTATTATTGCGCGCGGATGCGATTGTCTGTTTAGAAATAGGTCGTGTGACCACATGGTGTGGCCGTGATTGTGGAGGTGGACGTTAGCAATACCTGATGGGCAGTACTTGTTGCTGGATGACCGTTTCCATAGTTCGCATCTGTTCTCCTCATAAATACATTAATGAGCGATTCTACTAGACTAATTGCTTCTGAATTTAAATGAGAAACATTTAAGCGTTTCACCGCTAAATATAAAACTCAAAAGTATGCTTGAATATTGATGTTAAAGATAATGCTTGTGAAATAAATTAGTGCATTAATTTACCAGGTTTTGCAAGCAAGCAAACGGTGTCTATGGCTTAAATCTGGGACGACAATGTATGTATGGTACGGAAGCCCATTAGGGCCACTTCACTTTTTTTTTAATTTCCATGAGCACGTGGTTACAACAACAATAGCAAGTACTGAAACTTCCAGAAACCCTCCGATCAAAATACGTATTCTTTTATTGTGTCCTTATTATGTAGCGGATTTTGATGAAATATGGCGCATCAAACGCGTCTTGTAAACCTGCATTTGTGGACTCTGTACTTTGGCCCAAAGTTTCTACCGACACGGAAATCGATTCTTCGCGAAAACGAAATAAATCTGTGCCGATATGTCTGTGCCGACTTGTCCGGCTAATTTACGAACACCCCTCGTATTTGCTTAAGACACTGCGATTGTCAAAGGTATTCGAGATTACAGATCGATACGGGATCAATATCAGTAGTATATACAACATACGCGGTGGCTAATGTACGTCAAGCATGACTGCTTTGTATGTCCGCGGTGACCTACATATCAATATCGCAACAGCTACTGGATCAACTGAAGAGGTCAATGAGGAATAGTGCTAACTCCCTCCATCGGTTCATTTAACCCGAATTTCTATCTGTCACGCAGTTACTTAAGTTGCCCTGCGTGACAGCCAGAAAATAACTAGCTGTTAGGATTGAGTATACGTGTAACATACGTGTTTTGCATGAGGCACTCTGTCCCGATTTACAGTCACAATCGCTATAAAAGATCGAAGATGTCGGTGGAAGAATGGGGCTAACTTGCCATGGGGGAGTTAGCCCCATTCTTCCACCGACATATTCAAGTTTGATGCGATGAAAGAAAGTGAAACTGAATGGGTTTAACGTCCCAGCAACAGGTGATGTCATGTACAAACGGAATGATGCGGTGAAGCTCAGATGTCAATGTAAATTGCATATTATCATCTTCCAATGACGCGGTACTCATAGTTGTAGACAATATTTCTCGAAATAACTCCGAAATGGTTGCAGCCACGATGTGGTATCCTCGATGGGGTGGTGTGGGGGTGACGGGGTGGGGGGGGTGGGCGATCATTGTATGCTTTCTAGAGGTTACTGCGCATAGCGAATAGTTGCGGAGGTGTGTATGAATACATTTGTGGCTGTGACTGGAAAAATTTAGCTTATGGGTTTCGCAACCAGTGTAGATCCTGATCAGCCTGTGCATCCGCACAGTCTGATCAGGATCTGCACTGTTCGCTAGTCCATCAATGAAATACCAGTTATGATTATAATAAGCCATATAGATCGTTATCAGGCTACAGGAATGTGCTATTTGATCAGGAGCTATATTGATCACAAATCCCACAAGACCCATTTCTCCAGTCGTAGCCACATAATTAGTATATGGGCATATGTAGTGGGTGCGTGTGACGTGTATGCTCCACCGCGATATAAGTCGGTTTGATATCGCGTTACCATGCCATGTTTGGACACAAATAGATGTAAACACGGAGGTTAACACATTTGTCTAGGTGAGTCATGTTTTTTTGTGTTTTGTTGTTTTATATATGTAAGATAGCATACATGAATATTGTTTCATATATATGTGAATTTATCTGAAAGAATATGCATGTACTCAATCTTACGGTAGTTTGTATAGTAAGGCAATATTGTTTGACTGTTGCTCGGTGCCAGTTGGCTCATTAAAATACACTTCTATATTATTCCGAGTTTGCTATAATTAGACCACCAACATGTTTAAACAGTATGTTATATCATTAGAATATACACATGCGAATTTTTAGACATGTTTATCGAAGGATTTAGGAGAAAGCAAGAATGATTGTATAATTTCAATATAATATATCTTCCTCCACGTATGTGCATATTAGCTACAAACAATACTGGTCGGCGGACTGATGGATGGAAATATAGAGAATAGTAGGTTAGTGCCGTGAATGGGAAAACATTTCTGGCAATGCTTAACCCTTACTACGCTGAATTAAATGGTGTCCTCTGCTGGAAATGTTTTATTTTCAACATTTCTCGACTAAAACCTGGTTTTGACAGCACGCAATATAGACACGTGTCACAAATCCCATAAGCCCATTTCTCTACTCACAGCCACATATAAGTTATGATTTTGCATGCAGTAGTTCAAGTAGTAAAATGAATACTTCTCCTATGTTAAAGTTGTTGCATACCCAGGGGCGGATCCAGCATTTGGGGAACGGGGGGTGTCTAGTTGCGAATTTAACTCTTGCAATCTACTCCCGTACCGTACATGCAACACCGGAACCCCACCTCCATATCCGCCCTTGATACCTTATATTTCCACAACCGTTACTCCGATTTACTTCATTACAAGACCTTGACCTTTTGATATTCACAAGGTCGCTGAAACACGTAGCCATTTTTTTATAGCCAATAATGCCACGGGGTGTGGGGTGCATATCCATGTTTTACAAACATATATTCTAGTTACACAATTGAAGGGGTCAGTGAAAAAGGGGGGCTAAGTGACTTAGCCCCCTTCTTCCAGTAACCACCCCTTCAATTCATAAAAGACACCGACTAGTGATTGCTTTTTTTTTATCTTTTATAGGCTGGTGAAAGTTGCTGACATGGTTCGCAAGGTTGCCATAGTTACCGGTGCAAACAGGGGCATTGGATTCTATGTTGCTAGGCAACTGCTACGAAAGTTTCCGGGCGACGTGATAGTTACAGCCAGAAACTCAGAAGCTGGCAGACGGGCGTGTAGAACACTGGCGCTAGAAGGTCTGAAACCGGTCTGGCACGAACTGGACATCACACAGTCCGCCAGTATTCGTATGTTTCTCGAATTCGTTCAGGACACTTATGGCGGAATTGATGTCTTAGTAAACAACGCAGGGGTTATTTTTCCTAAAGACTCGCCGCTGTCATTTCATCGGCAGTCCGAACTTGCAATACGGACGAACTTCAAAGGAACACTGAATATGTGTAAACACTTTATCGGGCTACTTCGGCCACATTCCAGGGTCGTCAACCTATCCAGTGAAATTGGATCGATGGTTAGTTTAGGCGCGGGCCTACGCAAAGAATTTGACCTTGACCACATGTCCGTATATGACCTTGAAGGTTTAGCAGACAAATATGTAGCAGCAGTTAAATCTGGAACTTGGTCTAAATACGGTTGGCCCGACCGAATTATGGAAACGGCTAGTGTGTTCATCAACGCTATGACGTATATCCTGTCACGTGATCTGAGATGCGACCAGCGAATTAATATCCTCGTGAACGCCGGATGTCCCGGATGGACGGCCACAGACGACATGAAGACGCACCTTGACTTTGGCGGTTGCCTTGGCAACAAGCAGGCGACGACGCCAGACTTGGCAGCAGACGACGTTGCCTGGCTGGCGTTACTACCGTCGGGGGCTGACTCGCCGAATGGTCACGTGGTGCAGAACCGAAAAATAATCAAGTTCACTTAGGGCCGGATACAGTGAAACATTTCCAAGCCGGACATGCCGGTGGTTCCAACATTGACCTTTGACCCGGATGTCTTAATTGACCCGGATAGGCGCCCACTAATATCTGGTTGCCACTGGAGAAATGGGGCTTATGGAATTTGTGACCAGTGTAGGTCCTGGTAAAATAACCCGAATGTTCTGTCGCCCTGCGTCACAGACAGAAAATTCGCGTTTACTGGTCAAATAGCACTCATGTAGCCTGATAGCGATTTATATTGCTTATTAGAAGCATGCCGGGTGTTTCATTAATGGAATGGCGAACAATGCAGATGCTGATCAGGCTGTGCGGATGAATAGGCTGATCTGGATCTACAATGGTTGAAAAACACATAAGCCCTATTTCTTCAGTCACAGACGCAATTCATATGTGGATGGGAATTTTTATTACATAGTTTTGCATTGTTGTTTTTTACTTTTCCACAATGGAATCAGTTACAACTATTAGCTATATACATAGAGAATATCAGGTTAATATCGTTTGATGTCATGTTTATCAGGCAAGGCTAGGAAACGCGTAGGAATTCCAATGTTCGCAGCGAAATTCCTACCATTTCCGAACCGAGCCTGATACATTTGAAATCAAAAGACAGTACAAGGTACAAGAACATTTATTTCACGTCGGATAGTAACGTGTAATAAAAGTGACTTCCATAACTATTTTTCAACCATGATATAGAGGATATTCATATTTTTGCAACGAATATGACATAAATGTTCATCGAGTGGTGTGAAATGTCCATAGTTCACGAGTGCCGTTAGGCACGAGTGAAATTTGGACATTTCATACCACGAGATGAACATATATGTCATATTCATTGCAAACATATGCATATTCTATTTATTATATACCGCTCCATGGAAATTAGCAGTTTTTTTAGACTTTATACGGTAATTAATGTGTATTTGCAGCCTATTTGCGCTGTTTTGTGCAGATGCGCGTTATGAATATAGATAGCGGAAGTAGTCGTATTTTCACCGAAAGTTGTTTATTTCATCGATGAGAACATATGACTTTTATTTACATCGTATAACTATGTATTTCATGGTTAGGTATATAATAAAGCATGATATTATATTTATCAGATGACGTTTTATATGCTGGAGGATTGGCTCAAGTGATTTTTGCTGAAACCAATGTCGACTTCACGTTGCGTAGCAACACTGGTGTCCGTAGTAGCCTGCTACTAGCTAGCATCACGTGCTGGTGCCTCACTCCGCACCGGCTTAAAATGTGTGTTTAACCCTTAGAACGCGGGAAAAAATGTCGTCTGTTGTTGTTTAATATTTTGTCTTTATTCTCAATAAAAAACATGATTTGACAGCACTTTAGAATCATTTCCATTGGAAATGATTCTAAAGTGCTGTAAAACCATGTATTTGATAAGTTAAATGGATAATAAAACACAATTAGCAGACGACAACATTTACTTCAGCAATGTAAGGGTTAAAGTGGCTATGTCTCAGATGTGGATGAAATGTGAGCAAAACAGTCTCTGTGTCTTATCTGTAGCGAAGTGGTAGTCAGTGGTAACACGAATTGCTGAATGATCCTGAATGGAATTGTGTCACTGTTCGCGGGGTTTTCGATAGATCGGTGAAAGAATTGCTTTGTTACTAGTGGCGTTTTACAATTGAATTTTGCATGGAATTTTCTCGACTTAAAGGTACATGCCCACTCAGTAGGTTATACTATAGGGATACAGATAGTGTTGTATATTCTGTAGATATGACATCTGGTAAATTAAACATTCATTCACCATTACCCCACGTATTGATTGGAATTATTATTAATTGTATATCAGACCTAAATTAAATTTCCACACTGATACCAGGGGCGATAACCGTGTTGCCTTAAAATGTTAACGGATATTATTATTTATTCTCTGTATTTCTTTTTTGGTGTGCAAGGATCATACTTTATAATCTGTCGAAAATATTATTTATTTCAGATGACGTATTTAATTAGTACAAATAATTAAAAAATATCATGCCTCATTTGCATATGAAAATAGTATGATACCACCGCGAGTCACTATCAGTAAACTAAATATTATTAAATGAGTATATCTGTATAGCGGGCACATGTAATTTTTAGAACTGGTGGAATAGTGACACAATTATACACTTATTTAATTCCTATAAAGAACATGTTGTGCCTACTGAGTGGGCATGTACCTTTAATATTTACGACTTACGAACACAGACATGCAAATGCGACAGTTAGTCGACACACGCATGTTTTTGACAATAACAAGTTGTGACTGTATTCATACACTATCCCATTGATACACACATATAGGTCAACTGTTTTTTTTTGTGTGAAATACTTCTTCGGAGGTACCATCTGAGACACAGCCACTTTAAAATATTACTGTTACATGTATTTGTTAGATGTCTATTAAAATCAGTTTAATATCTTATTTAATTTTGTGAGTACAATGCCATTACTACGGAGCCCCGCAGGGGACATGGATGTTTTTGTTATTAATTCGTAAAACTCCATAATTTAAGCCCCTTTTATCCAGTATTAGCTACATTTGAGTCCATGCTCATGAAATTAAGCTCCCAGCTGAGAAAAAAGAATAGTATGCTACCAGCGTAGCTCCAAATGAGCCTGCGCATTGGCCATTATATATGTATCAATATGGGGTTGTTGGGTATTGTATTGTCCACTCAACATGTTTAGCGCAATTGGTAACGAACGCGCTTCTCACCAATGCGGCCGTTTTCAATCATCGACTGGGGCAGTTTGTGAGATGAGGTGCTGATCGCCAGACCGGACAGGTGTTTCTGAACATATATGACCCCAAGGGTGACCTGGAAAAAGAACGAAAGAATTATCCCATGTGTCTGGTGACTATATAGAAGTGTGCACATTTGAAATGTCTTGCAATAAAGCTTGTGGAAAGAGTTTCAAGCCGGGTTATCTTTGTCCCGTGTATTCAGCAAAACGTTAGTCAGTGGAAATCGGTGAAAGGAATGACGTCACTACTAGTGGGGTTTCCAGATGGTTGACGCAATACAGCCAAGTAAAATTTAACATGGAATTTCTTCGACTTGCTGTTAACGACTAAGAACAAGTTGCGACTGTGTTCATACAATAAACATTGATAGATCTCAATTGTGTTTTTTTTCTTCAAAAATGCATCTTCGGAGATACCATCTGAGACACGGTCACTTTAAATAATACATGTATAGTTAACCCGATAAGGGGAAAGAGTGTGTACTTGTGGCAGAAACCATCAAATTATGCCCATATGACCTTTTATATATCCACTTCAAGGTCTGATCGAGTACAAGCAATTGTGACTTGAGTAACAGCCAGATATTAGCATAAATCCAAGATGGCCGCCAAATTACCATATTTGTTCATATCACTGCTCACAATTTAAATATTTTAGCGATTCAAATTGTTATAGTCTGGTATTGGAACATATGGAATACATTGATAACATTTCAGGAAGCAGTTTGACTTTTGCATAAATCCGAGATGGCTGCCAAATGTCAAAATGTCCACAGTTTATCACATGTTTGCTATCAGTTGATGGTTTTAAGTGGTGTAAACTGTTATATGCTATACATTGGACACGCACACTTTTTTGAGTAAATATACGATGTAAATGGAATACATGATTCATCTGCAAATATCCATGATGGACGTCAAATACCAATATTGTCGTACAACTTTCCACATCTGTTCATGTTTATTTGATACCAGCGGCTATTTAGAAAGCTATGTTCATGTTTCTTGATGTATGCACACCATCGTTCGAGTGATCGAGTCTATTAAATAATTGAACATTAGCATCATTTGCATGAATCCAAGATGGCCACCAAATATCAATAATTATATGTTCACATCGTTTTCCTAATTCATATACATAGGTGATATATAAAAGTGTATGTAATTATGTTTGATTTGACAAACTGACTTGTTTCATAATGTCTTTGACCTTCAACTTTGTAAATGTCCAGTAATACGCATATATCCAAGACAACCGCAATGTAAATAAGAAAACAGGCTTCAAGTACAATCTGTCATATCTTAGAGCTTACTTACACACGCACATTGAACATTTGATAAATACGGGGACTATATCGTGTAAAGATTCAATGTGTTTGTTTGATGCATCGTGATGACATTGCGTAAGCTTTTCAAACTACCAGTAATCACCACATATATATTGGCGGTCATTCTATGGATACATACATGATACATGAGTCTTGTCTAATGTATACAAACAGTCCTTCGGACCAAATACATGGTAAGCATATCAATTTATATGTACACAATGAACACACAATCGAATGGACTGTGGATTTTAGTTGCTATATTTCATTAATAGTATTACAGTAAATAGTCAATATGAAATCACACAGTCAGAGCAGATAGTGCACTTGTTCATTAACACTGATGATACTCTGTATGACTTGTCTAGGGAACACCACATACAATACAAAGCAGCAAATGTAAGACAACATATTTCCATACCTGTGGTGATGGTGGTGGACGATGATATTCATATCAACTATCATCAGACGTGCAATGATCGATGCACTGTAATTAGTTTCAGTAACAACAACAGATACCTGAGCATCATAATTGACATTCAGATTTAATCAACTGATCCAAAGCCTTAGCGGTGCATATCAAATAACGTTCTCATGCTGAACAATGGACACACAATCGTTTGACTGTGTAATTATCTATGATTTCATAAATGATAGTGCATGGTATAGTCAATATGAAATGTGCTCACAGTCTGAACATAGAGTGAGCGTGTTGGTTAACACTAATGATAACACTGTGTGCATTGTCTTAGAGACCCGTTTTTACATAAAATACAAAGTAGCAAATTGTGGACAAAAATGCATAGCAACAACCATCACAATTGCACCGTAACGATTCCCGTAGCTCGAATACTAGTAGTTACCAGAGCATCGTATCCGACATTCAAAATTAATCAACACATCCAAAGCATTGTCGGCGTGTGGCCTATACGTTTCTTATTATGGCTAGCTCTCATGGCAACTCCATTAAACTGCACTTGGTAGCATGTGCATGCATGCTAACCTGTGCAATATACACTCAAATTGTGTATGGAATCAGTCTAGTTACAAAGAAACAGTTGCCCATCTCAGGCTAATGGTAGACTTATCATGAGTCAGAGTGAGGATGGCAACATTGTTGAACTCCTTCAGCAACAGGGTGAATGATCGTAGACAGCATGATAGGGGACCATCAGAGAATGCACATCTGAAATATGATGCAGCTATGTGAAAGAAAAGAGAAATTATAAGATACTTACCCGAGCGTTAAGTTTTTAATGCACTAAGTATATGACATTGACGTGGGGTTTAGCGGAAGTCTTAGGATAGTGGATTTGTCACAACATGATAGAGTGAATGCATGTGCGAAATATGAAGCAGTTATGTGAAAGGGAAGATAAATTACCCTAACCAGAGCAACTAGTAGTGTATGTGTTCAATCCCGTCGGAGTATGGTGTGTCCTTTATATACATCGTAATCGATCCGGCTTCCAGGGCATGTGTGGCATCTAACAGAAGACAATGGGATGCATGTGGAAGAAGTGTGTCGTCCCAAAAATGACTTACGGATTGGATGTACAGAGCATGAAAGTAAAGGACGTGGACCAAGTAGAAAGCTTCCGAAATCCTGGCACAGAAACAAATGCAAGGATTCCCAATTAGGACATCAACTGCAGCCACCAGAGCCCTTCTGTGTTACGCCTTCCTATGGGACGAAATATGATGAACCACTTTTCAATATAGCCAGAGACCCAGACACTATCGGCTGCAACATATGTGAACGGCTACTGGCCGTCAAATCCAAGGGCGATAATATAATATTACCTTCTACCTTTAATATAGACTGCACTCCGCGCCGGCGTAAAATGTTTCACGTCAAAATAGGCGCCGGATTCCTCGCGAATTCCCACTCAGCTGCATGCAGAAGATACCGATACTGCATAAACATGTTTTCGTCTATTAACCGGCAGAAGAAATTTGCACCGGTTACTAGACGAGAAATGCATTTATGCATTAGCTCGAAGTAGAGATGAGTAGCATCTCGTCAGGAAAACAGTGAAATGTTTTACGACGGCGCGGAGTGCAGTCTATGTTAAAGGTAGAAAGTAAGGTTGTTTTATCGCCTTTGGTTCCGTGGAATATCACAATTAATAAAGGAAAACGTGAACCGTACAGTCGATGACGAATGTGGAGATGTTCGCTCCATTCGTACTCGACTGCACGTTTCACTGTACGATCCAGTCAAAAACATCAATACAGTACATACATCCGGAAAATGTCAACGTTGGGAAAACGCACTGTAGGCCTATATGGTCAATCGTCCAACCAACCGACATATCCGACGAGCAGATATCAATGCCAAGTTCTTGACAGTCACATGCATTCTGCAGACAGACAGGGCAAACTATAATCAGTTCACAATCCTATAAGCACGATGTTTGACAATACCGCGCACGTTACAAAGCTGTAGATTGACGCTACATATCGAACTAGTTCGCGTAGCCTGGATACAACGACGATCCTAGATCATTCGGAACAAATATAACTTCTTCTTCGTCTTGTATGATCAGATGAGAATGCATAGGCTATATATATAGGCCATACAGTCTGCGCGTCGAATGGGCCAGAGACAATTTGAACGAAGTCTTGCAAATGGGGAGGGGGATGAACTGACTGTATAAATTGGTGGTTCACAAGTGTCTGTCTGTACATGACGTAAAATAGATATAAAGAATAAATAACAGAACTACCGTATAAATTATCCGACAAAGTCAGTGCCACGAAAAGTAAACGTGCGGGCGAAGAAAAAAAAGAAGAAATAACTATAATGAATATGTAGTTGTTTCTGGAGAAATGGGGTATATGGGTTTTGTGACCAGTGTAGATCCAGATCAGCCTGCGCTTCCACGGTCTGTTCAGGCTCTGTACACTACTGTTCGCCATTCCATGAATGAAACACGTGCCATTCTTCTAAGAAACAATATATACCGTTATGACGCTACACGAGTTTGCTATTTCACCAGCAGCAGATATACTGGTATCGAAATCCATAAGCTCCATTTCTTCAGTCATAGCCACATAATAATATCAATACCTTCAGTACCTTGATTGTGGGAAGAGTTGCGTCCCATATGTATTACGTCATATATACCCAAGGCGTAATACGCAGTTTTCTTGTTTTCGGCAAGGTCTATTCATTGAATTATGACGATCTACAATAGCATTATGTTATTTCGAAGTTATGTTAAGCATATTTCAATCAATAAATCCCTCTGAAATTTGCAAACTAATGGTTACTCAAATATTTACCCCATATAAATTTGCATCGTATATGTGAGATTTGGGTGTCGGACTTGATTCCTCGGACCCGTTTCGATTCGGTCATAGTACATTTCATCCCAATTTGATTTGCATTTAAATTGATCGCTCACGTTCGGCACAATAAGTTTGCTATGACATGCCTTATCTGCAGAAATTTATGTATCACGAATGAAAAAATAAAATAGTATATTTTACTTCTAAACATGTAAGAATTTACCTTATCTGATTGGGTTGGGACGAATATATTTGGGCCGAACTTGATCAGTCCCGAATGAATCGGACTCTTTTTATTTCTAACCACGTGAAGTCTTGATGCTGTTCGTTGCTGTTGAAGAATGCCCTCTGCCTCTACAAAAGTCGAGAGTGCAACCTCTCCGGAGGTCCTAGAACCACTAAACAAAGCTCTCGTTATTGTGGATAAGAAAATCCGCAATTTAGAAAAAAGGAAGGTAAAAAGTGCCCCAATAAGGAGTTAATTTTGTGTGTTTTCAGTTTTATAATTTTGAACGTTCTGTACGATTGTTTATCTACTTTCTCAATATTTTCTTCTTGTTACTCTTTTCCAAAGCCCATTTGTTATGACATGCCGAGTAATTGTCTTAAGCAATTCTAATTCTGAACGCGGACTCGTTACAATTCTTGACAGACATTTTTCACTCTGGAGCACCATGGGTCTCGGATTGGAGTAAGTGTATCTGGCTTCGCACAGTGTAGACAGCAGGTCCGTATACCCACGGTACTACTTCTTCGAATATCAATTATAGGGTCACTGGAATTACCGGAAACCTCTTAATTACCGAAAACCACCGAAATACCGGAAACCCCTGTAAATCACTATATAATGTCATAAATAAGTGTTTGTCGTGTCATAAATGGTTTGTTTACTATATTATGAGATATATATGCACTAATTACAAACTATTTGTTTGAAATAAAATGAGTTAGGATCCTCTTGTTTGGTGTTTAATTCCAAATTCAGATCGACTGTGAAATTTACCGGAAAACACTCGCAGTTAAGAATGGACAGTACTAATAGTTTGTTCCTCACAAATAATACATAATAATAGTATCTTAGGCATGGTATAATAATTATTATAATTACTATAATGATTAAATATTGTGTTTCAAATATGATTCCAGATTCCAGATTAGCGTGATATATATTACCGGAAAACACATTCGTGGACTCGATTTACCGGAAAACACCTTCGCTGACCGTGATTTACCGGAAAACACATGTGTGTGTACAGTATATGTATGCAAGGCGTCGTAATCGGCCAGTCATATTATAATGATATGTTGACTTTCGATGACAAATTTAAAAAAATAAATAAATATGACTTACCTGTTTCGGAGTCTTCAACTTATTTCGGTTACAGGTTGGTATGATTTATCCCGGCAATTCTTCCATTCCAGTGTCACTGTCGCCGTCATCCATATTTATATCGACATAATAATGTTGGGTATCTTACTGACACTAACGGAATGTAACGAAAGAGACGGGACGAAGTATATGATTGAAATTGTATTTTTTTTTTTATACAATATGAACATGTTGTAAGATTGTTTTTATAAGTGTTATGCTAGCACATGTAATATAGAAATTATTTAAATACTGATCTTAGGCATTAGGGCCGCATGGATGGCATATAGAATGAAAATATGGAATATGGATGATGATAAATAATTATTTCTGACTTACGGTTATAGAGATATTAGGTATTTGAAAATTTTTAACGCATATTTAACGAAAATTAACGGACAACCTGACGTCATTGTGATCAATATGTCGTTGTAGTATTTGCATACTGTATAGCATTTTATAATATATGCAAATGCAATACCACCTCATAAGAGGCTTCCAGATAATGGATTCGCGGCGTTTGCATTGCAGCTATTTTAAAATGGCATACAATTAAGCTGTTATGCTAGCACATGTACCGTGGAACCCCTCTAAACCTGACACTGGGTAAAATATAGATGTTTACCGTAAATGTGTTTCAATGTTATGTGATTGAAAAGCAAATCCGACTTACGGTTATAGAGATATTAGGTATTTGAAAATTTTAACGCATATTTAAACGAAAATTAACGGACAACCTGACGCATTGTGATCAATATGTCGTTGTAGTATTTGCATACTGTATAGCATTTTATAATATATGCAAATGCAAAACCGTATATCATATCCAGAATGTCATTGTGCTGTTTGTGGGTTTAATGAACGTGAGACCAAGGGGGGCACAAAGTGGTTCGGCATGTATGAATTGACTGTGTTTGAGGGTGCCTTAATCATGGACCACATTACACATATACTCGGTGCTGTATCTGATGTCATACGTCCTACGATCCTACGGGTGAACGGCTCCGATGTGTATTCGGGTTCCAACTGTGGCGGGTAATACGACATAATTGGTTTTGACAATGCCGCACTTAAAGCTGACACGTGTCCAATCTCACTAAATTGGCCGACAACTATGCTATCGTGTAGCAATTTGTTGTAGTCACTGGTCACCAGTCGCACATCCTTCAAGAATTCTGATTGGTAACTTTTTTCATTTTCAAGTAGTTCTAACGATGTTAAAAGTCTTAACAGATAGTGGTTATTTTGGTCTCCTGTTATTGCTGTAGACAACGCCCTGTATAGGCAATTACCATCACCAATTGTTGTGACTGGCATGCATTGTTGTCGCATTGCGGGGTGAAACACTTTCAAAATCAATTGTGTAAGTGGGATGTACGTGTGATGTATAATTTGGCGATACACTGTATGTTGCTAACAACTTTCTTTCCGACTTGGCAGTGTTGGTCAACTCGGTCTTCTTCTTCGACAGAAGTGCAGTCTGGAGTCTGTAAAAATGCGCAACTATATTACTGATCATGATCTACACTGGTCACAAGCCGATCATGATCTACATCTATATCACTGATCTATACTGGTCAAAAAGTGATCATTATTTAAACTACTGGTCAGCTAGCAAATAGTGTATATCAATGCTCATGCCAAGATAATACGGATGCTGACAAAATATACCGTACGACACTTTGTACCAGCATAGCCACAGAACTGCACAGCACAGAAGAGCCACATAACTGCACATAACTGCACAGCACAGAAGACACAACGCATACTGTGGTTGCAAATGTCATATTGTTTCTATTCTAACTTATTCTAGCTAACATAGTATCTAAACTGATAAAGATGGTACAACTGGTTTAACATGTGTCATGATTAACGCCTTTAGGCGGCGATATTCGCTAAAGTACACAAAGACGCGTGCCCAATAATAAGATTTCACAGTAGGTGGTACCTGGTTAACAAATTCCGGGTTACACAGAGATTAACTAGTGAGCAATGTAGACACTGAGATTATCGCATACATTATACAAATTGCACCAGGATGTACAATGGTCATAAACTGATCGTTGTCTATAATGGTACAAATATTACAAATTCTGCACAGTTGCATGTAGACCGAGATTGTCAAGAATTTAAAATGCTCATTATCTACATTGTTCACAAACTGGTAAACAATTCTTACCATGGACAATGCAGCTTTCGAATCGTACATGTCCCCATCAAAGGCACAGCAATGGCATCTGAACTTCAACGAGTGGAAGGACCACGACTTAAGATCTCCGCCAGTTAAATTGGCACAAGAAGCATGAACCCAATTCTTACAATTGGAAATAGACGGGATACGATTGTAATTTTGTATACAATATAAACATGTTTTAAGATTGTTATGCTAGCACATGTAATATAGCACACAATATGTGAAAATATGTTTAATTTAATTAACTAAGAGTTTGTGAAAATTGGCATGCATGTTAAATGCCTTATGCATTTTACTAGTTTTCCGGTAAATCATTGATATAATGCCATACACAAACATCTAGTATATTACAAATGTTTGTTGGTATAACCCCATGACGAGTATGACTGGCCGATTACGACGCCTTGCATACATATACTGTACACACACATGTGTTTTTCCTATAAATCACTGACATCTCGTTACAAACATAATTTTATACAAAATGGTTTTCGGTATATTACCCTGACGTGTTTTCCGGTAAATCACGGACATCGAGTCAGCGAAGGTGTTTTCCGGTAAATCGAGTCAATGAATGTGTTTTCCGGTAATATATATCACGCTATGGAATAATAATACTATCTACACCAGACAGCATCATATTTGAAACACAATATTTAATCATTATAGTAATTATAATAATCATCATATTCCATGCCTAAGATACTATTATTATCTATTATTTGTGAGGAACAGACTATTATATAATATACTGTACACACACATGTGTTTTCCGGTAAATCACGGACATCGAGTCAGCGAAGGTGTTTTCCGGTAAATCGAGTCAACGAATGTGTTTTTCCGGTAATATATATCACGCTAATCTGGAATAATAACACTATCTACATCAGACAGCATCATATTTGAAACACAATATTTAATCATTATAGTAATTATAATAATTATTATACCATGCCTAAGATACTATTATTATCTATTATTTGTGAGGAACAGACTATTAGTACTGTCCGTTCGTAACTGCGAGTGTTTTCCGGTAAATTTCAGTCGATCTGAATTTGGAATTAAACACCAAACAAGAGGATCCTAACTCATTTTATTTCACACAAATAGTTTGTAATTAGTGCATATATATCTCATAATATAGTAAACAAACCATTTATCACACAACAAACACTTATTTATGTTATTATATAGTGAATTACAGGGGTTTCCGGTATTTCGGTGGTTTTCGGTAAATAAGAGGTTTCCGGTAATTCCAGTTACCGTCAATTATATATGAAATAAAACCCAAATCCTGAAAATTAGTCTTGTTTCTTACTTCCACATTAGTCGTGACTTCATGACTCTTGATAAAGTCGTGAAGTATTTCTAAGGGGAAAAAGTGTCGCCCGATGTGGGGTTTGAACCCACGACCCCCGTAACACTAGCACGGCGCTCTTACCATCTGAGCTAACCGGGCGATCATGTCTCAACACCACACCGAACACTACACTCCTCCCCTTCTTATATTTGGGAACCAGGCATCAACCTCACAGCTTCACGAGGAGTATAGCCTGCAACCCAAAGTACACCCAGGCACAATCCTGTTTACTTCTGACACCATTAAAGTATTTCTAAGGGGAAAAAGTGTCGCCCGATGTGGGGTTTGAACCCACGACCCCCGTAACACTAGCACGGCGCTCTTACCAACTGAGCTAACCGGGCGATCATGTCTCAACACCACACCGAACACTACAGTCATGATTGGCTTAGCGGAAGTATGACTATTCATTCTAACTATTGTAAAGTGGCATTTTCCTGTGGAATTTTCAAAACAGTGATAAAGTATAAAATTTACATATATTTAAATTAAATAATTTGTGGGTTATTTCAACATGCATGTAAAATAGTAGTTGTGAAATATTTTAAGATTTTTTTGTTTATAGAATTAAAAAAAATCATTTTTATTGAGAAAATAAAACATGTTTTTTTTTGGTAAAAAATTGTAATGAAATCAACTATATAATGCTTGTGAATGTTTGTAAATGTAAACTAGCGTTCAATCCAAGTGTTTATACAGTTAGATGCTGAATATATTCAGTTTTATTGAAAAATATAAAATGCCAATAAACAAATAGCAGCTATCACGATCCAACTTGATTGGGTCCGTGATGTTCTCGACTAACTTCCGCATGTGATTCATATATTTTAATAAAAAAAATGTTGAATGCACAGCAGAAAACTGGCTGGAACCTTCCGAGAGTAAATCGTCATCTTGCATATGTTCCCCTATAGGCGAGGCAATTTCATAGAAGAGTTTCTGACGTAATATGGTGGGCTATACGTGTGCCAAATGTGTAACAAAACTTGAAAAGGAAACATGTCAAAAGTGGGAAATTATATCATGAAAACTGGAACAAATCCAGTGATGTACGTTTTTAAATTATCTTTCTAAACTGAAACATATCAGTTAAATTGTTTGAAATCATAAAACAAATGTGTCAGGGGTTGAAAAAATCCTTTTTTTCCACTCGCCCAGCTGGGCAAGTACAAAAAAAAAGTACTTGCCCAGGTCAAAAAGTTACTTGCCCAGTTTTTTAAAAAATAAAATGCTATTTCCAGTATTTGTAATGTTGCATCTTATTTTAAAAAAAGAAGCTTTTACATATATATGATCATTACCAAAACGTATGAGACATATTCACTATTATTGTTATTTATATTTTAAGTATTAAATGAACATAAACAAAAACAAAAATTATTTATCAAGAGATAAACTTCGTCGAGTTTTTTCTTCAACAACATTTTTTATCAGCGAATTTGCTCAGGCTTGCACGCTTCTTATTTTCTATAAGCGTTGAGTGACATAGATTTTGTTTAATTTATAGTGGCTATGTTTGCATGCGCTGCCTTAATTACTAAATTCAATGGTTTGAACTTTCGGACCCGGCGCCGACCGTTTCGTCCCAAGCCATTATGTTCGGCGTCTGAAATGCGTGTTAACCCAACTGAATACGAGACGATATATGTGGCCGCGTATACACTAGTCTATACTCGCAGTCCTATTATTTGTTAGCCCGGCCGCGTGCAGCCGACAAATAATCCGTGAATTAAACTTGCCCGATATGGACCGTGTTCAAAATCGCTAGCGATTCTACCCGTAACCGTATACTTAGACACTGCTTGAATCTTACTTCCTGCAAATTGACGTAAACTGTAAACAACAAATGGTCGCTGAATTAATACCATTTGTTGGCCGTTATCGATGGAATTAATTGGCAATTTCTTCAGAAAAAAAAAATCCTGACCAAATCTGTAGAAAGTACTCGACCGCCACAAAAAGCACTCGCCATGGCGAGCTGGGCGAGTGAAATTTCAACCCCTGTGTGTGCTTTGTAATGCAACTTCAGAACACTAATTTTATGACAAGTAACAGCCCACCATAGGTTTTTGAAACTTTGTTACTATTTTTAGATATTCTAGGAAACCACAGGTTTGATTTTCAGGGAATTCAGAAGTAAAACATAAATGTCATACAACAACATGTCACATTGCTTGAAGTGAAAATAGATAACATGTTGCTAAAAATATATCATTTTAAACTTGCAATGATTTTATGTTTTATTTTATTGTTCACGAGATAAAAACGATGTCGGACGATATTTTGCAATGCAGACACTAATTTTAAATCTCAAACTATGAAAAAGTGTCAATAGTTTCAAAGAGATGACCACTTTATGTGGGTGGGGTATGTATATTGGTAAGTTGTCTTTATTTTCTTTGTAATGTAATTGTATCATTCAGAGCTTACCAGGAAATGTTACATTTTGAATTCCTTCTTGATTCAGTGTAAAATAGTCGTCCTACTATAGTCCGCAGACGATAACTTGCTACTTGTTTACAAACAAACCGGTCATAAACAAAACACATACTAGGTGGGACAGGTAAATATACCTGTGACAGTATTCCTTTTCAATATTGATTTTCAGATTTGTCATCAAGTCTTATGTAGTCGAGAGGTTAGAGTGACGGATGTCAATATCGTAGGTAGCGAGTTCGAATCTTAGTAGTTTTTCATACATATATACACATATATTTGTTTTTGTTTATATTTTATTATATATTTATTTTTATGTGTGTTACATTAACTAAGCATGAGATAGATAACATGTACAACGTTAGTAACACTTCGAAGAAAACTAATAACTAAATGTGTGTACATGAATAATCTGGAGTATGTTCTAGCCGACCATGTCACATTGAGGTCATACAGCAATAGTTATCACCCTCGCCGTTTCACTTATTCCCTTCTCCAGCAAGCAGTTATAAAAATAACATAATTATATCAACAAAAGTAATCGTTTTGTGAGGTTCGAACTCACGACCAGATAAAATGAACAAAAGTTCTGCAAACGTATAGATATTCTCCCGCTTCGATACCACTGAGCCACACTACATGTCTGTTTTGCTCACCAAGATACACTAATATATTGACATGCATGCATGTGCACTTCATCATGTAGTTATTATATACGGAAACGAGGCTACGATATGATAATACACCTGGTCGACCTATAATTGGACTCACCAATTGACCTCCAGCAACTTATTATCGTCTGTCATTTATAGGCTAGTTATACATTTGCATATGTAAACAACCGATAGGTGGCTCAGTTGTTTGTTTATGCCGGAAATAGTATTTACCGCAACTAAGTGGAACCCGCGGCTATACGTGACGCTACTATCCTGTACGTGGCTTCGCACATCTCGATATTTTACTTGTTTGATGTTGTTACTGTTTTCTGAATCGTGTAAACACATTTCACTTTCTGAAAACAATTGTCTTAGAAAACCTAATGAACAATGAGATATCGGTATAACTATATATGGGCCGCGCTCTGTGAAAACCAGCCTTAATGACAAAATTTTCAATTTGCACTTTTTTACATTTTTTGTAAAATATTCTGAAAAGAAAATGCAAATACGTATGTTTCATAGTTTTTGTTTTATCTCACTTTTTGTAGCACCATGTGAATCACGCAACGAAAAAAAAGTAACATCAAGAAAATGACGTTATTGAAACGCTGACGTTTGTACAATGCAACACAACAGCCTACAGTAGAAATGCGTGTTCATAGACTCATTGACTGTGCTTGCTGTAAACTGTATTTGCTGATAAATTGCACTAAATGTATCTACAAGTGTTAGTATGTATACTCAAACATTGAACAGAATAAAATTATGATACATGTATGTACATGTAATGAACAAACCAAATGCACCACTATCAATGTTAAATCTATAATTAGCCGACATGTGACTTCGTAATTTGCTACTATCGCCAACTATCGCCAACTATCGCAGATTATGCATATACATGTACTGTCAGAAAGATATATTGTAATTATTTGAGAATTTAGTTCAGAATCTAATTGACGTCATTTACGTAACAGTTAATTGTGACGTCATTTATTGATGTAGATATTACGTCACTCACCAAAGACCAAACATAAACAACTAAACGACATTCCTGGTGTTTGAAATGCCTATGGCTGCACATATCAACGACTTCAGCGCCCGATGGTGTCTAGAGGGTAGTTTGACAACCCCGGGGAGTTTATAACAAATTAAAAATCGACTGTCCATACCCGACTCTCAGAATTAAATTTACATCTCAGAAAGCGGGAGGAACGTTTTCCTGTGTAGCCAATATGACTGACAGACGGTCTTGTGTACATGTACCTCGTACTAGCAGGTAGGAGGTATATAGGGAAATCCTGCACGGACCCCCACTCCCTCGGCTGCCCGCTGCCGCGCCACTGCCCCCACACTGAGAGGGCAGATATTGTTAGGTGTGGCCGCTTAAAAAGTTATTGTGTGGGCTACCCGTCTCGATCCTGTCTATGAATTTATTAACCGTACTTTGTAGATTCCTTCATATTTTTTTATTTGCGTGAGCATGCGTATTTATTTAGTAAGTGGAATGTATAGTTGTTAAAATCAAAAGTGGCCAACAGAACATTCATGGCAAATTTATCCATTACTGTGTATGGCCAACCAAGCCATGCTAAAAAGCACCGTGGCGTACGTACATGTATTTTGAATTCATGTCTGCACACTATAATTATAATCAAGTCAGTGATTTACACACTAAATTTGTACCGACCACAAAATTGCGACATTTGTTTGAAAGTGTCTCGTTTGAATTTAGACTCGTTGAATCTGAAAATATAGAATTTGTGTATTCCAGGGCGTATTCACGTAGGGGGAAAACCTGGCACGCGCCCCCCTAAAATTTGGCGAGTAAAGATATGTTTGCTCTAAAATGCGCTATAACGCAGCAAAATGGGGTGTAGATATCAAAAATATTCAGGAGGGCATACCGCCGGACCCACCTAGCAGTCTCCCGAGCTCTGCTTGGTCGACGAACAAACGGTGCTAGTTCGAAAATATAGTAAACTATTTCAATTAAGAAGTCACCCCACACCCCACACCCCCACCCCCCCCCCCCCCCAACCTGAAATCCTGGATCCGCTCCAGGTATTTGCTTTATATTATTTACACGCCTACTAGAACGTCCCTTTGGTAAAAAATAAAATAAAGCACGCAGACCTCCAGTGCTTAGTAGTAAGTAAATTAACAACAATCTAAAGTAGGACTTCTTAAATTTGTAAATGTTGGAGACCTGTGCATCTGCACAGCCTGATCAGGGTCTGAAATGATTGAACAAAATACTAGTAAAATATATGCCATACATTCATATAACCATATTTACAAGTGGTCAATTAAAATAATATTTAACAGTTATCAAACGGCAATCGTACGGCTGATGCAATGTGATATTTTTGAAAGTCGCTAACAATTACGTGACATTAAAAGGTACATGCAAGTGGTTGCAGATACAGATACAAATCAGTAGGCTACGTCCCTGGGGCCCGTTTCACTAAACTTTGTACGACTAAAATGTTCGTAAGTACAAAATTAAGATAGTCTGTAAATTCCACATTAACAACATTTTCCTGTAAACAATTATCGGATTTACATTTATTGAGCAGCCTATGCTCAATAAATGTAAATCCATCAATTGAAATTTCCAGACGATCCTAGATTTGCACTTGCGAACATTTTAGTCGTACGAAGTTTAGTGAAACGGGCCCCCTGTGGCTACAATTATGTTCGCACTAAATATGCCTGTGACACAATACCAACACACTAAATAATAAAACATGTAAACCAAGACCAAGAATATGATCATGCAATATGTAGATCTACGTAGACACATTATTAAGTCGTGAATGCAGATTTACCCGAGTGTGTACATATTTCGAAAATCGCTTGTCACGTTCAAATGAAAGTTAGCGTTACCCATCAAGCGTAATTCAGAACTAATCACCATGTAGTATTTTCATAGTTATAAATGTGAAATATTCTGGCATAAAAATGATGTATTTTAGAGCAAAATGTATCGAGTAACCCCCAAACTAGTGATACATCACTCAGACTTCCAGACTTCAGCTCGTTTGTTTCAAAATCTACATCTGTTATTTTGACGTACGCTATGCTGATCCAGTATGCTGTTTGTCAATTTTGTTTAGACTACCAGATGTGCAGCATTAGCAGAAAAAAATGTGACGTTGCAAACATGCATGTGATTTCATACATCACACAATTTACATCACTTACTGACGTCAGAACATTATGACATTTTACCTGCATATACTTCATTGAACTGCGTTGAATATTCAAGGAATTTTGACTGAATATGGGGATATTAATGACATGAGCAGAATTAGCCAACACCATTGTTGCTTGCAATCTACTCCCATACCGTCCGTAGCGAGAGTTACGATTCCATTCATAGGCTTCTACTGCAGAATAGCGAGTCAGATCTCATTCGCTGAGACTATTCAAATGAGTGGTAACAAGGTATACATACATTCATGAAGAAATAAAAACAATAGAGAAGTATTGTTGAACATTTTGATACCTGTGTATCTGTATTCGTCATGAAATTGTTTAATTATTCTATTTATTGTTACAGCTAAAGCTTGATGTTTACAAGGAGAAACAAGGCAGTGGAACATGTCTGGAGAAAGACCAACAGGTATGGTATTGTCATCTACTCATCATGTCATAACCTACAGAAATGCAGCAAATTTTGTTGAGCGCGTGTGGAGGTCTATAGTGATCACAATTGGGTCTGTGTGTCAGTCTGTGTGCCCACTTGATCAAAAACCTCTGTTAGCTTAATGGACTGTTAACCCTTAAAATGTGGGAAACGTAAATTGTCGTCTGCTGTTATTTCATTACTATTTTTTTCTCAATACAACATTGTTTGACAGCGCTTTATTGGAAATGATTCAAAAGTACTGCCAAACCATGTTTAATTGTTTTAAAAAAGGAAAGTTAAAGGTAAACAACAAACTAATTCAGCATTGTAAGGGTTAAATCCGTACCAATGTTAAGGATTTAACAGTCAGTTAAGCTAACAAACTGGAACACTGTTAAGGATTTAACAGTTCCTTAACCCACTTCAGCCTAAGGACACAATGATTTTAGTTGAAAAAATATCAATACTGTATTTATTACTCCATATAGGTATATGCTGTTACCACTCATTTGAACCGTCTCGTGCTCGTTGAGACGGTTCAAATGAGTGGTAACAACATCTACTTCTAAGATGGAATAAAGAAAATAGGGAATTTGTTTCTAAAAAGTTTCATACTACTATAATTGTATCCCGTCACGAATGGGTTAAGCTAACAGATGGGTTTTTTTTTTGGGGGGGGGGGGCCTGATATATATGTATAGACAGTGATAATCATTGTGTCTATGTGCCTGTCTAGATGGCAGATAAACGTGACATCAAAAGGAACTACTAGCTAGCCAAGGATTCTCCCTCTATTCTTGCAGCCGCATCAATATGAAATCCCTGTGCTCCAGATAAGGTGCGGATTCGCTTACATATTGAATATCAAAAGTGGGAGTACAAAATTCTCACACCAATGTGAAAATATGCATTGGTTTTCAAATTGAGTAGTGAAAATACTGTAATAAAGTTGAACATTAATTTACTTGGTTGAGCTGCAAGAAGCAATTTGTTTTATTTTTATCATTTGTTCCATTTTAATAAGGAAGAAAATCAATAATACATTTGAAAAATACGCATTGAATTTGAGATATGGGGGTATAATACTCTTGAGATACAAAATTTATCTGGAGCACTGTAATCCTCTTTCTTCCTCGGAATTCCTACGCGTTTCCTGGCCTCACCTGATAGGTGTTCCTGGGAATTCCTACATGATCCCTGGCCTCACCTGATGAGCATCATATCCAGTAGCCTATTTCACCAAATAGCAAATCTTGCTAAGTACACTTAGAGGGAGAAGTTTTTAATTTAAAGATAAATTTATTAATTTTTATTATACTGTTTTATTTCATTTCAAAGTAATTAAAACGACTGCATATATTTGATGATTAAAAGTATGCATAATTATTATACAGAATTTATTACATTATAACAGCCATTTCAGGAAAAAATAAATGATTACTCCCTCAAAGTACACGTTGCTAGGTAAGTATGCTTAGCAATTTTGGTGAAGACTGGTGTTCTCCCTCATTTCCTACACGTAAACTAGCCTCACACAAAATCAAAAGACACTGGTATCATCTCCCCATAATTCCAGCACAAACATATTTACACAATTCCCTAACATTTGATTGGCCCGTACCAAGTCTCTGTCCAAAATTTATATCCCAGTAAACTCCCACGCCGAACTACTTTCCGTAACCGTGAGGCGCAGTTAAAATAATTCTTAAGAAAACGGAAAATAAACACATTTTCTTGATTAATTTATTTAAAATGCTGGAATTATAAGGAATGAATGGCATTTTTGTGGAATTTATCGGGGATATAAACTTGGAAAAGTCGCGGGAATACTGGACGAGGCCTTCCGGCCTTCGTACAGTATTCCCGCGACTTTTCCAAGTTTATACCCCGATAAATTCCACAAAAAGGCCATTCATTCCTATAATATATTTTTGCTCAGACATGATAGGAAATGTGCAGCGCGCCTCGGAATACCTACCGTACTCGTTTACTGGCCTAACGTGATAACCATGATATACAAAGACACTGGGTATTCTTTCTCTATTTTCGGCTCATTAACAGTAGGAATTTGCACGTTTCCTAGCTTATTGATAATCAGGGTTTCAAAAGACACTACTAGTACATCATATACACAGAGCTCCAGATAAGGAATTAGTAATTGAGTATTGTCACTGCATCATTTCTGAAGCAATTGGGTATTTCAAAAATTTAATTGTGTAAAATGAAATCACACTACTGTTTACACATAAACAGACAGCAATTATTGAATAGTTTGCTTCGAAATGAAAACATGTCTTGGCATTTCATTATAATTGTCTCCTTGGAGACAATTCCAATGAAATACCAAGATGTGTTTTAATGGAAAATAAGCAAAATATGCTATATTTGTGGTCTGCAGCATGATAAAGGTACCACAAAACTGTTATTGATTTTTGATACTCGCTACTTCTGATTTCAATTGGGTTTTTGGCAATTTTAATTCAGTATTTAAGCAAATACGCAGCTTATCTGGAGCTATGCATGTACATGCTGTCTGTTATTCTCTGTACAGGTTGCGGTGGACAAGTACGGCGAAGTGATCCAGAATCTCGAGTTTGCTCGCGATCTCCAAAAACAGTTCAATGCCATCAGCGCTGATGTAAGTATGCGTCCCATACTGGGTTTTCAATCCAGCGGTCTTATAATGCACAGACTGATCTAGATCTACAATGGTCGCAAATACCGTAAGCCACATTTCTCCAGTCACAGCCACATATTATGGGCCAATGGCTCTGAATTTGGGGAAATGTACCTTAAAAAAATGTGCAAAAAAATATTAAATTGAACCCCCCCCCCCCCCCCCACACACACACATCTTCATCTATGAATGAATAAATAAAGACCATGGTGATAACAATATGGGAAGAACTATGGGTATGAGCTAATTTTTCTTTAAAAGTGTATGTTGTTACTACTCTCGTAGTGACGGTTAAGATGAGTGGTAACAACTTATACTTTTGAGAATAAATAAATAAATAGGAAATGTATTTGCAATGTTTACAGGCGGAGAAGCTACTGAAGAAGCAAGCGAAGCGCGGCAAGTCAGAGAAGCAGCTGCAGGAAGTAAAGCGTGTCCGCCAGGTTCTCCAACTACAGGGTCTACTCGACTCGCTCGGCTCTGACAATGTACGCACCGACTTCCAGTCCGGCAAACACGGCGCCATCGTGAGTATATGATTAATTAACCCTTCCTGATCAACACTTTCTATAAAAAAAATACACTAGACTGGTATTCTCTATGTATTCGGCCAATGCAAACTAGATATGTGATAATAATGCCCACTCCAAATGATGTACATCAGTCTCCTCGAAAGTCGTCGGTCCGTCAGACGTGTCTGTTAAAACTGCCGCCGGCCCGACTGTAAACCGGAAGTCGCCAAACCGAATGTCCGACTATTAAAAAAATAAAATAAAAAAAAACATTTTCTTTACTTTACTTTTTTATTCCATCTTCAATGAAATCACCTTCCTTTGGTATGCGCTTCTGGTGCTAGCTAGCTTTTCTTATATGACTGATATACTTAAACTAACAAGCTCTTAAATATCACACAAAATTTTTGTTTGTCCTGTCTGGTAAAAATTTCAAGTTTACCAGTCCGAATGTCCTGTAACATTTTGGCAGTTTCGCGGAGACTACATGATTCTGAGTATTTTCTGATTGGCCGCGAGTAGCCACGCCCACCCGGGTATATGGCAAGAGTTCTTACTTTAACCCTTAGACCGCAACACACAACAATTGTCGTCTGCTGTTGCTTTTATATCTTGCCTTATTTCTCTATAAAAACATGGTTTGACAGCACTGCACAATTGTTTCCAATGGAAATGATTCTAAAGTGCTGTCAAATTATGTTGTAAGTTATTCTAAAGTGCTGTCAAAGCATGTTTTTGATGATAAAAATAGAAAATAAACAGCAGACGACAAAAAAAATGAGATAGCGGTGTAAGGGTTAAAGGTTTTTATTTGACGCCAATAACTTCTCGGAAAATGTTATGTATTGCCGACATGTTTGTGGCAGGTCCTGACAGAAGAGAATCTGGACCACCTAGACGAGCTGTACAAGTTGATCAGTCCGACCCGCGACGCCGACGACTACCACAAGTCGCTGTCCAACGCCTCCGAGCACATTGTAAACTTGCTTGACGGGAAAGACAAGGCAGTCACCGGCACCACATATAAGGTAGGTCACTGTGGTGCATGCGAAATTGCAGCCCGGAGGCCGAACACAATGAATATTGACATTTGTTCTCAAAAATGGGAAAATTACTTGCAAAAAATGCAGATACTGATACGAGCCGGCTCATCTGGATCTACACTGTTTGCCAATACCACTCTACAGGCATGTGGTGTTGAAAGGGTTAAACATGCATATTTTAAAAAAAATCCACTTTTGGCCAGATTGTATTGTCACTGCTAAGTATGCCAGGATACATAGCTTTTGTCGTGCCATCAAGTCTTCTGTTCATCCATAACACGGGGATGGGCTGTGGCTCTGGGGTAGAACACAGGACTTCAATACTGAAGGTTTTTTTAGTTCAAAACCCACTTCCATAGTATTTCCACCCTACTGATCTGTCGGATGAGACTTGAAACTGTAGTCCCGTCCCTATATGACCTTAGCTGTTGCTGGGACGTTAAATCCCATTCATTTCATTTTCATCCATAACGCGTAGTTAACATTATGTTTTGTTTAAAAATTTTGTATGATGGGCCGAGACGGAGCACAGCTCAGCCTCAACCGATCAAACTGGCCGATTTTGAGCAAGAGAACCGAAATGTATATAACGGACATAAACCCTGATCGATCGAGCACGAGAATGGAATGGTAAGAGCATGCATGGTTGTTTCAGGAACTGAAGGAGTTGCTCGACCTGATATTGGGCTGCGGGTATTTCGAGCGAGCCAAGTCCGTGGACACAGAGGAAGGCGAAAGTGAGGAGGTCACCGAGCGCGAGTTTGAGATTGTTGAGCACGACGATGTTCCTGAGCCCGACTCTGAGGAGGTCCAATCGTCGCTGCCCCCCGACGTCGAGGAGACCGAGGTCGAAGGTCAAAGTCAACTCCCACAGGCGAGCCAGCTGCCAAACGATGTCACCGTAAGTACTTATATCTACTTCTCACAGTAGGGATGGGTTGTGGCCGGGCGGTTAGGGCACTTGACTTCAGTGCCAGAGGTTGTGAGTTCAAAACCTACCCAAGGGCATGAAAAACACTTTCATAGTATTTCCATCCCACTGGGGGCCGTTTCACTAAACTTCGTACGACTAAAATGTTCGTAAGTGGAAAATTAAATTTCACATTAACTTGTAAACAATTATTGGATTTACATTTATTGAGCATAAGCTGCATATGCAGTTGACTAGTGATGCCTCTGCAAGTGCTTTCTTCTACCTATCGACCAATCTTATAAATAGGTTGCTAAACTTGGAAAATCCCGAAACTCCGTTTTCTTTTTTGACTTGCTGAACGTTTTTATCGTAATGTCATTTCTCGATATACAGTGAGCAGCGTCGCCCCAGGTCAGCCTGCGCATCTGCATCTGCGCAGTCTGACCAGCGCCCACACTGGTCAGTCAGTTTTTCCATCCAGATAAGACCGTTTGACCATCTGTTGCTGGGAGGATATGACCTTCACCTTTGACCTTGTCTGTCAGGTGGCGCCCCTAGAGGTGCAGGCCCCCGTACCGGGGATCGTGGCCGAGGCCGACTCGTTCTTCTCCAGCTCCAACACACAGGTCGTACAACAACAACAACAGCAGCAGCAGCAGCAACAACAACAACAGGTATGCTATGCAGTGGAAGAACCTCTCTTAAGGAGGTGTGGTGGTACTTTAGTTGAAACAGTACAACACCTGTGTCTATATGTATTATTGATGGGAATTTTGTTTCTCTGTGATTATACGATGACGAGGCTGACCACATATCGCCATGGCAATTGTACAGTTTTTGTACAACACCCGTGTCTATATGTGTCTTGTGATGTCAGTTGAGGCATTTGTCTGAGGGATGGCTGACATTAAGGTGTATTTATTTGCGGGAATTTTGTTTCTCTGTGATGACACGATGACGAGGCTGACCATATATCGCCATGGCAACTGTACAGTTTTTGTACAACACCTGTGTCTATATATGTCTTGTGATGTCAGTTGAGGCATTTGTCTGAGGGACCGCTGACATTAAGGTGTATTTATTTGCGGGAATTTTGTTTCTCTGTGATGACACGATGACGAGGCTAACCATATATTGCCATGGCAACTGTACTGTTTTTGTACAACACCGGTGTCTATATGTGACTTGTGATGTCAGTTGAGGCATTTGTCTGATGGACATCTGACATTAAGGTGTATTTATTTGCGGGAATTTTGTTTCTCTGTGATGACACGATGACGAGGCTGACCACATATTGCCATGGCAACTGTACAGTTTTTGTACAACAGCCGTGTCAATATGTGTCTTGTGATGTCAGTTGAGGCATTTGTCTGAGGGATGGCTGACATTAAGGTGTATTTATTTGCGGGAATTTTGTTTCTCTGTGATGATACGATGACGAGGCTGACCATATATTGCCATGACAACTGTACAGTTTGTGTACAACACCTGTGTCTATATGTGACTTGTGATGTCAGTTGAGGCATTTGTCTGAGGGATGGCTGACATTAAGGTGTATTTATTTGCGGGAATTTTGTTTCTCTATGATGACACGATGACGAGGCTGACCACATATCGCCATGGTAACTACAGTTTTTGTACAACACCTGTGTCTATATGTGTCTTGTGATGTCAGTTGAGGCATTTGTCTGAGGGATGCTGACATTACGGTGTATTTTTTTATGGCGAATTTTGTTCTCTGATGATAAAACGATACGAGGCTGACCATAACGCCCAGGCAACTGTACAGATTTTTTGTTTAAACAACCGGAGTCAAATTATGTGTCTTTAGGGATGGTCAGTGAGGCATTTGAACCGAGGATGGCTGACATTAAGGGGTATTTATTTGCGGGAATTTTGTTCTCTGTGATGATACATGACGAGGCTGACCAATATATCCGATGCAACTGTACCAGATGTACAACACCTGTGTACATGTTTTTGACTTGTATGTTCAGTTGAGGCATTTGTCCTAGGGATGCTGACATTAAGGGGTATGCGGGAATGTCTTTGATGTTATTAACGATGACAGGCTACCATATATCGCCATGGTAACTTACAGTTTTTGAACAACACCTCTATATGTGTCCTTGTTGTAGTCATTGCGCATTTATCTGATGAACCGCTGACATTAAGAGTATATTTGCGGGAATGTTTGTTTTCTCTGACGGACACGATTTTTACGAGCTTTTGACCACTCTTGCCATGGCAACTGTACTGTTTTTTTGTAACAACACCTGTTGTCTAGAATGTGACTTAAGAGTCAGTTGAGGCATTTGTCTGATGGGATGGCTGACATTACCGGTGTATTTATGCGGGAATTTATTTCTCTGTGATGACACGAAACGAGCTTTTTGACCACTATGCCCATGGCAACCTGTACAGTTTTTGTCAACAGCTTGTCAATATGTGACTTGTGATGTCAGTTGAGGCATTTTGTCTGAGGGATGGCTGACATTAATGGTGTAATTTATTTGCGGGAATTTGTTACTCTGTGATGATACGATGACGAGGCTGGACCAAAATACGCCCATGGCCAACTGTACAGTTTTTTGTAACAAACACGTGTCCTAAATTGTGATGGTGAATGTCAGTTTAGGCATTTTTTGTCTGAGGGACCGCGAGGGACCGCTGACCATTAAGGGGTATTTTTAAATGCGAAATGTTTTCTCTGTGATGACACGATACAAGGCTGACCATATATCGCCCATGGCAACTGTACAGTTGTACAACACCTGGTTCCCCCCCCCTATACGTGACTTGTGATGTCAGTTGAGGCATTTGTCTGAGGGAATGGCTGACATTAAGGTGGTATTTATTTGCGGAAATTTTGTTACCTTGTTTTCATGAGATACATGACGAGGCGACCATATATTGCCATGCGACTGTCAGTTTTTGTACAAGCACCTGTGTTCTATATGTGTCCTGTGATGTCAGTTGAGGCATTTGTCCTGAGGGACCGCTGAGGGACCGGCTGAACATAAGTTTATTTATTTGCGGGAATTTTGTTTCTCTGTGATGACACATGACGAGGCTGACCATAATATCGCCAATGGCCAACTGTACATTTTTTTTGTACAACACCTGTGTCTATATGACTTTATGATGTTCAGTTGAGGCATTTGTCCTGAGGGATGGCTGACATTAAAGGTGTATTATTTTCGGGAAATTTTGTTTTTCCTCTGTGATAAATTTAGATGACAGGTGAAACCAAATTTATTATCTCCATGGTAATGTACAGTGTACAACACCGTCTATATGGTCTTGTGATGTCAGTTGAGCATTTGTCTGAGGAAACCGCGACCATTAAGGTGTATTTATTTGCGGTATTGTTTTTTCTCTGTGATTGACACATGACGAAGGCTGACCACATATTGCCATGGAACTGTACTGTTTTTGTACAACACCTGTGTCTATATGTGGACTTAATGATGTCCGTTGAGGGCATTTGTCCTGAGGGATGCTAACAATTACGTTGTTATTTATTTGCGGAATTTATTTCCTCTGGTTATGACACTTTAAGTGACCGAGGCCGACCACATATTGATTGGGCACTGTAAGGCAGTGTACAATCAGCCGTGTCAATTTATTTGTTCTTGGATGTCCAAGTTTTGAGCATTTTGTCTGAAGGGATGGCTGCATTAAGTGTTAATTTATGCGGGATTTTTTACTCTGTGATGATACATGACGAGGCTGACCATATATCGCCATGGCAACTGTACAGTTTTTGTACAACACCTGTGTCTATATGTGTCGTGTGATGTCCAGTTGAGGCATTTGTCTGAGGGCCGCTGGGAGAGGGACCGCTGATGGAGCCGCTGACATTAACCAAGGTGGTAATTTATTTGCGGGAATTGTTTCTGTTTACTCCTTGATGACAATAAGACAGGCGATGACGAGGCTGACCATTATATCGCCATGGCAACTGTGAGCAGTTTTTTGATTACAACACCTGAATGTCTATACGTGACGTTGTGATGTCATTTGTGAGGTCATTTGTCTGAGGGATGGCTGACATTGAAGGTGTAATTTATTTGCGGGAATTTTGTTACTCTGTGATGATATGACGATGACGAGGCTGACCATCTTGGTTATTAGTGACCATGGCAACTGTACAGTTTTTGTACAACATTTCCTGTGTCTATACTATGTGTCGTGTGATGTCAGTTGAGGCATTTGTCTGAGGCGGGACCGCTGAGACCGCTGACAAAGTAAGGCGGTGTATTTATTTGCGGGAATTTGTTTCGTCTGTGTATGACACGATGACGAGGCGGACTGACCATATATCAAGCCAGCTGAAGGACAACTGTACAGTTTTTGTAACAACACCTGATGTCCTTAATATGTGACTTAAGTGATGTCATTGTTAGAGGCATTTGTCTGAGGACACCTGGCTGTACATTAAGGTGTATATGTTTTCCGGGAATGTTTTGTTTCTCCTCCCGTGATGACACGATGACGACGGCTGACCACATATGGCGAGGCACCTGGCAACTGTACGTTTTTGTAACAACACCTGTGTCTATATGTGACTTATGATGTCAGTTGAGCGGGATTTGTCTGATTTAGGATGGCTGATCATTACGAGGTGTAATATTTGCGGGAAAGAATTTTAAATTTCGTCTGTGATGAGCACACGATGACTATGCTGACCACATACTTAGCCATGGCAACTGTACAGTTTTTGTACAACACCTGATGTCTATATGTACCTTGTGATGTTCAGTTAGAGGTCATTTGTCTGATGAATGGCTGACATTAAGGTGTATTTATTTTGCGTGGAATAGTTTTTGTACCTTTCAAACTCTGATGACCAACGATTGACGAGCTGACCATACGATATTCGCCATGGCAAACTGTACAGTTTTTGTACAACACCTGTCTATATGACTTATGATGTCAGTAGGCATTTGTCTGAGATGCTAACATTACGGTGTTAGTTTATTTGCGGGAATTTTTATTTCTCCGTGATGACACGATGAACCCGAGGCTGCCACATATTTGACCATGGCAACTGTACAGTTTTTTAGTACAACAGCCTGTCAATATGTGTCTTGTGGAGTCAGTTGAGGCATTTGTCTTGAGGGAATGGCTGACATTAAGGTTGTATTTTATTTGCGGGAATTTTTGTTTTTACTCTGATGATACGATGACGAGGCTGACCATATATTCGCCATGGCAACTGTAACCAGTATACAAACACCTGGGTCTATAAGTGTCCGTGTGATGGTCATTGAAGGCATGTCTGAGGGACAGCTGAGTACCAACTGACCATAAGTGTATTTATTTGCGGGAATTTTGTTTCTCTGTGATGAACATGACGAGCTGACCATATATCCCGGCCCATGTAACAGTTTATGTACAACACCTGTTTCTATATTTGAGGAACTTGTGAATGTAGTTGAGGCATTTGTCTAGGGATGGCTGACATTAAGGTGTATTTATTTGCGGAATTTTTGTTTCTCTGTGATACGATGACGAGGCTGACCATTTATTTGCATGGCAACTGGTACAGTTTTTTGTACAACCACCCTTGTCTATATGTGTCGTGGATGTCATTGAAGGCATTTGTCTGAGGGACCGTCACATGATACGAACTGACCATTAAATGTGGCTATACTGTTTGTTTCGTTTGGGAATGTCAGTTGAGGCATTTGTCTGAGGGAGCTGACATTAAGAGTATTTATGCGAATTTTTGTTTCCTCTGTGAGACACGATGACGAGGCTGACCATATATCGCCATGGCAACTGTACATTTTTTGTACAACACCTGTGTCCTATATGGGGCGGTGTCCGTTGTGATGTCAGTTGAGGCATTTGGTCTGAGGGAACCGTCCTGACCATTAAGGTGCATTTAATTTTGCGGGAATTTTGTTTTCTTCTGTGATGAACAACGATGACGAAGGCTGGACCATATATCCGACCATGGGCAAACTGACCAGTTTGTTTTTTGTACAACACAACCTGGTGTCCAATATGTGTCTGTGATTGTCCAGTTGAGGCATTTGTCTGAGGGATGGCTGACATTAAGGTTGTATTTATTTGGCGTGTAATTTGTTTTCTCTATGATGGGACAACCGAGACGAGGCGGACATTAATATTCCATTTGGCACTGTTACAGTTTTTTTTGGTACAACAACCTTTTGTTTCTATATGTGACTTTAATGATGTCAGTTTGAGGCATTTGTATGAAAGATGGCTGACCATATGGTGTATTAAATTTGCGGGAAATTTTGTTTCTCTGTGTGACACCGATGACGAAGGCTGAACCATGTATCGCCAATGGGCAACTTTTTGTAACAGTTTTTGTTAACAACACCTGTGTCTATATGTGTCGTGTGATGTCAGTTGAGCATGTCTGAGGGCGTGACTTTTTTTAAGGTGTAGTGTGATGTCCAGTGATGGCATTTTGTCTGAGGGGATCGTGCGTGAGCATTAGTTTTCTGAGGGACCCGCTGACATTAAGGTGTATTTATTTGTGGGAATTTTGTTTCTCTGTGATGACACGATGACGAGGCTGACCATATATCGACATGGCAACTGTACAGTTTTTGTACAACACACTGTGTCTATATGTGTCTTGTGATGTCAGTTGAGGCATTTGTCTGAGGGATGGCTGACATTAAGGTGTATTTATTTGCGGGAATTTTGTTTCTCTGTGATGACACGATGACGAGGCTGACCACATATTGCCATGGCAACTGTACAGTTTTTGTACAACAGCCGTGTCAATATGTGTCTTGTGATGTCAGTTGAGGCATTTGTCTGAGGGATGGCTGACATTAAGGTATATTTATTTGCGGGAATTTTGTTTCTCTGTGATGATACGATGACGAGGCTGACCATATATCGCCATGGCAACTGTACAGTTTTTGTACAACACCTGTGTCTATATGTGACTTGTGATGTCAGTTGAGGCATTTGTCTGAGGGATGGCTGACATTAAGGTGTATTTATTTGCAGGAATTTTGTTTCTCTTTTATGATACGATGACGAGGCTGACCATATATCGCCATGGTAACTGTACAGTTTTTGTACAACACCTGTGTCTATATGTGTCTTGTGATGTCAGTTGAGGCATTTGTCTGAGGAACCGCTGACATTAAGGTGTATTTATTTGCGGGATTGTTGTTTCTCTGTGATGACACGATGACGAGGCTGACCATATATTGCCATGGCAACTGTACAGTTTTTGTACAACACCTGTGTCTATATGTGTCTTGTGATGTCAGTTGAGGCATTTGTCCGAGGGTACCGCTGACATTAAGGTGTATTTATTTGCGGGAATTTTGTTTCTCTGTGATGATACGATGACGAGGCTGACCATATATCGCCATGGTAACTGTACAGTTTTTGTACAACACCTGTGTCTATATGTGACTTGTGATGTCAGTTGAGGCATTTGTCTGAGGGATGGCTGACATTAAGGTGTATTTATTTGCGGGAATTTTGTTTCTCTGTGATGATAACGATGACGAGGCTGACCATATATCGCCATGGCAACTGTACAGTTTTTGTACAACACCTGTGTCTATATGTGTCTTGTGATGTTAGTTGAGGCATTTTCTGAGGATTGTCTTGACATTAATGTGGTATTTTATTTGCGGGAAATTTTTGTTTCTCTGTGATGAACACGAATGACGAGCTGACCATGTATCGCCATGCAACTGTACAGTTTTTTGTACAACACCTGTGTCCTATATGTTCGTGTGATGTCATTTAGGCATGTTGTCGTAGAGGACCCGCTGACATAAAGGTGTATTATGTGTGGGAATTTTGTTTCTCTGTGATGACACTATGACGAGGCTGACCATAAATCGACATGGCAACGTAACAGTTTGTTTGTACAAACACACTGTGTCTATATGTGTCGTGTGATGTCAGTTGAGGCATTTGTCTTGAGGGACCGCTGGACCAATGTAATTTTTTTTGTGGGAATTTTTGTTTTCCTGTGAGACGATGACGAGGCTGACCCATATATCGACATTTGGCACTTTTGTTTACAGTTGTAACAAACTCACTGTGTCAATATGTGTCCGTGTGGGATGGTCATGAGGCATTTGGTCTTGAGGGACCGTGACTTAAGGTGATTTATTTTGAGGCATTTGTCTGAGGGGATGGTGACATTAAAGGTGGAATTTATGAGGCATTTTGTCCTTGAGGGAATGGCTGGCCATAAGTATTTATTTTGAGGCATTTGTCTGAGGGACCGCTGACATTAAGAGAGCTCCAGTAAAGGTGCGTAATTTGATCAACTTTGGGCGCAATTTTGTTATTTCTTCACCAAAATTGACAAGTTGGGAGTGCTTTAGAATCGTCTCATTGAGACGATTCTAAAGAACTCCCAACTTGATATTTTTGGTGAAGAACTAAGCAAAATAGATTGAATATTTGGTCGAGTTACACATCTTAACTGGAGCTCTGATTAAGGTGTATTTATTTGCGGGAATTTTGTTCTCTGTGATGACTATGCTGACATGCTGAAAAGATTTTACAGTCGACACCTTGGTGACCCAATTGTGTTTTATTTAGATGAGTAAATTCTGTAATTTCTTTTATTTTGGTGTCTTTTCATGATTGAAAATGACAACTGTTCATGGAGTGCTTAATTATAGTGGAACTTCTGTAAACCGGACACCCTGGGAGGTCCCCACGGTATCCGGTTTAGAGAGGTTCCACTGTATCCTGAATTGACTGGATGGTGCGCAATAAAATCAAAATGGACGTTTCGTTCAAACTCTTATCACATGACATTTCAGAATACTGTGTAATGACACAACGTAAAAAGTCTACATTATTTTTTCAGCGAACACTATGAACACTATGTCATGCAGAGTTCCAGATAAGTTTTGTGTCTAAAGATTCTTATCAACTAGGGAACAAATGACACAAAATATAACAAATTTAAAAATTCACTTGTTTGAGCTGCAAAAAGCAAACACCTGATACACACCTGTAGCCAATTTCATCAACATTGAAAAGTATACTTATCTAGCAAAGTATACTTTGAGGGAGTAATCATTGATTTTTCCGAAATGCATTATTTCATATAGAACTAATGATTGCATATATTTGATGATTAAAACTATGCAGAATTATTATACTGAATGTATTACATTATCACAGCCAAAATGGCTGTGATAATGTAATATATTCAGTATAATACAAATTAATACATTTATCTTAAAATTGAAAATTTGTCCCTCAAAGTATACTTTGCTAGGAAAGTATACTTTGCAATGTTGGTGAAATAGGCTACAGATCTGGATACACTTATCTGGAGCTCTGTAGCCTATTTCATCAACATTGCAAAGTATACTTTGCTAGCAAAGTATACTTTGAGGGAGTAATCATTTATTTTTCCTGAAATGCATTATTTCATATAGAACTAACAAATGCATATATTTCATGATTAAAAGTATGCAGAATTATTATACTGAATTTATTACATTATCACAGCCAAATTGGCTGTGATAATGTAATAAATTCAGTATAATAAAAATTAATAAATTTATCATAAAATTGAAAATTTCTCCCTCAAAGTATATTTTGCTACTAAAGTATACTTTGCAATGTTGATGAAATGGGCTACTGGTCATGTGTAGCATTCTGTAGGATAAAATGTTACCAAATAAATAGAATACCAGGCTAGTGTCTGTTGATACCATGTTTGTCAGGCTCGGAATTCCTCCATGAGTTTCCTAGCGTTGCCAGTGTCACACCCGCTACCAATGAGTCATGATACTCGATTGGCCCGGGGCGGTTAACCATCACATGCACTTGATATCTACAGGGCTCCAGATAAGGAATTAGTAATTGAGTATTGTCACTCCATCATTTCTGGAGCAACTGGGTATTTCAAAACTGTAATTGGGTAAAATAAAATCACACTACTGTTTACACATCAACAGACAGCAATTATTTCTTCAAAATGAAAACATGTCTTGGCATTTCATTAGAATTGTCTCCTTGAAATACCAAGATGTTTTTTCATGAAAAATATGCTACATGTATATGTGTGATCTGTTCATTGTTTTCTGCAGCATGATAAAGGTACCAACATTTTGTATTGCATTTTGATACTCGCTACTTCTGATTTCAATTGGGGTTTTTGCAATTTTTACTTGGGTGCAAATACGCAGCTTATCTGGAGCATGATTTAATGACACTACTTGGAGCCTGATACTGTCTATCAATGTATTATGGCTTGGGTCGGAAATTGTAGGAATTCCTCCACTAGTTTCCTAACCTTGCCCGATAAACTGGGTGATATCAAATGTTACTAGCAGGGCACTCTCTCTGTGAAACAAATCGATGGTCTAGTAACATAAGGTCGTAACTGCTATGCTAAAGTATAGCAGTTACGACCTTATGTTACTAGACCATCGAAATATCAAATTCATATGGCTCTGTAGGAATTCCTCGCCAAGTGAAGAATTTGTACTGTTTCCAAGCCTTGCAAAATAAACTTGATATTAAAAGATGCTAGATTGGTATTCTCCATAAATGGAATCAAATTCATATAGGGCTCGACTCGGAAACGGTAGGAACTTCTCAACGAGTCGATGAAGTCCTGCATATTTCCTAGACATGCGAGATAAACTTGATATCAAAATTTAAATTTAAAAGTTACTAGCCTGGTTTTCTGTATTTGTCCAGTCACAGTGACCATTGTGTTTTTGTCCAGGCTCAACAGCAGGTGGCCGTAGCGGCGGCAGAAGCAGCGTTTAATCGACAACGTCCATTCCAGGAAATAGTCTCCTCCGTGCAGGGAAGTTTCAACTTTCTACAGGAATCCACAATTGAAAGTCCAGCCGACGCCAAGCGAGAGTTTTGTAAGTTCGACTCTGTGTCTTGTGTTTTGTTTCTTGAGATATTTCGTCTTGTGTTTTGTTTCTTGTCATATTTCATCTCTATCCTCTGGTCATACATTTCCAAACCATTTGTGAATTAGACATTACAATTTCCCTCTTTATACATATTATAGTTGTGGGAGGGTATACTGGAGTCAGGTTGTCCATCCGTCATTAAACTGAACTCAACATAGAGAAATATGTTATCACTTCTATTTCCTTCATCGAAAATTCTTAATTTATATTTCATGCATGCATTCCTCTCAGGCTTTACTATAATGCTGTGACAAAATACAAACCTTCACACAGAGAAATATGTTATAAACTTCTATTGTCTTCATCGAAAATTCTTAATATTTCACGCATGCATTCCTCCAAGGCTCTACTATCATGCTGTGACAAATCCATGACTGTCCAACCCTTGCTGATACCAAGGTCAAAGTGACATACTTTGTCTCTTTACAAAACTTAACATAGAGAAATATGTTATAACTTCTATTTCCTTCATCAAAAATTCTTAATATTTCATGCATGCATTTCTCTAAGGCTCTACTACAATGCTGTGACAAATCCATGACCATCCAACCCCATATCATAGTACCATATATGGCAAATTACTGCTTGTGTAGTCATTCAAATGACACAGAACCTTATAATGTGAATTAGACATTAACACTTAGCAGGGATGGTTACAATTGCCCTAATTATACATAGTTATAGTTATGGGGGTATACTGGGGCCCGTTTCACTAAACTTCTAAAATGTTTGTAAGTGCAAATGTAGGATCGTCTGGAAATTTCAATTGATGTATTTACATTTATTGAGCATAGGCTGCACATGCAACCTATGCTCAATAAATGTAAATCCATCAATTGAAATTTTCCAGACGATCCTACATTTGCACTTGCGAACATTTTAGTGGTACAAGTTTAGTGAAATGGTCCCCAGTATATGGTCCCTGTTTGCTGCATATCTCAATAAATGTAAATACAATACAAACGTACGAAGTTTAGTGAAACGGGCCCCTGAAGTCGGGTTGTCCGTCCGTCCTTTACTAAACTAAACATAGAGAAATATGTTATCACTTGTATTTCCTTCATCGAAAATTCTTAATATTTCATGCATACATTCCTCTAAGGCTTTATTATAATGCTGTGACAAATTACAAACCTTAACACAGAGAAATATGTTGTAAACTTCTATTGTCTTCATCGAAAATTCTTAATATTTCATGCATGCATTCCTCCAAGGTTCTACTATCATGCTGTGACAAATCCATGACGATCCAACCCTTGCTGATCCCAAGGTCAAGGTCACATACTTTGTCTCTTTGCAAAACTTAACATAGAGAAATATGCTTACCGGTAGTATTTCCTTCATCAAAATTTCTTAATATTTCATAATTCCAGCACAAAAATATTTACACAATTCCCTAACATTTGATTGGTCCGTAGCAATTCTCTGTCCAAAATTTATATACCAGTAAACTCCCATGTCCGAACTACTTTCCGTAACCGTCAGGCGCAGTTAAAATAATTCTTAAGAAAACGGAAAATAAACACATTTTCTTGATGAATTTATTTCAAATGCTAGAATTATAAGGAATGAATGGCCTTTTTGTGGAATTTATCGGGGATATAAACTTGGAAAAGTCGCGGGAATACTGGACGAGGCCTTCCGGCCTTCGTCCAGTATTCCCGCGACTTTTCCAAGTTTATACCCCGATAAATTCCACAAAAAGGCCATTCATTCCTATAATGCATGCATTTCTCTAAGGCTCTACTATCATGCTGTGACCGCTCCATGACCATCCAACCCTCGCTGATCCCAAGGTCAGGGTCACAGTACTTAGTCTCTTTACAAAGCCTAACTTCAGCAAAATATGTTATAACTTCTTATAACATATTTTTCTGATGTTAAGTTTTGTAAACGGACAAAGTATGTGACCTTCACCTTGGGATCAGCGAGGGTTGGACAGTCGTGGAATTCTTAATATTTCACGCATGCATTCCTCTAAGGGTCTTCTATCATGCAGTGATCCATGACCGTCCAACCAATGCTGATCCCAAGATCAAGGTCACATACTTAGTCTCTTTACAAAACTTAACATCGGAGAAATCAGTTATAACTTCTATTTCCTTCATCAAAAATTCTTAATATTTCACGCGGCATGGATTGTGACCTAGAGGTTAGAACACCTGACTTCCAATCCGGAGGTTGTGTGTTCACACCTCGCCTTAGGCATCAACAATACTTTCATAGTATTTTCATCCACTTGTCTGTCGGATGAGACTTTAAACGTTGGTCCCATCTCTATATAACCCTAACTGTTGGTGGGATGTTAAACCCATTCACTTTCACTTTTTTTTATATTTCAAGCATACATTCCTCTAAGGCTCTACTATCATGCTGTGACAAATCCACGACTGTCCAACCCTCACTGATCCCAAGGTCAAGGTCACATACTTAGTCTGTTTACAAAACTTAACATCAGAAAAATATGTTATAACTGCTATTACCTTTCATATTTAGGGATACCTGCGCCCACATGGGAGGTATTCCGTAAGCCTTGCTTACTGACAAATCTAGTTATGTTTAGAACAAGCAGAATGTGAGAGAAATAAAAATTTACAAGAAGTCCAAAAATCAAGTTGCATATTACTATGAAATATTAAAAGTTTATATCCACATTGCAATATCGGGTGAGTATTAAAATATGTCAATTTTGTGTTTACGTTTGTCATGTGTATTCGCGTTTTTACCTCGGTAGACATGATTAGTCCGCCCTGTGAATTGGCTTAGATGTTCTGTGCTATTACTGTGATCGCTTCAGAACCACGTGGATTTGATGTTTGAAGTATTTAACCCTTACACTGCTATCTTAATCTGCTGTTTATTTTCTATTTTCCATTTTTATCATGAAAAACATGCTTGGCAGCATTTACGAATAATCCACAACATGCTTTGACAGCACTTCAGAATCATTTCCAAAGGAAATGATTCTGAAGTGCTGTCAAACCATGTTTTTATTGAGAAATAAGGCAAGATATGAAAGCAACAGCAGACGACAGTTGTTGTGTGTAGCAGTCTAAGGGTTAATGTTTTTCTTGGAGCTTTGTCATATGTAAATGTTATGCAACAGGTCTGGTTTAAAAAAAATATATAGGGTTTTTGTCTCGCCCGCGAAAGCGGAAAGCGAGACATAGGTTTTGCTTTTCCGGAGTCGGCGGCGGCGGCGTGGCATCATCATTCATTCAATGTTAAGTTTTCGTGTTACGGTCATTACTTCAACACCTTATCAGCTACAGTCATCAAAATTTATACATACCTTTACTATGTAGATGAATATAGGACTATTCTCGGGCCCCAGGGTCAAGGTCAAGGCGGAACAAGGCAAGATATTTGATTCCGCGGAATTCTTATGATATTTTTGGTTAGCCAACACGTCTACCACACTCTCGGTTGGGACATTCCGATATTTACACCTGTTAGGCTTTATTGATGGATTTGGCTGTTCATAGCAATTTTCTTTTGAGTTTCTGCTGGCTTCTAATTATGGAAACTTTGACACTTTTACCGACCCTGCTACACATTATTCACCGGTGTTTCAAATTTCTGATGTTTGTCATGGATGAATCATTTACAGAATTATTGGAAGTTATTGTATAATCCAGGACAGCTGTCAGAAAAAGAGGAAACGTTTTTCTAATTGCGCTTACTGATTAACCCTTAGAATGCTGGGAACAAAATGTGTTGCCTAATAGTTGTTGGTGGCATATAGTGTTTACCCTGTCAGTCTGTCCATCTGTCAGTGGACAATTTTAATTTTCCTGCAAACTACTTCTACAGTTTTTGGCTGATTCTCTTTGTATTCGGTATACATCCCAACCATCAAGTGCAGGAGTGTGTAACGTAAAATGTATCACTGTCCCACCGATCCATTCGCAGTTATGCCCCTTTTAGGGAGTGGGGCTATGTGTGTTGAGGACCTGGCACCAGGTCAGGATATTCTAATTTAATGTTCAGCTCTGATTTTGGGATTTTTTTCTCATTAGAACCGGTGAAATATATGATTCGACCCAATTAACCCGGCCTAAAATGATCGTAGAAGTTGACAGGCCGTTAGACACCAATGAATCAATTTCAGCACCGCACATGGACCCGGCGGTGGTGGCAGCCCACCCCATGCCAACACCCGCGAACATCCCGCGCCCCCCAGGCAGCCAGACACCCGAGGCCTCGCCCCTGGCCCAGACCACCTATGTCGCGCCCGCCTACGAGCAGCAGCCTCATGATGCCGAGACGTCACACACGCCCATCGTCGATCAAACCCCTATCCTGCAAAAAGACCCAGTACAGCAAAGTGTGCAGACACATGACTATACAAACAAAAGCTTCGTGTCGCAGACTCAGTTAACACAAACATTACAAGCAGATACTTTATTCACGTCGAGCATGGAACCGAGTCAGTCGAGTATGGCCCACGCAGTGTTGCCGGGCCAGACGGCCAGTGAAGCGGCGTCCATATCACAGTTTGAAATTCCACCTCAGTTGCCGATGCCGCCCGGACACGACTCCGCCCAGGTACGGTAGGCTTGCGCTGCCGCCATCAACCCTTCAACACTATAGACCTCTTTTGTTATTTTTGTGAACAGTGGAGATCCAAATTAGCCGGCTCGTAATGAGCCAGTAATTTTCATATTTTTAACAAAACCTTTTAATAAATGGACAGTCTGAAAATCATTTTGTGATGATTGGAAATTAACATATCACAGTCCATTCGTATGGTTGAAAGGGTTAATATAACACATATTTAAAAGTTTAGATTCATTTCTGGGCAACTATGAGATTTATATTCCCCACCACGATAGTGGAGGGAGCATTTAGTGTTGCTCTTGTCTGTCCATCTGTCACAAACACTGTAACTCGCACCCCTGTCTCTATATGACCTTAGCTGTTGGTGGGATGTTAAACCCTTTCACTTTGTAACTCATAAAACTTTTAAAACCTTAGTCTTAACCTTAGTCAATCCCCCCCCCCCCCCACCCACCCAAGTCATGAATAATCTCCCCTTTGGACTTTGGACTTGATGCAATTTTAACTTGGTGTGCAGCTTCCTTAAGACAGGGGTCAGAAATATTCAGGATATATCCTGAAATCAGGATTTGAGGTTCGTGATAATTGCAGAAAAATACTAATGTTTCAATACGGGAAGCACTTTTACACATTTGTGGGTGCAAAAATATGTTTGTTAGTCTTCTTTTTTTTCAGGAATTAGCATTTGGAACTACTCCCACCTTGTTATGTTGTGTAGATGTTCAAGGTGAATTTCTGCACTTTACATTTATCTCTGTTCATATCCTGTCTGACATTGCAAGTACTTGTAGCTACCATATACAAGGTGCATGATCGCGTTACAACAACAACAATGTCGCCCACTCCAAAGTAAGTATTATTTGATATTTTCCTTAATGAAACAGATTTTGATGAAAATGGCGCAGCAAACGCGTCTTCATGGGCTGCATTTGGTCGTCCAGGGAGTTCGGCACAGACTTATGTCGTTTTTGTGAAGAATCGATTTCCGTGTCTACCAATCGATTCTTCGCAAAAACGACATAAGTTTGGTCCAACGTACAGAGACCACCAAATGCAGCTTAACGACGTGTTTGATGCGCCATATTTCATCAAAATCGTTATAATAAGGACACTATAAAAGAATACGTACTTTGAATCGGTACTTGTTGTTGTTAGTACCACGTGATATAGCCTACATATGTAGCAGAATCGATGAATGTAATATGAAACTATGCCTGTTTAGTGTTTACCCCTTCTAACGATGCACGTAGCCCTCTGCTGGCTGCCATGTAGGAGAATCGCTGAAACTATCAGGGCTCCAGATAAGGAATTAGTAATTGAGTATTGTCACTCCATCATTTCTAAAGCAATTGGGTAAAATAAAATCACACTACTGTTTACACATCAACAGACCACAATTATTGAATAGTTTGCTTCGAAATGAAAACATGTCTTGGCATTTCATTAATTATAATGAAATACCAAGATGTGTTTTCATGGAAAATAAGAAAAATATGCTATATTTGTGGTTTGTTTATTGTTTTCTGCAGCAATGTACCACACAATTTGTATTGCTTTTTGATACTCGCTACTTCTGATTTCAATTGGCTTTTTTGCAATTTTAATTGGGTATTTAACCCTTTCCCTGATAGAGACGACTTTTGACGCCTCTGCAGAAGATGTCTTTTGAAAACATTGTGGGAAAAGAAGAAATTGCTTGTAACAAGCAATTTCTCCTTTTCCCACAATGTTTTCTACTCTATCAGATAATTTAACCATCATTTGACCCAGCATTTGATTCTTTTATTCAGATGTTTTCGATTTGGATGAGTCGAAATATCGCAAAACGGGGAAAGGGTTAGGCAAATACGCAGCTTATCTGGAGCTCTGACTGCTATTGAGTGTTGACCCAGTCTGACAATGGCAATAACTATCCCTTCACTGTCTGTGTAAGAAAATGGCTAAACTGAATTGTGGCTGTGACTGGAGAAATTGGGTTTACGGCATTTACGAACAGTGTAGATCCAGATCAGACTCGCATCCGTCTGATTACTGTCTGTTTCACGTAAACCTGCCCAACTTTTACACCTATTTAAACACCCTGAAACTCTCCTTTTTTTGCATAAAATCATTTTTCAGCAAAATTTAGCGATGAGCCATCTTTTTATTTTTTGAAATTCGGTCCTATAGTGAAGTAATAGACCTAAATCAAGAATTGAATGCAGGATTGTAATGTTAAAATGTCACGTGCGATCAGATTTTCAACATTTTTCTAGCATCGAACTGCTTGCTGGATTTCATCATAAAAAAAAAGACACTAACCTTGTCTTTATTAGAACAAATCTTGCCAGGTTGAAAAATAAAGGAACCGAGCCTCCATTTCTCGGTGTTCGTACAAGAATTCCAAAAGAAAATGCCGAGAATTTGGTAAAAATACAACATGATGTCATCATCATCAGCTACAGCTTTCGTATATATTGACAACGCCAGGCTGAGGTTTGCACGCTGTTCCTACCATGCAGAATGAATTGCACATATCCTCACACATCTACACCGGTGTAAATCTACCTTCTCTAATGGTATGACTTGGGAACACCATATATATGTCATTTCCGGCGGAAGTATACAGTCACTTCCTGTGAGCCAGTTTCTTTGCCGGACGAATTTCCGGCGGACAACTTGGTTTACTAAATGCTGATTGGTTGGTGACGGTCACCAGGTTAATCAAATCAAGTTTGTTAGCATTCACAATTTACTATACATTAGGACGTATTAGCAGTAGTATCAGATCGACTTGGAACCTTATGGATGAATGATATTCATCGCTTTATCATCCGGGTTCTTTAATCGAAACCGAAGTTATCCGAAAGTTTTTTCATTTCCGGTCGTTCTAAATCGACTGCGTTATACACAAACATGATACAACAGGTGCAACAATAACACATAAATCAAGCCGAAAGCATGCGTAGTTTGAGGCTGCAACAGCCACAACATGCAGGAAAGAGACCTCTGCTTCTCACTGTTCAGAGATATTTTTGTACATTGATTATGCAATGCTTTGCAAATATGTGTTAAGCATACTCGTGTTGACAATTTCGAGATGAATTATTTGTTTGACCCGCCATAATTATTTACACGCGTGTGTAGCTACGCTCAAACGGATGCCGCCGGATATCATTAATAATGCGGCAGGTGTAATCTAACATCAACGAAGCCACACATATTCTATGCTGATTGGTTGTATCCACGGTTTTTATCTACTTGTTTCAAATAAACAGAAAATTATTGGACACATGGGCGGATTCAGGGGGGGTGGTGGGCGAACCCAGAATTTGCCGAGTAAAATATTTTTTACAAGTTACAAGGCACATTTTTACTCCAAAATGCGACAACGCAGGAAATGCAATGTAGATTTCAAAACATTTCAGGGGAGAATGCCCCCGGACCCCCCTAGTGCTAGTCAAGTATTGCAAAATAGTTATGCCCCCCCCCCCCCAACCCGAAATCATGGATCCACGCCTGGATAAATAGCTTGGTCCGATATGTGGCTGTGACTGGAGAAATGGGGCTTGTGTGATTTGTGATCAAATAGCACACTCCTGTAGTCTGAAAACGGTATAGACTGTTTGTTAGTGTGTTTCAGTGATGGAATGGCAGATCCTGATCAGACTGTGCGGTCTGATCTGGATCTACACTGGTCACAAAAGCCCTATAAGCCACGTGTTGTGTTTGGCGTATAACAGACCTTCTCAGTCACAGAGCCTATTAATCGCTCTGATAAGTACGGCAGATGTTGACAATAGCTTAAAGCAATTGCCCGGGGTGATGTTCCGTCACTGGCATTCCAGTGCACACCACCCCCGTGGTAATTACAGCGACTACTTTCCCCGCGGCTGGCCCCTCGTAATGACCCAAAATAATGATCTTACGGTATTTTGACCAGCATATAGCACCAGGTACATCTACGCATCTGATAAATAGCTATGATAAGTGTCTACTCTGTTACCCGCTTGGTCACTTAGACTATACATACAATCATTATGCTCAGTTTAAAATGACATATAAGATTCATAGCACATCAAAGTGCGATAGACTCCTTTGAATTGACGAGTCTTTGTTGGGAACAATTTCGGTAACTAATTATGTACCGCCGTAGTTAGTGAAGACTGTTTGATGAGTGTAATCCTTGCATGCCATTTCATTCCGCTAAACATACATGTTATAATTCATTCATTATTATTAAAATAAAAATATATACATGTATATATATAATTCATCCAGAAACATAAAATACAGTCATGTTTGTTTCTGATTCATCCATACATGATAAGTTTTCGCTAATACATTATGTGGGGGGGGGGGGTGGGGGGCAAGCACACGTCTGACAAAGAAAGCAAGGTCAAATAAATACAACTCATTTACGGTTGTAATTAATGTTGACCTTCGTACAACAATTTCAACTCATTTAAGGTTGTAATTAATGTTGACCTATGTACAACAATTTCAACTAATTTACGGTTGTAATTAATGTTGACCTATGTACAACATCATCATTTACGGTTGTAATTAATGTTGACCTATGTACAACAATTTCAACTCATTTACGGTTGTAATTAATGTTCACCTATGTACAACAATTTCAACTCATTTACGGTTGTAATTAATGTTGACCTATGTACAACAATTATCATCTTGCCACTAAATTCACGTGCGTGGATAAATACTTGATCACACTTTTATTTATCATAGTAATTTAAAACATTATCATACAGTACATTATTTATCATGGAGATATTATCTGAATATAAATATAGGTAAATATATTAAACATCCAATCTTCCATGGACTTGGTCTAGATCCTTGGATTGAAGAATCGTGTGAATCTGAAATGAGAAATTACGCTACATGTAAGTACATAGATTCATTGACAATATATAAACGGGACGCTTTATCCGCCCTGTTACTACATTATTATTATATACCGAACAGCCATATATATATACTGGTAAATCATTTATACAAACGGACGGCAATAACGTCTCTGTGCACAACACTGATTTAACTATTATAGTTGCGTCATGCAAAAGCGGTTAATTCGCTAAATATATGAAGATTAAATGATTAATTGATATATTTTAATGCAAATTGTTTAAGTTATATGCCAGAAAATGATGTTAATACACAAATTTCTTAAGAAGTCGTGTTCAGTTCGCAATAATAGTTGTTGTTGTTTACCGGAAGTGATTATTGCAATAGTAGTTTCTTGTTTTATTGTCAACAACTAAAATTCGGTGAAATGAATTTATAAGGCAAAAGCCCATCCATGACTGTTTATTCGAAATAACTTTGTTATTAGACGGATTTTCTTGAAATAAAAAATAGGCTCATTTCTAAAAAATAGTTTTACATTGTTTTATATAAAAAAATAAGCAGCTTGGAGTGTTTTTACAGCAATAAACCTTGGGCAGCATTTCATGGAACAGACAATAGGATCATGTCCCGCTTCTAACGAACGGTATATGTGCGTAACTGCGTATTATGCCTCTGGAGTGTCCTAGCAGATCAGGGATCTAAACTTCGTAAGACTAAAATGTTCGTAAGTGCAAAATTATGATAGTCTGTAAATATCACATTAACACTGTTTTCTTGTAAACAATTATTGGATTTACATTTATTGAACATAGGCTGCTTAGCAGCCTATGCTGAATAAATGTAAATCCATCAATTGAAATTTCCAGACGATCCTAAATTTGCGCTTACGAACATTTTAGTCGTACGAAGTTTAGTGAAACGGGCCCCAGGAGCTAAACTGGTCATAAATCTCTTAATTCCCATTTCTGGAGTCACAGCCACAATTATGGCCATGGCTGTGACTGGAGAAATGGGACGAATGCAGAGCTCCAAATAAGTTTGGTATCTAAAGAATATTTTACCCCAAGAATTCAATTCAATGCATATTTTACTTTTACAAATGTATATTGATTTTTTCTCTTCTAAAATTGGGAACAAATGATAAAAAAAAAATAATACAAATTTAAAAATTCTCTTATTTGAGCTGCAAAAAGCAGCTCAACTAAGTACATTTTCAACTTTATTACCGTATTTTCACTACTCAATTTGAAAATCAATGCGTATTTTCACATTGATGTAAGTATTTTGTACTCCCATTTTTCATAACCAGTGCATATTCTGCTAAAGTAAGTGCGTAAAATACGCCACTACTCACCTTATCTGGAGCTCTGCTGGAATGGGTTATGTGTCCAGTGTAGCCCTAGAACATGCATATTCGCATATTGATCCTTATCAGGATTCTAGAGTGCACGAGAAGATTGGAAATTTGAATATCCATAAATGCCAAAAGCCCCATTTCTTCAGCCAAAGCCACATGTATGTATGTCCTCACTCGCAATGTAAGTAGTAACCCCTGACCTGCCTGTCACGTAGGAGAGCCAGCAGTCACAGTCGGACAAGAAGCCCGCGTATCACATGAACCCAAACGCGGACGAGTTCCAGTCGTTGATTTACCCCACATCCGACACAGCTACAGGAGAGGAGGACAGTGCCGGTAAACCCAGCAGTACAGACACCCAGAACTACCCAGGTACGTCTCATAGTGCCGGTAAACCCAGCAGTACAGACACCCAGAACTACCCAGGTACGTCTCGTAGTGCCGGTAAACCCAGCAGTACAGACACCCAGAACTACCCAGGTACGTCTCATAGTGCCGGTAAACCCAGCAGTACAGACACCCAGAACTACCCAGGTATGTCTTGTAGTGCCGGTAAACCCAGCAGTACAGACACCCAGAACTTCCCAAGTACGTCTCGTAGTGCCGGTAAACCTAGCAGTACAGACACCCAGAACTACCAAGGTATGTCTCGTAGTGCCGGTAAACCCAGCAGTACAGACACCCAGAACTTCCCAGGTACGTCTCATAGTGCCGGTAAACCCAGCAGTACAGACACCCAGAGCTACCAAGGTATGTCTCGTAGTGCCGGTAAACCCAGCAGTACAGACATCCAGAACTTCCCAGGTACGTCTCGTAGTGCCGGTAAACCCAGCAGGCACCCAGAACACCCAAGAAGACCTACCAAAGGTAAACGGTCTCGTTAGTGCCGGTAAACCCAGCAGTAAAACCCAAGGTTACAAGTAAACCCACCAGACACCCAGGTAACGTCTCGTAGTGCCGGTAAACCCAGCAGTACAGACCCCAGAACTACCAAGGTACGTCTCCGGTAAAAGCGGTAACCAGCCCAGTACCAAGTCACCTGAACCTACCCAGGTACCCGTCTCGTAGTGCCGGTAAACCCTTAGCCCAGGTTAACAGACAAACCCAGAATACCAAGGCACCCGTCCCTTCGTTTGAGTACCGGGTAAACCCACAGCAGTAACCAGACCACCCAGGGAACTAAACCAAGAGTACCTTCTCGTAGTGGCCGGGGGAGGGTGAAACCCACTAGCCCGGGTTTAAACCCAGAACACCCAGAACCCTTACCCAAGGTACGTCTCATTAGTGCCCGGTAAACCCAGCAGTAGACACCCAAGGAAACTTTCCCCGGTACGTTCCTCGTGTGCCCGTAAACCCAGCAGTACAGAAACCCAGGAAACTAAACCCAAGGTAGTCTCGTATTAGTACCCGTAAACCCAGCAGTACAGACCCCCCCCCCCCTCCCAGAACTACCAAGGTACGTCTCGTTAGTGCCGTAAACTCAGCCGTACAGACACCCAGAAACTACCCAGGTATGTCTCGTTAGTTGCCGGGTTAAACCCAGCAATAGACACCCAGAACTTCCCAGGTAGTCTAGTAGTGCCGGTAATCCAGCTGTACAGGACACCCAGAACTACCAAGGTACGTTCTCGTAGTACCGTAAACCAGCTGTACAGACACCCAGAACTACCAAGGTACATCTCGTAGTGCCGGTGAACTCAGCCGTACAGACACCCAGAACTACCCAGGTATGTCTCGTAGTGCCGGTAAACCCAGCAGTAGACACCCAGAACTTCCCAGGTACGTCTCGTAGTGCCGGTAAACCCAGCAGTACAGACACCCAGAACTACCAAGGTACGTCTCGTAGTACCGGTAAACCCAGCAGTACAGACACCCAGAACTACCAAGGTACGTCTCGTAGTGCCGGTAAACTCAGCCGTACAGACACCCAGAACTACCCAGGTATGTCTCGTAGTGCCGGTAAACCCAGCAATAGACACCCAGAACTTCCCAGGTACGTCTCGTAGTGCCGGTAAACCCAGCAGTACAGACACCCAGAACTACCAAGGTACGTCTCATAGTGCCGGTAAACCCAGCAGTACAGACACCCAGAACTTCCCAGGTACGTCTTGTAGTGCCGGTAAGCCCAGCAGTACAGACGCCCAGAACTACCCAGGTACGTCTCGTAGTGCCGGTAAACCCAGCAGTAGACACCCAGAACTTCCCAGGTACGTCTCGTAGTGCCGGTAAACCCAGCAGTACAGACACCCAGAACTACCAAGGTACGTCTCGTAGTACCGGTAAACCCAGCAGTACAGACACCCAGAACTACCAAGGTACGTCTCGTAGTGCCGGTAAACTCAGCCGTACAGACACCCAGAACTACCCAGGTATGTCTCGTAGTGCCGGTAAACCAGCAATACACCCAGAACTTCCCAGGTACGTCTCGTAGTGCCGGTAAACCCAGCAGTACAGACACCCAGAACTACCAAGGTACGTCTCATAGTGCCGGTAAACCCAGCAGTACAGACACCCAGAACTTCCCAGGTACGTCTTGTAGTGCCGGTAAGCCCAGCAGTACAGACGCCCAGAACTACCCAGGTACGTCTCGTAGTGCCGGTAAACCCAGCAGTACAGACACCCAGAACTTCCCAGGTACGTCTTGTAGTGCCGGTAAACCCAGCAGTACAGACACCCAGAACTTCCCAGGTACGTCTCGTAGTGCCGGTAAACCCAGTAGTACAGACACCCAGAACTACCAAGGTACGTCTCGTAGTGCCGGTAAACCCAGCAGTACAGACACCCAGAACTTCCCAGGTACGTCTCATAGTGCCGGTAAACCCAGCAGTACAGACACCCAGAACTTCCCAGGTACGTCTCGTAGTGCCGGTAAACCCAGCAGTACAGACGCCCAGAACTACCCAGGTACGTCTCGTAGTGCCGGTAAACCCAGCAGTACAGACACCCAGGACTACCAAGGTACGTCTCGTAATGCCGGTAAACCCAGCAGTACAGACACCCAGAACTACCAATGTACGTCTCGTAGTGCCGGTAAACCCAGCAGTACAGACACCTAGAACTACCAAGGTACGTCTCGTAGTGCCGGTAAACCCAGCAGTACAGACACCCAGAACTAAACCCAGCAGTACAGACGCCCAGAAATACCCAGGTACGTCTCGTAGTGCCGGTAAACCCAGCAGTACAGACACCCAGAACTACCCAGGTACGTCTCGTAGTGCTGGTAAACCCAGCAGTACAGACACCCATATAGGAATCACGATTTGCCTGGTTTGGCCCCCAGGTACGTTTTTATCTTTGGCTCTTGTGTTACCTGAGAGTTGAATTTGGTTATTGCCCATTATAAAAGTAGTAAGATTATCACTGATCCTACTGCTTTTGGGAGTGGGCCAAGTGATTCTGGTGTGGTGAGGACCTGGCATCAGATCAGGATTATTCTGATTTCAGGGCTGAATATATAGTTTTTTTATGGTAAATATTCAGTTCTGATTTTGGGATTTCCCCCCCATTTGTACATGTACATGTACTTGTGCAGGTAATATATGGGATTTGGTACGAAACCTATTGACCCGGCCTTACATGACCTTAGCTGTTGATAAATTGTAACATTTTATATCCATCCGTATTTAAAATTGCTGTGTTAAGTTTTGATACCTGACATAAAATGGGCTAACGTTAAACCCTTTCCCTTTTTGTTTAGACGAATCCTACGCTGGCCGTGACAGTTACCATCAGAATCGGGGTGGGCGAGGTGCTTACAGAAATGAACGAGGTGGTGGTGGACGTGGTTATAACCGCGACCGAGGGATCAGCAACGGGTTTTCCCGAGGTGGTCGCGGAGGCTCGGGTGGTGGAGGTACGTATCCAGGGCTCCAGTTAAGATGCGTAATTTGACCAAATATTTGAGATATTTTTCTTAGTTCTTCACCCAAAATGGCAAGTTGGGAGTTCTTTAGAATCGTCTCAATGAGATGATTCTAAAGCACTCCCAACTTGCCATTTTTGGTGAAGAAATAACAAAATTCCCCCCAAAGTTGATCAAATTACGAATCTTAACTGCAGCTCTGTACGTCTCGTTTTGGTGCTGCCGTGGTTACTCTCAATAACAAATAGGTATTCCAGTATGAGGATAATATTCTGTAATCAGTGATAACCGCTTTTGTGAAAATATGGGCTTTCATGTGAAACAACTTTTTGATTTTATAAAATTAACAATAAAAAAGAGATGGCAGAATTTAAATAATAATTGTGACATAAAAGTAATTTATCCCGTAACACGGTGCCGTGAAACATTTTGGATATCCTGTCAATACGACCTAATCACTGCGTATGAATATGTGCGGTGACTGGGTTTATTTTTTTGCATTTTAAAGCCATTTTTAGGTGTTGACGGGATAAATAGAATAGTAGGTTAGTGCCGTGAATGGGAAAAATATCTGGCGCGGCACGGAAACGGGATGTGCTCGATAGAGCCTCCTCGCCCATCCCGTTTCCTAAGCCTTGCTAGGTATTTTTTCCCATTCACGGCACTAACCTACTATTCTCTATGCCTCGTCCTACATTCCTTGAAGCAAGGCTCAGTTTCTAGATGACATTAGCTGTCGCTTGGACGTCAAGCCTGTTCACCTTTGAAACAAAGACCCTGTCTGTATAATGGCCGTTGCTATTGCTGGCACATTAAACTTTTCACAGGGGTCAACACCCGATGACCCCTGTTTTGTAAGAGTAATCCCTGAACTTTCAAGAAGATCCCATTCAACATGATGTAAAAAATGGGATGTCCATGCTGCGGAATTCCTGTCCACAAGAGTGTCAGTGAGCCATTCCCCTTCTCATTCAATTCTGTATCCTGTATTGTCCTATTGCCAGGTAACTACCAAGGTTACCCGCCTAGAAACGACTACCGGCCCGAGGGTTACCAAGGTTATGGTCGTGATGGCTTCAGCAGTGGTGGTGGCTTCAAGCGCGGCGGTGACCGTGGCAACCGAGGCGGTAACCGTGGAGGTGGGTGTCCAATCTGCGCGTATCTGATGTCACAACTGTGTGTGTGGGCGGGGCCCGGTGGTGGGGGTTACAAGGGGGCTGTGTCCCCGTTGCTTAGTTACCGACACACTCAGACACGCACCCTACACTGGCTCCCCGCCCACAGATGACGGCACGGCACATAGATGACATTATTTGTGGCTTTAACTCGAGAAATGGGACCGATGCGATTTGTGACCAGTGTAACTCCTGGTTATATAGCCTGATAATGATCTATATTACTTGTTAATAGCATAACGAGTCTTCCATTGATGGAATGTCGAACAATGCAGATCCGGATCGGACTGCACTGTGCGGATGGACAGGCTGATCTGGATTTACACTAGTTGCAAAACCTATAAACCCCTTTTCTCCTGTCATAGTGGGCCACATTGATGCCTCACCACAATAGTGCAGGGAGCATTTAGTGTTACCCTTGACCAGAGCTCTAGATAAGCTACATATTTGCTTAAATACCCAATTAAAATTGTCAAAAACCCAATTGAAATCGGAAGTAGCGAGTATCAAAAAGCAATAAAAAGTTTATGGTACATTTATCATGCTGCAGAAACCAATGAACAAACCACAAATATAGCATATTTTTCTGATGTTCCATGAAAACACATATTGGTATTTCTTGGAGACAATTCTATGAAATGCCAAGATATAGTTTTCATTTCGAAGCCAACTATTGAGTAATTGCTGTCTGGATGTGTAAACAGTAGAGTGATTTCATTTTACCCAATTACAATTTTGAAATACCCAATTGCTTCAGAAATCATGGAGTGAAAATACTCAATTACTAATTCCTTATCTGGTGGCCTGCTTGACCATCACAAACCTTGTAATTGTTAAAGTCGTAATAGAGACTTGAAGCTTGCTATGTAGCTTCTTTACTGTGTGTAGATGTGCAATGTTCATTTTGATTATTTTTTTTCGACTTTGCCACACTTACCACAAATTGCTAGGAGCCCCAGTTCTCCAACTATTGTAAATATGTAATTGCCACACAGTTGTAGGTCTGTTGATAAACATTGTCTCAAGTTGTGTTTTAACACATTATTTGCCAGATACTGGGTACTGATCACAAGCATCAAAATTTACCAACAACTTTTTGTCCATATTGTTTGTTTCTCAACAAAACTTTAGGCTCTTAACATTTGCCGAGGCGGTTCAAATGAGTGGTAACAACATATATTTTCATTGAGAAATGAAGTAAATAGAACAAAAAATCACTAATTTGTGAATGGGTATTCGGCATTAAATGTGTTGCATGTAGCGAAGAACCAGCCCCCAGCTTTCTATGTGCAGTTTTACTCACCAGTTTCATGGCACGGTTCAGTAGCCGATTTCATCAAAATTGCAAAGTATACTTATCTAGCAAAGTGTACTTTGAGGAAATAATCATTTATTTTTCCTGAAATGCATTAGGGCTGTTCCAGTAAAACATACATGGGGGGGGGGGGGGGGGGGGGGGGGGTGGGGGGGGGGGGGGTGTTTGAAGACGCCACCTCTTTTGAATTTGGGTAACCTACCATAGATGCAAATTAATGTATTTGACACCCACCCATAGATGCGATTTCCCTGGGAAACCACCCACCCATATATGCAATTTAAATTAACACATTATTTTATCAATGTAATTCTCCGGGACACGTAATTTGCGTGTTTGTAACAAAATCTCACGCACAATGTGATGTATCAGGAGCCGTAGCTGCATTGAACACGTGAATCGCCGAATTTTTTGCCTATTTGTATATCAAAATGGTGTTAAATTTGTAACACGACTATTGTCAGAAATCGTGTTAAATTTGCGATGACGATTTTTTTTTTTTTTTTTTTTTTTTAATGGACTCATAGCCTCCTTTTATCTCACCGATGTGAATGTGCAGCTGATCACGTTTGCACATTTCGTAAATTAATCCGAGCAAACTGGGAATAACATCAATTATTGGTCCCAGTAACAAAGCAGTGCTAATTGTTATGTGCTCGATTTCATTTTTCCGGCATGCGTTCGCGCTCACCATTGGTGGAATATTAATTAGGTGTAAAGGCTGACCAATCGGAGATCGCGTATCAGTGGCGCAGATTAACTCGACCCAGATTAACTAAATTGTTACAGCACTGCCCACGCCCCCGGCGCATGTACACAAATGTGTACGTGACAACTGGCCTTGTTTCGCTACGTCATAATTGAGCCAGTGCATGAGATAATCAATATTATATAACTGAGATTTTCGCCGAGAATGATTTTTTCTGCAAATATATCGGAAAGTTGATAACATTTTCAGAGCAAATGCGTAATAATTACTAATTTAATATTCGTCCACATTCGATATCGTTTACAGAAAATGTACACTATTATCAGATTCATCTTCGTCGAAAATCTCACGTGATAAGCCTGATTACCTGGCGCAATATTATAACACGTCGGGCAAAACATGTCTATACAAGTCTGTGGTGTTGAAAGTATAAGTTAGATAATGTGTTCGAGTCGAATATGGTTACTTAACAGCTCATGGGGTGAATTTAGGGGGCCGGAAATCGTCGAGCCGCTAGGCGAGATGTATTTCGGCCGCCTTAAATTCCCCCACGCGCTGTTAACTAACCATATTCAACGAGACGACATTATCTAACTAATTTATTGCACGGATACGTCGAAAGCCTGACATAAAATTATATATTTTGTCGAATTTATTGTAAGTTTAATACAAATACTATAATTACACAATTTAATTCCAGCCATTCATTCCTCTTGGGTACCCCACTTTTATTTACATTTCCGCAGACATGTCCTCAATACCCTGCGGTCACGTGACCAGTTAAAAGTGACAAAAATATAGCAGACGTCTGTTATCTGGTTCACAATCTTACCGAAGCTGGATTACTGCGTTTGCATGCAATCAGTGTATAACCAACACAGCATGCACACCTGCACTGCTTTATCAGTGACTACGGTGTTTGTGGTTCTATAACAATTATATACTCAACGAGCTGTTCGTGTTATTGGCATTTTCATAGCACTAATTAATAGTATTTTTGTATTTTCGTAACACAGCGCCATGAAACTTCATATTCGAGGTATCGATCCGAAAGTCGCCCAGTCACTTGTAGCCTGTCAATCATGAATGGGTCATGTTATCAGGGCATGACTGGTTAAAGGTTACGCACCGATATTGCTCTACTTAATTGATTGCTGATATTTGCGCATGCGCAGGTTATCCTCACATCTAGAATAGGCGTTAATCTCAAGCATATAACACACGCTAGACAGTGTATCTCCGGGTATGGAAGGTGTCCGAGCCAATTCCCACCCTTAAATATGAGCCGAATGAATGAATGAAAGTGTATCTCCGTGAATTAACACATGGGGGAAGTGGGCCAGACAGGTCCAGACAGTGATCTCCGGCAGTTAGCACACTGCGGAGATCAAAGGATTTCACCGCATCCGTGCAATAAGGGTTAAAACTCTGTGCGTACTCAAACCCACAGGTGGAATAGTCGGACGTGTGACACAAAGACAATGACCATTACAAAAATATCCATTACCCCACCCACTTGATCTCGTTCTATTATTAACGTCATGTACAGTACGATACCAGGTGGTGGGATAATGGGATTTTTTTAATAAGCATTTATTTTGGTGTCATAGGTCCGAGTCTTCCACCTGTGCTCACCATATGAGTAAACACAGATTGCAACGCGCGAGCTTGTCACGTCACGTTGCAGCTGATGGAACAGGATATCGGTCATTGGGTCATTGCGTCTGACATCGAATACACGCGTTTACAATAATGGATTGCACGGACCTGCGTAGATCTACATTCTACATGAACATGATGAATAAATAAAACATGACGTTAACAATTCTTGGATTCAATATATTTATTACATGCGAAGATAACAGTGAAAACTTATGGCATATTATAGGCATTGGCGACGTCATTCATTCGCAGTCACAGTGTACAGTGTACATGTATTTTTTGTTGACATGATGCGTCTTGGGCGAGAACGGATATAGCACGGTTCGGATAAGCAACACGGAAGGTTGTATGTCACCGGACTTCCGTGTACTAACGGGGTCGCACTGTATGTTAATATGTCGCGGCGCGTCTCGTTTGCTGTCAAAACATGTTTTTATTTTTTCTTAAGAAAAATGTGATGTGCAGACGACAGTTTAAGTTTATGACATTGTGTGTACGTGACAATTATCATGGGATACATGGCGAAAGTGTCAATATGTCAATTGGCGGTTTCATTATGCGGGTGTAACGATACAGTCTGTATGTGCCCCAGGTGATGGCCAATAGTCCATACACGAGCGTCTACTCTATAATTGGCGAAGGTGCGATAATAATACATTTGAGCGATCTTTGCTTTGTGTACAAACTTGTGATTAATAGACGAAACCACCAGCGTACATTTAATTACGTTGTCCATATTCTGGGACGTGATATTCCTGAGGAATGCCGCGTTATGAATACAAATCGTCGCGATACCAGCACGCATTTAATTATGTTGTGCATATTCTGGGACGTTATATTCCTGAGGAACTCTGCACTGCGAATACAATTTGCCGCGAATGGCCGCGTTATATACGTTAGACATCAATTATCTGTAATATACGCCGCCTATACATATATCCCGCTATACGAACCACTCCATGTTGACCTGAAAAACAGACACTCACCAGTCTGACAGCCAACCACGCATAGAAGTGATTTTCGGACAAGCACACCCACCCATGTATGCAATTTAAAGAAACAGACACCCTGGCATATATTTTCTTTAAACTGCCGTCTTGGGGGTGCGGGTATGTTTTAATGGAACAGCCCTTATTTCATATAGAACTAACGACTGCATTTATTGGATGACTAAAAGTATGCAGAATTATTATACTGAAGTTATTACATTATCACAGCCAAAATGGCCGTGATAATGTAATAAATTCAGTATAATAAAAATTAATAAATTTATCCTTACATTGAATATTCCTCCCTCAAAGTGTATGTAGCGAGATAAGTATACTTTGCAATTTTGGTGAAATCGGCTACTATCAGAGTGCACACAATCATGATTGCGCTGTTTACCAGCTCGGCCATCACTGGAGCTGCTAGTCGCATCGTTCATGTTGTACGAGCATGCCACATTGCTTTGTGTTGAATGTATTATCACCCTGGCATATGTAGTATGTCTAGGGGTATACAGTTTGCGCAATTCTGTCCACCCTTGTTTCTGTCCGTAACATTTGCTTGAACATTTTTGGGTACTTGTATTTGCAAACTTACATTGGATTGGCTTGAAACATCATATACGTATTAATCACCATCCATATTTTCATTCTAGATTGCGAAAATGTATAAACAATTGGGGGTTCTCGCCCATATTTTCCTGGGCCACAACCGGCAGTTATATGTGGCTGTGACTGGAGAAATGGGGCTTATGGGTTTTGCGTCCAGTGCAGTTCCAGATCAGCCTGTGCATCCGCACAGTCTGATCAGGATCCGCACTGTTCGCCATTCCATAAATCATGAATGAAACGCACATCATGCTTCTAACAAAACTACATCATGCTTCTAACAGCGACAGAAGTTTGTTATTTGATTGGGTCTAGGGATGGGCTGTGGCTCAGGAGTAGAATGCAGGACTTCAATACTGAAGGTTGCGAGTTCAAAACCTACCCTAGGGCATGACAAATACTTTCATAGTATTTCATCTCGCTTAGTCTTGTCGGATGAGACTTTAAACTATGGTCCAGTCCCTATATGACCCTAGCTGTTGCTGGGACATTAAACCCCATTTATTTCATTTTTGGATCGGGAGCTACACTGGTCACTAAACCCATACATCCCTATTTCTGCACAGTCACAGTTGCGTTTTTATTCAAATGACTAATATTGTTGTTGTTGTGGCGGCCTGTTGCTGTGACTAAGCGCATGTTATTGGCCTACGTTGCAGGTGTGCGGGGGTCAGGGTTCCGCGGTGGACCACGCGGCGCAGGACGTGGCAACTTCAATAACCAGGGAAACACTGGCGGCGGCGGCGGCGGCGGTGGCGGCAGTGGTGGCAGTGGCGGTGGTGGCGGTGGCGCCGGGGGCTTAGGGCGACCAAACTTCAACCAACCGCCGCAGTAACGGCATCCAGTATTCTCCAGCATGTGGTCCACTCTGCTGTGTCGCATCATCAGCATGTGGTCCGCTTAATGGTGCAGCATATCCAGCATGTGGTTTACTCAACCGTGTATGCAGAATGTGGTCCACTGAACTGCGTCTCAGATTCTGCAAGTCGTGCACTCGATTGCGTTTTGTATCCAGCTTAAGGTTCACTCCCGTTACAAATTACATAGAATCTGACAATTGGTCCACTGAACTGTGTCCAGTATCTAGATGTGGTACACTGAATGTGTGTCCAGTATCTAGATGTGGTACACTGAACTGTGTCCAGTATCTAGATGTGGTACACTGAACTGTGTCCAATGTTTAGATGTGGTCCACTGTACTGTCTCCAATATCACTCACACATGGTCCACTGAACTGTGTCCAATGTTTAGATGTGGTCCACTGTACTGTGTCCAATATCACTCGCACATGGTCCACTGAACTGTGTCCAGTACCTGGATGTGGTCCACTGAACTGTGTCCAATATCACTCTCGCACATGGTCCACTGAACTGTGTCCAATACCTGGATGTGGTCCACTGAACTGTGTCCAATATCACTCTCACACATGGTCCACTGAACTGTGTCCAATATCTGGATGTGGTCCATTGAACCGTGTCGGGTATGTGGATGTGGTCCACTGTACTGTGTCCAGTATCATTCTCACACATGGTCCACCCAACTGTGTCCAGTATCTGGATGTGGTCGACTGAACCGTGTCCAGTATCTGGATATGGTCCACTCAAAACTTCATCCCCATTATGGTCACCGCATGTGTGTGTGTGCGTGCGCACTCTCTTTTGTCTGCTAGTTTTTCAGACCGATTCTTTTCTGTGATTCTGCTGATATGTTTGTTATAATTGACATTTGCTGCATTTTCAAATAATTGACTTGTGAATAAACTACTAAACTAATTCGCTACAATTTGTTTTATTAAACTTTTCCACCTTGTATATAAGTGAAATATTATAGGAATTCCTGACATAGACACTGGTTAAAGGTACATGCCCACTCAATAGGCACAACATGTTATTTAAAACAAGAGACATCATCTGAGATATTTTCTGGCAAAATAAATATTCATTCACCATTACCCCATGTATTGATTGGCATTATTGTACATTTTATATCGACGTAAATTTCCGCACTGATATCGGGCGCGATAACGGTGTTTCCTTAAAATGTTAACGGACATTACTATTTAGTTTCTGTATTTAGTTTTTGATGTGCAATGATCATACTTTATAATTATAACCTGTCAAAAGTATTATTCTTTCAGGTGATGCATTTAATTGGTATAAATAATTAAAATCTATCGCGTCTCATTTGCATATGAAAATAGCCTGATACCACCGCACGTCACTATCAGTAAAATACATATTACTAAATTATTACATCTGTTTAGCAGGCACTCTTAATTTTTAGAACTGATGGAATAGTGATACAATTATACACTGTTTGAATTGCTATTAAGAACAGGTTGTGTCTATTGGGTGGGCCGGCATGTACCTTTAAAACAAACAGTTACCTAACTTTTCTCTATGTTGTATAAACCGCCCCATCTACAATGGGCGTAACAGTAGCCTATTTCATCAACATTGCAAAGTATACTTTACTAGCAAAGTATACTTTGAGGGAGTAATCATTTATTTTTCCTGAAATGCATTATTTCATATAGAACTAACAAATGCATGTATTTCATGATTAAAAGTATGCAGAGTTATTATACTGAATGTATTACATTATCACAGCCAAAATGGCTGTGATAATGTAATGAATTCAGTATAATAAAAATTAATAAATTTATCATAAAATTGAAAATTTCTCCCTCAAAGTATACTTTGCTACTAAAGTATACTTTGCAATGTTGATGAAATGGGCTACTGTTGACAGGCCATTAAACACCATTAATTAAATGTATAAAGTGTAAAAGTATTCATGTTGTGTGAAGCTTGTTTCAAATATTCATGTCTTGTGTACAGAATGTTTTTCATCTTTTTCACCAGAGTGCTTGTGTTTATATGAGAGAGCGTTTTCTATCCGATCCATTTATCAATATTGCCATATGATTTATAAATATGTTTTGTTGTTTATATGCTGTGTTTGCAGTTTCTTTCTCCACTAACTTACATCTACTGTCTCTACTCGATTTTTTTTGGTCCATTTCATCAATTTGGAATACATTTCTCGTGTGTAACTGTTTGCCAAAATTGGTTGTTGATTTATCGTAGAACATGAGAATGTTGTAACGTGATCGTTTTAACATTACACATGACATTTACTCATTACATTTGAAATACACTTTTGGGTGTATGAAAACTGCTAAAAAAAAAATAATATTTTAATATTTGTTTTTAGTTTTGAACGTAATTATATGTTGTGACCACTCATCTGAACCGTCTCGATGAGACAGTTCAAATGGTGATCACAATGTATACTTCTGATGAGAAATAAAGTAAATATTTACAAGTTTAAAGTATTAAACACAGTTGTTGTGTAGCAATGTTGGTGTATGGTGTATATGAAGTGCAAATACAATGTACAAGAAGTGAACTCTTTTTTTCTATTCACTGGTATGAGCAAGCATGGTCACATGATATTAACACGTTGAATTTTCTACGTGAACAGCCAAAATGTAAAGTTCAATTCTTAATAGATGTCGCCCTAAACTGCTTACATGCAACCATAGCTTTCACAGTTCATTTAGTTTTATTGATGTTTGCCATTGCTCTGCATGGTCGGTCTTAGTTCCGAGTACACAAGCAAGTCTTAATTATATTACATTACATAAGCGTAATGACGAAGCGTAATTTGAAGCGTTCTTTGTTTACCTTGTAGTTCGTGGAGAGTGACCTGATAATTTTGCTAATACACACTTTATTAGATGAGTTTATGAGAATAGTTTTGTCTCGTATTGTAGAATTTTCTCTCCATAACAATATAGCTAATTATCAACGTCAACGCCCAGCAGGTGGGAGCATGCGATGGGTAATTTAACGATCGGGATTCATGACCTTAGCTGTTGATAGGCCGTTAAACACCAATAAACAAACAAGCAAACAACGCCCTGCAGATTATGCTATATTTTAGTGCGCGAAATGGAAAGGTTATTCCGCAAATTTATACTGTTGACCTTGGTATAGCGATATAGTGCAACCTAGCGCCTATATAACATGCAGTTAGGTCAGTCTATGCTCCATCAATCGCATTTACGTTTCCGTTTTCCCGGCCTTAAATGACCTTAGCTGTTGAATGGCAGTTAAAACACCAATAAACAAACAAACAAAATCCGCCAAACGAATTAGGAGTATATGTTTTATTTCTCTCTGTAAATATGTCTTGAAATTTCATTAGAATTGTGTCCTCCGGACACAATTCTAATGAAATTCCAAGACATATTCATGACATTTATAAGGAGAAATAAAAGAAAATATAATGAATTGTCATCTGCTATTTTTGAACTATTTATAGCCCACAAATTTCCCAGCATGAAAAGAGTTAATAACATTTTCACAAACTTCAGTGTGTTTTTAAAAAAATGTTTATGCAGCAACTTGAATCAAATCAAGTTTTCATATTGTTTATTGTCAATCATTTGTATCCGAGTAGGTTTACTTTATAAATAATGCATTTGAATAAAGTATTTCAATGGATGACAATTTTGTCTTAATATATTCTTGTATGTATGTACATACATGTACATTATATATATGTTTAACCCTTACACTGCTAAATTAAATTTTGTCGTCTGCTGTTTATGTTATATTTTCCATTTTTCTTATTTTAAAAACAATGGCTTGACAGCACTTGAGAATCATTTCTGATGGAAATGATTCTAAAGTGCTGCCAAACAAAAACAAGATATTAAATAACGTTCTAAGGGTTAATACTTGCATTTAGCTCGGTGAGATGTGATCTGTAAGTCAATAATGAATGCATGTATGGACCAATCTTATAAACAAATCATACAAACTTGGAAAAATACAAGTAACTTGCGGGGCATCACCTGCAATAGGTTGTCCGTTGACGTTACGTTTCTGAATTTGAAGTAAGCAACGCGACGTCAATCGGACAAATTCCGCTAATTTTAACATCAAAGGTACCCCAAACGTAGTTCTGAGTACATAACATTAATTACATTTCAATTACAGTTACGACGGAGTAGTCTTTTAAAATGTGTTTGAAGCGTTCTTTTTTACTTTCTACATCGTGGAGAGTGACCTAAGAATCTTTCTAATACACACTTTACTAGGTAAGTTTATGTTACTATTTTTGTGTCGTATTGTAGAATTGTCACTCAATAACGATATAGCGAAGTATGAACGTCAACACCCTGTAGGTTATTTCTCTATCTTAGTGCGCGAAGTGTAAATGCTATTACCGGTATGCACATTTTTACTGTGTAACGTGGTGTAGCGATATAATGCAACCTATTGCCTATAAAGCATAAAACGTGCAGCTACCCCAGACATTGTTCTGAGGCATTAAAAGTTTGTTGTAAAGATTTAAGTTTATTAACCTATTTATAAGACCTGTCTACAACTGGAGCCCGTTTCACTAAACTTTGTACGAATAAAAAGTGCAAATTTTGGATCGTCTGGAAATTTCAATTGATGGATTTACATTTATTGAGCATAGGCTGCATATGCAGCCTATGCTCAATAAATGTAAATCCAATAATTGTTTACAAGAAAACATATTTAATGTGAAATTTACAGACTATCATAATTTTGCACTTACAAACATTTTAGTCGTACAAAGTTTAGTGAAATGGGCCCCTGGTGATTGATTAGAACGGAAATACGATCACTTCTACTATCCGATTGATCATAAGCTGGTTCTTTCATGCAGATATTCTATGATAATACATTGTGAATTTGTGATCCCTAACTGGCGACGGGTGTCGACCATGAAAAGGGTAACTTAACGATGGGGATCATCCTTACCGGAACCCCGATATCCATGGTTTGGTCCTCGGGTACATTTTTTACTGTCTTGTACTCGTGAGTTGAATCCAGTTATATGCATTACAGGAATATTAGTGCTAATCCTATTACTTTTATGGAGTGGGGATAACTGATTCTGGTGTGGTACTGACCTGGCACCAGTACAGGTTATTCTAAAATTCAGAGCTGAATATATATTTTTTCCGTAAATTTTTTAAGTTCTGATTTTGGGATTTTCCCCACGTCCGTACATGTGAAATATGGGAGATTCGACTCTGTTAAGCTGACCTAAAATGACCATTGCCGTTGACGGGCCGTTAAACATCATTAAATAAATAAATCAACGCCGTTTAACCCAGCCTAACACAGGAATTAGTAATTAAGTATTTTCACTCGTATCCGAAGCAATTTCAATATTTTAATTGGGTAAGATAAAATCACACTGCTGTTTACACATCAACAGACAGCAGTTATTGAATAGTTTGCTTTGAAATGAAAACATGTCTTGGCATTTCATTAGAATTGTCTCATCGGAGACAATTCTAATGAAATACCAAGATTTGTTTTCATGGAAAATAAGAAAAATATGCTATATTTGTGGTATGTTTATTGTTTTCTGTAGCATGATAAGGGTACCACAAATTTGTTATTGCTTTTTGATACTCGCTACTTCTGATTTCAATTGGGTTTTTGGCAATTTTAATTGGTATTTACGCAAATACGCAGCTTATCTGGAGCTCTGCTAACATGACCGTAGCTGTTAAGCCTTTCAACACCACAGACCTCTGTAGAGACAATGTTTGCAAACAGTGCAGATCCAGATGAGCCGGCTCATAACGAGCCGTCTCATCAGGATCTCCACTGTTTATTAATAATTTTAAACGTCGTACAGATTACCCTTTTAGAAGAATGGGATAATTTGAATGAACAAAATTAATGAAATAGCGTGAAACATTGGCATGGAACATCCTATTAAGTTACTTGGTGTTGAAAGGGTTAAGCCCCATTTAATAAATCAGTTGCTTTTTTTTTTACCAAAAGGCCTTCATAACATATGTGCACTTGAGTGGTGTTTTGTATTGTACGGCGTGACATGTGCTTCGTTTGTGTAAACTACAATTATCTGTGTATGTTGCATTTTTATATGGTACTTCTCTCACCCTGTGACATAGTGTAATTGACCTGGTATCATGTGATGTATCGTGTCGAAATGGGCTTATTGCCTTTGTCACCAGTAGCCGATTTCATCAAAATTGCAAACTATACTTATCTAGCAAAGTATACTTTGAGGGAGTAATCATTGATTTTTCCGAAATGCATTATTTCATACAGAACTAACGATTGCATATATTTGATTATTAAAACTATGCAGAATTATTATACTGAATTTATTACATTAATTTCTCCCTCAACGTATACTTTGCAATGTTGGTGAAATAGGTAGCCCCAGATCAACTGACTTGTGTGTGGGTGAGTGGCAGGTTGGAGTATGTGGTGGGTAATTTAACAATTTGGGTTCATCCGTACTGGAATTCGACCTGGTTTGGCCCTCGCATATGTCTTTGGCATTTGGTATGTGACAGTTGAATCTGGTTATATCCCTTATGTGAGTATTACGATTATTCGTAATTTTAGGGCAAGTGGCCAAGTGACTGGTATGGAATGGACCTGGCACCAGGTCCGATTATTCTAATTTCAAGGCTGAATATATTTATTTATTTTCAATAAAAATATTCTGTTCTGATTTTGCAGCAGGTTACATGTGGGATCGAACCCGTTGACCTTAAATGACCTTAGCTTGATAGGCTGTTAAACATCAATAAATCGAATGAAATCTGATGTTTGGCAGATAGTGTGGACCAGTATTTGAGTGTTGGTGCGTCACAGCGCGTGGACCGTGATCATCCCAGTTGTGTACAACTGCCATTGACCCTTAGAATGCGCGAAACATAATTTGCTGTCTGCTGTTGTTTTATATTTTGTCTTCTTTCTCAATAAAAACATGTGTTGCCAACACTTTAGAATCATTTCCATTGGAAATGATTCTAAAGTGTTGTCAAAACAAGTTTTTTTTTAAGAGAAAAATGGAAAATAAACAGCAGACGGCAATATTGAATTCGGCATTGTAACGGTTGACTTGCGTCATCCCAGTGCTTATTTATGCATAATCATGTGGAGACCGTTATTTGAGACGAGCCATGTGATTTTGTCCCTCAGAATATGCAAAATAAACATCCGCATTTGAAATGAAAATTTCGTCAACTTTTGACATCATTTACAAATATCTCTGTTTATGTAATAAAAAAAAAAAGCATCGGAAATCGCACACTTTCTTAGGTACAAAATCGCATGGCCCGTCACATTTGATGGTTTCATTTCATCCAGCGTGCTAGTAAACACACATTGTTGTATTTTAAACCAGTGTAGGCCATCCCACTTCTGATGTGCGGTGAGTCCGTGGTCCGGTCTACACTGATTGAAAACTGCAAATGTGACTTTGTACGCATACTCCCATGTTTGCTTCATAATATGAGACGAGCCATGTGATTTTGTCCCTAAGAAGGCTTGCGATTTTTATGAAAAATATTTACAGAAACTGATATTTTCTGTAAATGATGTTGAAAGTTTACGAAATTTTCGCAGCAAATGTGGAATTCTATCCAGCTCATTTTCTCTGAACATTTCGTAATTTTTCAACATCATTTCCGTACAATATTGTAAAAAAAAAAATTATAGGATAAAACGCGTCTTCTTGGGTACAAAATAATGTGGCTCATCTCATATACATACATGTTTTCTGTGGTGTTTTTTTCTGAGCCGCTTTCCTGATTGTGAATGTTTCGAGTTTATGTGAAGATCGTACAAATCACTGGCTGATCAATTAGTCCTTTGGCGGTGGGAAACACATTTTGTTGTCTGTTGCGTTATATTAACGTAACTGTCTAAATTTTAAACAAAAATATCCGCATATTGATACATGTTTTAGTTCAGAAATATTTAAAATATGCGTACATGAAGCACGACGACAAAATGTTATCCAGCATTGTAGGGTTATTAGTCCAGTGTGGCCATTGAACTTTGTTTTAATGGCGTTTAACAGCCTATGAACAATGTGCAGTGATTCAGTTCAATCTTCTTTAACCCATTCACTCCTATACCCAGTAACCCATTTCAGTCTAAGGTACAATAACTTGTTGAAAAAATCTTTATTTTGTTTATTTCTTCATAAATGTCTATGTTGTTACCACTCATTTGAACGTTCTCGTCGAGACGGTTCAAATGAGTGGTGACAACATTCAAGATGAAATCAAGAAAATAGAGATTTTTTCTCTCGAAAGTTTCATACCATAATTTTTTGTCGCCAATTGTTTATTTTTATCGCCAATTGCGAAAGTGGCGATCGCCAGCGGAATCCCTGTACTACTATAATTGTATCCCATCTCTTATGAGTTAAGCCAACAATGTTGATCCAGACTTGGCAGCGGATACCGACTCCTCAGGATCTAGAGTTGGCAGTATTTTTTTCTGATAATGGAATGGTCCAGAAATTGTCATTGGAACACTGTATGCCCGATATTTAGGGGTGGACGGGCTAATTAACATGTGCAAACTCGAAACTGGCTGAGGGCTGCGGTTCAAATGTGTACATGGGTTCAGTACTAGGGCGTACAGCTTTGTAGAGGTAACGAGCATTCTATTCCCGTGTGTTTCTATAAAAACTGGTTTGCAAAAAAAAAAACAGAAGCGTAGATGCACAAGGCAATGTTCAACAGCAACTTAAGACTTAAAGAAAACCTCGTGGAGAAATACTGCAAACACGCGTTTACTCTTCGTATCTTGACATCGAGTGGCATAACCGATAATCGTGAAACAACCTTTATAGGACAAGATATCGCCAAGATGAATCTGGCTAATAATGAGATAACCTCTACCTGTAATTGTTTCTTTACTGGGGGCCGTTTCACTAAACTTTGTACGACTAAAATGTTTGTAAGTGCAAAATTATGATAGTCTGTAAATATCACATTAACAATGTTTTCTTGTAAACACTTATTGGATTTACATTTATTGAGCATAGGCTGCATATGCAGCCTATGCTCAATAAATGTAAATGCAACAATTTGAAATTTCCAGGCGATCCTAAATTTGCACTTAGTTTAGTGAAACGAACTCCAGGAAATTTACATTTTACTATTCATGGACAGTAAACAGTGTATACTTAGATGCCTCTTGTTGTCTACATACGAACGGTAATCCCAGGTTTATATAGACCCACATGGCAGCGTTCTGCAAAGGTTTATTTCATGTATAGATCTACTTTTTGGAATAATCTGATGGTATTGCGTTTCAATCCAGTAACATCGTGATGATATACGAGACAGGCCATGTGATTATGTACCAAAGAACATCAAGAAATATATTTACACAAACTGATATTTTCTGCAAATGGCGTCGAAAGATGATCTTCGTAACACTTTGTCAACTTTTGGTGTCATTTATGGAAAATATTGTAAATTTAGTAAATATTTTTTGTGTGATATTTATCGCGTTTCCTTGGGTACAAAATCACATGGCGTGTCTCGAATGGAAGGTTTTATATTTTATGTGGCGACCTAATTTACACCGTCGCAACAAGATGATATTGAGGTGACAATACTACTTTTTTGAAAGAAAAATAATCTTTGTTCGCGACACTGGTAAACTTTATAGCTTTTTGGCGTTTGGGAAATAAATTTTCATAAATTTATTTTTGCAAACTCTGATCAGAGTACCTCATAAAATAGATCTATACATTCTACAGCTCAGAAGTATTGGGCGATTTTGAAATATGCTTTTCAGAAAACGGTGCCTTTATCCATCGGTAGAGAATATTTGAAATGACTGGTCTACCAGAGACCCAGATCGTATATCAAATCGAGCCACTCGACTAATCCAATATTTTTGAGCTGGGTAGATCAGATCAGACTGGGAATGCATCATCTTGGTACAATTACATGGGTCCGAATTTATAAACCTTTCTGGGAACGTTCTCGCATCAAAAAATATTTGGCTGAGACTGAGTGCGGTACCCGTATCTCAAAATATTTGGTCCATGTAGGTAAAGAAACAACTAAATAAGCCAGTTAGATTGGACGAGACTGAGCACAGCTCAGCCTCGGACAATCGAACTTGCTGATTTCGAGCTCTGGTTGGGCCCTATATCTCACTGTTCGCTCCCGAGGAGACCAGTGTTATGGAGCGAGGCACCGCTTTCTCGACACAATAATACCCTTATACGGTGTCTTTGTGGTGAAAATCATTAAAATGGAAATAAAAAACGAACAATGTGTTCTTTTTCTTCTTAGTTCCTTACTCCGAGAATTTGTTACAGTAACTGGGACTGGATAAATGGGGCTTATGACATTTGTGACCAGCCAAGCTCCTGTAGCCGATTTCACCAAAATTGCTACAGTAGTATATGGGAGTCAAAATGATACCACCTCCCTCTGGAAGCCACCGAGCGTAGCGGGGTCTTCCAGAGGGAGGTGGTATCATTTTGACTCCCATATACTACTGCTATTAATAAAGCATACTTGTCGAGCAAAGTGTACTTTGAGCGAGTAATCATTTATTTTTCCCTGAAATGCATTATTTCATATAGAACTAGACTTCATGTATTTGATGATTAAAAGTATGCAGAATTATTATACTGGATGTATTACATTATCACAGCCAAAATGGCTGTGATAATGTAATAAATTCAGTATAATAATCGAAATAAAAATGTATCGTTAAATTGAAAATTTCTCTGTCAAAGTGTACTTGGCAAGATAAGTATAAATGTACTTTGCAATTTTGGTGAAATCGGCTACTGGTTTAGAGAACACCCGTGTATCTATGCTGTTTGTTAGAAGCATAAAGGTGGACTTCTGAGGCTTATTGTCATTGTGTGAAGTGTAGACCCAGATCTGCACCAGCTGTGCTCATGTAGACTTGTGAGACATGGCCAAATTTTTGTCAGATTGTGGGAATCGACCCCGTTAAACACCATTAAATAGACAAATTGTGAGTACTTTTGCTGCGACCAATCCCACATGTAAACTAGTGATAGTGTGTTGTCTCTTTATTGCTAAACATCTGGCACAATTTTTCATTAATCGGTAATTTTGTGTTGTGGGTGGCAAGTGGGAGCATGGGATGGGTAATTTAATGATGGAGATTCATCCTTACCGGTATCCCGAACGGAGACCTGTTTTGGCCCTCCGGTACGTCTTTGGCATTCGTGTATGTGAGGGTTTAATCTGGTTATACCCCTTGTAGGAGTAATAAGATTATTCCTAATCCTATTACTTTTAGGGGACTGGTGTGGTATGGACCTGGCACATGGTCCGGTTATTCTAATTTCAAGACTGAATATATATATATTTATTTAAATGTAAATATTCTGTTCTGGGATTTTCTCCCCAATGCAGCAGGTTACATGCGGGATCGAACATGTCGGCCCGGCTTTAAATGATCTTAGCTGTTGATAAGCCGTTAAACACCAATAATCAAATCAATCAATCAGTAATTTTGTTAAAAAAAAATAGAAGCAATTCACAGTGCTGATTCAGACGAGATGACTGGTTATGAGCGGTCTCCTCTCGATCTGTGAGTGCCGTTTATCATCACATATGATGATTTAAATTACGCATCAACCCTTAGACCGCTACTCACAACAATTGTCTGAATTTGCTTTTATATCGTATCTTATTTCTCGATAAAAACATATTTTGACAGCACTTCAGAATCATTTCCAATGGAAATGATTCTGAAGTGCTGTCAAAGCATGTTGTAGATTATTCTAAAGTGCTGTCAAAGCATGTTTTTGAGGATAAAAATGGAAAATAGAAAATAAACACGAGACAACAAAAAATTAAGATGGCGGTCGGAAACAATCCACAAACAGTGCAGATCCAGAGTCGGCTTGTGTGGATCTACATAATTTGCTAAACATGAAAACTGGCAATGGGGTTTTACAGGGATGGCATGTGGTCTGGTGGTAGAGCATTGGACCACTCGATACCCGCCATAAGCATGAAAAACACTTCCATAGTAGTTCCATCACATTTGGCCCCGTGCAGGTACCGGGGCGGGATCAACTGATCCTGAGAATAGTGCTGCAGTAGCCATTGCTTGTCGTAAAAGGCGACTAAACTGGCTTAACGATTGGGTTCATACTTTCCGGAACCAACTATACCAGATTTGGCCCTCATGTACATTTTTGGCTTTCTTGTATGTGAGAGTTGAGTCGGGCTATGCCCCATATATAAAAGTAAGATTAGCGCTAATCCTATTACTTTTAGGGGATGAGATAAATGATGCTGGTGTGGCGAGGGCCTGGCACCAGATCAGGTTGTTCTAATTTCAGGACTGAATATATATTTTGATTGTAAATATTGAGTTCTGAAGTTGGGATTTACCCCCCTCGGACAGGTGGATACGGGACTCGACCCCGTTGACCCGTCTGCGTGTAGACTCTCTGAGGCTTGTACCTCTATGTCAGAAAAGCGGACGTTAAACCCTCACTCACTCACTCCATCACATTTGTCTTTCAGAGACTAAACCGAGATCCCATCTGTATATGTGGCCATCACTGGAGAAATGGGGCTTATGGGATTTATGACCAGTGTAGCTCCTAATCAAATAGCACACTTGTATGGCATGATAGCAATCTATATTGCTCGTTAGAAACATGGCGGGTGTTTCATTGATGGAATGGCGAACAGTGCAGATCCTGATCAGCCTGTGCGGATGCACAGGCTGATCTGGATCTACACTGGTCGCAACACCCATGAGCCCCGTTTCTTCAACCGGACAACGATCCATATTTCTTATTAAAGGCATCACGGGTGTTACAGTGATGAAATTGCGAACAGTGTAGATCCTGTTGCTGGGACGCTAAACCCATTCACTTTTTTAACGAGAAAACAAAGTCATTGGTCGGGATGTTAGCCAGTCCGTGTAAAACAAAGACAACAACAACAACAACAACAATCAGTTCTTCTCCATGTATTTAGATATTTACTTCAAATAATGAAACTTCATGACTTGCAGTTGTGATACAATATCAATATGAGAGCATACATAATCTAACATGACATTTATTAATATTACGGTACAAATCTGGGTGCCGTTTCACAACTTCGTACGACTAAAATGTTCGTAAATGCAAACTTATGATAGTCTGTAAATTTCACATTAACAATGTTTTCTTGTAAACAATTATTGGATTTACATTTATTGAGCATAGGCTGCGTTTGCAGCCTATGCTCAATAAATGTAAATCCATCCATTGAAATTTAAAGACGATCCTAAATTTGCACTTACAAACATTTTAGTCGTACGACGTTTAGTGAAACGGCCCCCAGGGCCCCTGTGACTATAGAACATTTGAAGTATATCGTATGATATTCTTGTATTCTAAATCAAGCAGTTTGATTGGTTGATCCGAATGGCGTTATTTCATGCCTCGTCACGTGTTATAATTGTATCACAACAATGTACAGCTGCATCAATATGATGCAGGCTCGTCGATTTACATTTCCATATATCTGTTGGTTATGACAAATTGATTATATCTATAGTCTTTTCACGAAACCTGCCAAATTTTACGGCTATCTAAACAATGCAAAAATTTGTTTGTCGTCTGCTGTTTATTTTCTATTTTCCATGTTTATCATCAAAAACATGTTTTGATAGCACTTTAGAATAATTTACAACATGCTTTGACAGCAATTCAGAATCATTTCCATTGGAAATGATTCTGAAGTGCCGTCAAACCATGTTTTTATTGAGAAATAAGGCAAGATATAAAAGCAACAGCAGACGAGAATTGTTGCGAGTAGCGGGCTAAGGGTTAAATTCCCATAACTTTTCGTAATAAAATAAATATTTGATCAAATATCACAAAATAAGACTCATTCTTAAATTTGTAACAAAATGTGGACAGGTTTCATGAAACAGACCATGATGATTAAATATGGAGTTTTGTCACTTTGTGACAAATACCAGTTGCTATCAGCATGATCCTGATGATATTGCCTAGTTGTCGGGGAGACTAATGGAACGTCGTGAATAAATAAAGATGATTCCCCCCCAATAAACTGCTTGATTTTGAATAAAAACAATAATATTTTCGCCAAGTCTTACAATCACCAGAGCCTGTGAGTTTAAAACTCCCAGCATGCACTCCATTTATGCTTGTAATCGGGCAGTTTGATTGGTCAAGACTCAGCACAGCTCAGTCAATGAAACACCTGTGATGCTGATTTCGAGCATAATAATCCTGCTGAGGAAAGTACATGTGTAGTCGCATCCTGAGGCCAGGTTACAGGATATCAAGCTCAAACTCAATATCTATCTATATTGGTCAGTGACTTCTGTAGCCGATGTCATCAAAATTGAAAAGTACATGTATACTTATCTAGCAAAGTATACTTTGAGGGAGAAATCATTTATTTTTTGCCGAAATGCATTATTTCATATAGAACTAACCGTTGCATATATTTGATGATTAAAAGTACGCAGAATTATTATACTGAATTTATTACATTATCACAGCCAAAATGGCTGTGATAATGTAATAAATTCAGTATTATAAAAATGTATAAATTTATTCTTCAATTGAACATTTCTCCCTCAAAGTATACTTTGCTAGATACAGGGTTTTCCCTAGGATTTTTCAAATGAGAGTCCCAGGACCCCCAACATTTCTGTGGTGGGTGGGTGTCCCTGTTGATTTTTGGGGGTCCCAGATTTTACAAACGTGCTTTTGGCTTTTCTGTTGAAATAGAATGGGTTTAACGTCCCACCAACAGCTAAGGTCATCTAGAGACGGGTTTTCTGTTGAGCAAAACCCAAACTGTCTACCTTCGTGATCTAAATTGTGTAAACGCTTTGTGTATCAATCTACTGTGTAATAAGTTTGTTTGTTTGTTTTTGATTGTTGGGGTTTAACGGCCTATCAACAGCTAAGGTCATTTAAGGCCGGGTCAATGGGTTTAGTACTAAATCCCATATATTACCTGTACAAGTACATGTACATGTTCAAGTACAAATGAGGCCTCGTGCAGGCACCGGGGCGGGATCAACTGATCCTGAGAATAGTGCTGCAGTAGCCATTGCTTGTCGTAAAAGGCGACTAAACTGGCTTAACGATTGGGTTCATACTTTCCGGAACCCACTATACCGGATTTGGCCCTCATGTACATTTTTTGTATGTGAGTGTTGAGTCAGGCTATGCCCCATATATAAAAGTAAGATTAGCGCTAATCCTATTACTTTTAGGGGATGGGATAAATGATGCTGGTGTGGCGAGGGCCTGGCACCAGATCAGGTTGTTCTAATTTCAGGACTGAATATATATTTTGATTGTAAATATTGAGTTCTGATGTTGGGATTTACCCCCCTCGGACAGGTGGATACGGGACACGACCCCGTTGACCCGTCTGCGTGTAGACTCCCTGAGGCTTGTACCTCTATGTCAGAAAAGCGGACGTTAAACCCTTTTCACTCACTCACTCACTCAAGTACAAATGGGGGGAAAATCCCAAAATCAGAACTGAATATTTACAATAACAAAACTATATATTCAGCCCTGAAATCAGAATAATCCTGATCTGATGCCAGGTCTTCGTGGCACCAGAATCACTTGGCCCCTCCCAAAAGCAGTAGGATCAGTAATAACCTTACTACTTTTATAATGGGCAATAACCAAATTCGACTCTCAGGTAACAACAGAGCCAAAGATAAAAATGTACCCGAGGGCCAAACTAGGCAAATCGTGATTCCTATAAGAAGGAACCCCTACCGTTAATTTACGCTGTCTCGTTCACCCGACCACCACCCACACTGTGTAATAAGCAAGCAATCAGATGATTAAGACTTAACATGTGACACATTGTCGATTATTGTAGACAGTAACCATGGTAATCGATGACGTATTTCCGTTTAAAAAATGTTATTTATTACGCATTGAAGAACTAGAAATGTGGCCTGTCGGCACACGAATACCCCCGCTGGCAGCCAAAGAAAACGAGGCATATTTGATTATAAGCCATTTACCCGAGCGTTAAGGTTTTGAACGCACCTTGACCCTGGGCTTAGTGGGGGTGGGACGAATGTGGATTTGTCACAGGGCGGTAGAGGACCATTGTAGCAATGCGTGTGTGAAATGTGAAGCAGATCCGAGCAAGGAAACACAAATTATAAGCCATTTAACTGAATGTTAAGGTTTCAAACGCACCAAGTCTGTGAAGGCCAAAGGTCAAGGTCGAAGTACTGGGGGGTGGAGTGTGTAGGGCATGTTCATATGTATCATGTGTATAAATATTTAAGCGATTGGCAAAAGTATTGAGAAGTTAGTGTAGGATTGAGAAACGTGCACGTAGATTTGTCCCAAAGTGCAAACATTTAAAGTGGAAAAGGTCAAGGCCAAAGGTCAAGGTCGAAGTACTGGGGGGTGGAGTGTGTAAGGCATGTTCATATGTATCATGTGTATAAATATTTAAGCGATTGGCAAAAGTATTGAGAAGTTCTTGTAGGATTGAGAAACGTGCACGTAGATTTGTCCCAAAGTGCTAAGTAAACATTTAAAGTGGAAAAGGTGAAGGCCAAAGGTCAAGGTCGAAGTACTGGGGGGTGGAGTGTGTAAGGCATGTTCATAGTCATGTATAAATATTTAAGCGATTGGCAAAAGATTGAGAAGTTAGTGTGGATTGAGAAACGTCACATAGTTTGTCCAAAGTGCCAAGCAAACTTTAGTGGAAAAGTCAGGCCAGGTCAAGTCGAAGTACTGGGTGGTGGAGTGTGTAGGGCATGTTCATATGTATCATGTGTATAAATATTTAAGCGATTGGCAAAAGTATTGAGAAGTTAGTGTAGGATTGAGAAACGTGCACATAGATTTGTCCCAAAGTGCCAAGCAAACATTTAAAGTGGAAAAGGTCAAGGCCAAAGGTCAAGGTCGAAGTAGTGGGGGGTGGAGTGTGTAAGGCATGTTCATATGTAGCATGTGTATAAATATTTAAGCGATTGGCAAAAGCATTGAGAAGTTATTGTAGGATTGAGAAACGTGCACGTAGATTTGTCCCAAAGTGCTAAGTAAACATTTAAAGTAGAAAAGGTGAAGGTCAAAGGTGAAGGTCGAAGTACTGGGTGGTGGAGTGTGTAGGGCATATTCATATGTATCATGTGTATAAACATTTAAGCGATTGGCAAAAGTATTGAGAAGTTATTGTAGGATTGAGAAACGTGCACGTAAATTTGTCCCAAAGTGCTAAGTAAACATTTAAAGTAGAAAAGGTGAAGGTCAAAGGTCACGGTCGAAGTATTGGGTGGTGGAGTGTGTAGGGCATGTTCATAGTTGATATGATCATGTGTTATATATTTAAGCAATTGGCAAAAGTATTGAGAAGTTAGTGTAGGATTGAGAAACGTGCACGTAGATTTGTCCCAAAGTACCAAGCAAACATTTAAAGTGGAAAAGGTCAAGGCCAAAGGTCAAGGTCGAAGTACTGGGGGGTGGAGTGTGTAAGGCATGTTCATATGTATCATGTGTATAAATATTTAAGCGATTGGCAAAAGTATTGAGAAGTTAGTGTAGGATTGAGAAACGTGCAAATAGATTTGTCCCAAAGTGCCAAGCAAACATTTAAAATGGAAAAGGTCAAGGCCAAAGGTCAAGGTCGATGTACTGGGGGGGTGGAGTGTGTAAGGCATGTTCATATGTATCACGTGTATAAATATTGACATAATATGTGAAGCCATGTAGAAGTTACTAAAGAATATGGTAATATCGGGACGGACGGACGGACGTACGTACGGACGGATGCCGGTAACACTATATGCCCCCGTACCTTTCGGTAGCGGGGGCATAAAAATACGGAAAAAGGCAAAATTGATCCACTGAGATTTTGCGGGTCCCGGGGATGCAGTACTAGTTGGCAATGCACATCCTCGCTCAATTTTGTGCGTCAGCGACGCAGAAAACGCGAGTCTGGGAAATCCCTGCAATGTAGCTCCTGACCAAATAGCCCACTTGTATAGCATGGTAACAATCTATATTGCTTGTTAGAAACATGGCGGGTGTTTCATTGATGGAATGGCGAACAGTGCAGATCCTGATCAGACTGTGCGGATGCACAGTCTGATCTGGATCTACACTGGTCGCAACACCCATAATCCCCATTTATTAAGCCACCGCCACATAAATGCAGCTTTTAGCCTTGTTTTGGTACGGGTGTCAGAAGACTGGTGTACCAGTTGTTGCTATAATAGGAACGCTAGACACAAGTAAACATATCTAATATTAAATAAATGTATCAAGTGTGGATGAACAGCATAGTGCATGTATCTCTTATTTTGCAAATTCTGGGAAATTTAGGAATATGTGGAGTATGTTATGTTTGTTTGTTTATTGTGTTTAACTGCCTATCAACAGCTAAGGTCATTTAAGGCCTGGCCAACGGGTTCGATCCCGCATTTAACTTGCTGCAATGGGGGTAAAATCTCCAAAAAAAAAAAAATCAGAACGAAATATTTACATCGAGACAAGTATATATTCAACCCTGAAATTAGAATGACCCGACCTGGTGCCAGGTCCATACCGCACCAAAGTCACTTGGCTCCTTCCCCTAAAAGTAATACATGTAGGATTACTCTTATAAGGGGTATAACCAGATTCAACTCTCAAATACAAGAAAGCCAAAGATGTACTTGAGGGCCAAACCAGGTCTCCGGTCGGGATTCCGGTAAGGATGAATCTCGATCATTAAATCACCCATCGCGTGCTCCCACCAACCACCCACTGGAGTATGTTAAGGTGAAGAAGATGCTCAAGTCTCAAGGTGCATGATCACGTGGTTACAACAACAACGTCGCCCACTCCGAAGTAAGTATTATTTGATATTTTCCTTAATATGCAACGGATTTTTATGAAATATGGCGCAGCAAACGCGTCTTCATGAGCTGCATTTTGTGGTCCAGGGAGTTCGGCACAGACTTATGTCGTTTTTGCGAAGAATCGATTTCCGTGTCAGTAGACACGGAAATCGATTCTTCGCAAAAACGACAAGTTTGGGCGAAAATACAGAGACCACCAAATGCAGCTTACACACTTGATGCGCCATATTTTATAAAAAATTTATTACGTAATCAGGACACTATAAAAGAATACGTACTTTCAATCAGATGGATTCTGGAAGTTTCAGTACTTGTTGTTGTTGTTAGTACCACGTCATCATACACCTTGAGTCTGCTAGCTGCAGGTAGTTATAATGGACCAACGCAGAAGTTAGTATGGCTGTCAGCATATAAAGACCACTACCATAATGTTATAGCATTCTGCAATGAGTACCTGTATCCGATTTCACCAAAATTGCAAAGTATACTTTTCTTGCTAAGTACACTTTGAGGGAGAACTTTTCCATTTAAGGATAAATTTATTAATTTTTATTATACTGAATTTATTACATTATCACAGCCAAAATGGAATGGCTGTGATAATGTAATAAATGCAGTATAATCATTCTGCATACTTTTAATCATCAAATATATGCAGTCGTTAGTTCTATATGAAATAATGCATTTCGGGAAAAATAAATGATTACTCCCTCAAAACTTTGCCAGAAAAGTATACTTTGCAATGTTGGTGAAATAGGCTACTGAACACAATAATTTACAAGTATAGAGTTACAGTCAAAGTTGCATTATCATTGAAAATGAGTAATAGGTCACGGTCACACGAATGTCACTGTCAATTTCATAGCGAAAAATGTAGGTCAAGGTCACACGAATGTCACTGTCACTTTCATAGCAAAAAATGTAGGTCAAGGTCACACGAATGTCACTGTCACTTTCATAGCAAAAAATGTAGGTTAAGGTCACACGAATGTCACTGTCACTTTCAAGCGAAAAATGTAGGTCAAGGTCACACGAATGTCACTTTCATAGCGAAAAATGTAGGTCAAGGTCATATGAATGTCACTGATAACTGGCAGCTTGCAGTGTTTACCATAAAGTATGTTTGCTTTGTTTGTTTATTGGTGTTAAAAGCACGACAGGTGTTTTATTGATGGAATGGCGAACAGTGCAGATCCTGATCAGAATGTATGGCCAATCAACAGCTAATGTCATTTAAGGCCGGGCCAACAGGTTTTTTCCCACATTTAACCTGATGCATTGGCAGGAAAGTCCCAAAATCAGAACGGAATATTTACATCGAAAAAAATATATATTCAGCCCTGAAATTAGAATAACTTGACCTGGTGCCAGATCGATACCACACCAGTCACTTGGTGCCTTCCCCTAAAAGTAATAGGATTAATAATAATCATGTTACTCGTATAAGGGGTATAACCAGATTCAACTATCACATACAAGAAAGCCAAAGACGTACATGAGGGCCAAACCAGGTCTCTGGTCGGGATTCCGGTAAGGATGAACCCTGATCGTTAAAATACCCATCGCACGCTCCCACCTGCCACCACATAAAGTAAGTGTCACGGTTGTTATGTAAGTCACTATGGGGATGAAGCGAGCGTCTGTGTCCAAGTCGCTCAGTCAGCAGAGCGATGGTACAGTAAACCAAAGGTCCCGGGTTCGAGTCCCGGGTCAGGTAAGCATTTTCCTTACCACGTGACATACACATGTACAAGTTGTACCGCAGATATCAAGACAACTGGATATACTATGATGACGCCGGGGTATGGCATACACACATTTATGCTTTTGCATAGGTATGGTAAAATGTGGCTGTGACTGAACAAATGGGGCTTATTGGTTTGCCGACCAGTGTAGATCCAGATCAGGATCTGCACTGTTCGCCATTCCATCAATGAAACGCCTGTCGTGCTTCTAACAAGCAATATAGATCATTATCAGGCTACAGGAGTGTGCTATTTGGTCACAAATTCCATAAGCCCCATTTCTCCAGTCACAGCCACCGTTATCCCAGACTGGCAGCTGGACCTGCCGTTGATGGACATTGGCAACAATACACAATGTGAACATATAAGAGGGGCGTTCAAATTCTTTTACATTTTTCCGCAAATTATTTGAATGCCCCTCGTGTATGCCAACAGCTGATACCTCCCATACTTAGGCAACAACGCACACTGTGAAAAATAAGAGGGGCATTCAAAAGGTTGGCGGAAACATTTTATACTTATTTGAACGCCCCTTGTGTATGCCAACAGCTGCTTACAGAGGGAATCGCTAGATACCTCCTATGCATCGGCAACAATGCATACTGTGAAAAATAAGAGGGCGTTCAAATAGTTTGCAGAAAAGTTTTATACTTATTTTAACGCCCCTTGTGTATGCCAACAGCTGGATATAGAGAGAATCACTACATGCCTGCCCGTGGACAATCATTTAAGGGTATACACAAACTGACATAGGTTAACATAGATCCTTAAGTGTCACTTTCATCACCACATGACAAGGTACAGTGAATGGAAATATAAACTAATGTCACACAATATTCACCACACAAGTAAAACGACATGCTTTGGGTCCATATTTTTGTGCACATATTGTCATATTAACCCTTAGACCGCTATCTTATTATTTTTTTTGTCAGCTGTTTATTTTCTATTTTCCATTTTTATCATCAAAGCAAATAAGAATAATTTACAACATGCTTTCACAGCACTTCAGAATCATTTCCATTGGAAATGATTCTGAAGTGCTGTCAAACCATGTTTTTATTGAGAAATAAGGCAAGATATAAAAGCAACAGCAGACAACAATTGTTGTGAGTAGCGGTCTAAGGGTGAAACAATTGAAGGGTTCAGTTGAAGAAGGGAGTTAATTTCACGAGGGAGTTAGCCCCCGAATGCCACTGTCCTCTTCAATTTGTAAGTTACATGTACCAAGGTCTAGAAAAACAATCTTATATTCATATCTTATGATGAGCGTAAAGTGAAGGGGTTAGTGCAAGTAGGAGGCTAACTCCTTGAGGGAGTTAGCCCCCTTATCCTGCTGACCCTTCAATTAAATGCCATATATGGACCCGATAGGACAATAACAAGCATACCAGTATTTATTTCATCTCGACAAATGAGCAACGATTTATAAATCCCAGGCTTTATACCTGTGTTCAGTGGGTGCCATATTGGAAATCTACATAAACTAAAATAATTAACCCTTAGACCGCTACTCACAACAGTCGTCTGCTGTTGATTATATATCATGCCTTGTTTCTCAATAAAAACATGGTTTGACAGCACTTCAGAATCATTTCCAATGGAAATGATTCTGAAGTGCTGTCAAAGAATGTTGTAAATTATTCTAAAGTGCTGTCAAAGCATGTTTTTGATGATAAAAATGGAAAATAGAAAATAAACAGCAGACGACAATAAAAACAAGAGCTGTAGGAGAACAGCATAGCTCGACTACGAGGGTTGTCGATGTACGCATAGCTTGACAAAGAAGGTGGCTGCGACCTGCATAAAAACCTTAACCAAGGTTGACTAAAAACATTAACCAAGGGAAATTAAGTAAGTAATTCAAGGTTAAATGTAGGTCAATGTCAGATATAGGTCAGGGGTTATTGATGTACATCACTAGGAGATAAAGTTTTCCAAGTATGGTTGCTGTAGGCCCAGGAGTATTCCATATACAAGCTTGAGTAAAAACCGTAACCAAGGGGAGATAACTAAGTAATCCAAGGATAAAAGTAGGTCAAGGTCAAATATAGGTCAGGGATTATTGATGTACAACACTAGGAGATGAAGTTGTCCAAGTATGGTTGATGTAGGCCCAGAAGTATTCCATATACAAGCTTGCATATAAACATTAAGCAAGTAATTCAAGGTTAAATGTAGGTGAAGGTAAAATAAAGGTCAGGGGTTATTGATGTACATCCCTATGAGAAAAAGTTATCCAAGTATGGTGTCTGTATGCACAATAGTATTCCATCTACAAGCTTGACTAAAAACCTTAACCAAGGTTGAGTAAAAACCTTAACCAAGGGGAATTAAGTAAGTAATTTAAGGTTAAATGTAGGTCAAGGTCAAATATAGGTCAGGGGTTGTTGATGTACATCACTAGGAGATGAAGTTGTCCAAGTATGGTTGGTGTAGGGCCATGAGTATTCCATCTACAAGCTTGATTAAAAACCTTAACCAACGAGAATTAAGTAAGTAATTCAAGAGGAAATGTAGGTCAAGGTCAAATATAGATCAGGGGTTATTGATGTACATCACTATGAGAAAAGGTTGTCCAAGTATGGTGTCTGTATGCACAATAGTATTCCATGTACAAGCTTGAGTAAAAAGCTTAACCAAGGTCGAGTAAAAACCTTAACCAACCAAGGGGAATTAAGTAAGTAATTTCAAGGTAAATGTAGGTCAAGGTCAAATATAGGTCAGGGGTTGTTGATGTACATCACTAGGAGATGAAATTGTCCAAGTATGGTGGGTGTAGGGCCAGTAGTATTCCATATAGAAGGTTGACTAAAAACCCCTTAACCAAAAGGAATTAAGTAAGTAATTGAAGAGGAAATGTAGGTGAATGGTCAAATATAGATCAGGGGTTATTGATGTACATACCTATGAGAAAAGGTTGTCGAAGTATGGTGTCTGGATGCACAATAGTATTCAATGTACAAGCTTGAAAAAAAACCTTAACCAAGGTTGACTAAAAACCTTAACCAAGGGGAATTAAGTAAGTAATTGAAGAGGAAATGTAGGTCAAGGTCAAATATAGATGAGGGGTTATTGATGTGCATCACTAGGAGATGAAGTTGTCCAAGTATGGTGGGTGTAGGGCCAGTAGTATTGCATATACAAGCTTGACTAAAAACCTTAACCAAGGTTGACTAAAAACCTTAACCAAGGGGAATTAACCAAGTAATTCAAGAGGAAATGAAGGTCAAGGTCAAATATAGATCAGGGGTCATTGATGTACATCACTAGGAGATGAAGTTGTCCAAGTATGGTGGGTGTAGGGCCAGTAGTATTCCATATACAAACTTGACTAAAAACCTTAACCAAGGCGTGATGGTGACGCCGACGCCGACGCCGGGGTGACAACATAAGCTCTACTTATTCTTCGAATCGTCGAGCTAATAAGATAGCGGTCTAAGGGTTAATACATCTAAATATTTAATACTAGCTCTAATAATTAGAGCTAGTATTAAATATTTAGATTTATTAACCCTTAAACCGCTATCTTATTTTTTTTGTCGTCTGCTGTTTATTTTCTATTAATATTTATTTCAGTTTATGTAGATTCGGCATTCCAGGAACGCCAACTCTACATAAAATCAAATAATTAATTCTAGCTCTAAATAGTTAATGCCAGTTCTAATTATTTAGAGCTAGCATTAATTATTTGAGTTTTATGTAGATTTGGCATTCCATAGATGTTCGACCATGTATTTGGTCAATATTACAGACACAAAATTAATGATGAATAAATATGGGATCAAAGTACATGTAACCCTTAACCCTTAGACCACTATCTTATTTTTGTTGTCGTCTGCTGTTTATTTTTTATATTCCATTTTTATCATCAAAAACATGCTTTGACAGCACTTTAGAATACTTTACAACATGCTTTGACAGCACTTCAGAATAATTTCCATTGAAAATGATTCTGAAGTGCTGTCAAAACATGTTTTTATTTAGAAATAAGGCAAGATATAAAAACAACAGCAGACCACAATTGTTGTGAGTAGCGGTCTAAGGGATAATATGTTATCATTATGAATCTAATCCTGCAGATAGACCATGTCATGTGCAATAACAACAACAACATGTGTAAATGTAGCATTGGTCTATGACACACAAAGCCGAGGTATTCTGTAAAATTTGGTCGCTTTCATCATCAGGAAATAATGGAATTCACATCTGCTCAGCGGTTAACATGACCCTTGTGTACTGTATATTGGCATCATTATCTTGAATTTAGTGTTGCCGACATGTTGAATTTATTGTTGCCGACATCTTAAATTAATTCTTACCGACATCTTAAATTAATTGTTCCTGATATCTTGCTGTTTCTTGTTTCTGATATCAAGAATTTATTATTCCTCATATCTTGAAATTATTGTTGCTGCCATCACCATTTTTGTTATTCCCGATATCTTGCTGTTTCTTGCTGACTTTGTTGTTCCCAATATACTGCTGTTTCTTGTTCCCAATATCAGACATTTTTGTTCCCAATTATCTTTACTTGTTGTCCATAACTTAACATTTCTTGTTTCCAACATCTTGAATTTATTGTTGCCGATATTATAAATTTACTGTTGCTAAATATAATGAATTTGTTGTGCCCCTATATCTCAAATTAATTGTTCTTGATATCATAAATTTATTATTCTCAATATTTATTGTTATATCTTTAATTTATTATTACCGATATCATTAATGTGTTGTTCCTGATATCATTCAATTGTTGTTCCCGATATCATTAATTTCTTGTTCCCGATATCATTAATTTATTGTTCCCGATATCATATTAATTGTTCCCGATATCATTAATTTTTGTTCCGATATCAATAATTTCTTGTTCCCGATATCATTAATTTCTTGTTCCCGATATCATTAATTTCTTATTCCCGATATTAATTTCTTGTTCCCAATATCATTAATTGCTGATTGTTCCCGATATCATTAATTTCTTATTCCCGATATTAATTTCTTGTTCCCAATATCATTAATTGTGATTGTTCCCGGATAGCATTAATTTCATTTTCCTATTCCCGATATTAATTTCTTGTTCCCAATATCATTAATTGCTGCTTGTTCCCAATATCATTAATTGCTTGTTCCCGATATCATTAATTGCTTGTTCTCGATATCATTAATTTATTGTTCCCGATATCATTAATTGCTTGTTCTCGATATCATTAATTTCTTGTTCCCGTTATCATTAATTGCTTGTTCCCGATATCATTAATTGCTTGTTCCCGCTATCATTAATTGTTGTTTCCCGCCCTTATCATTAAATTCTTGTTCCCGAAGTTCCCGCTATCATTAATTGCTTGTTCCCGATATCATTAATTGCTTGTTCCCGCTATCATCAAGTTCAGGTTCCTCGACATGTTCATGAGACTGTTCCTGTTGTCTGCCATTGTTTAACTAATACATGTATTTATTATTCTATTGTTTACTCATCAGATACTATATTACATATATGTTGTAATGTTTTGTATTTTACACTTGCTGATATCATAGTTATTACTTGTAATACAACAATAAATATTGTCACCTTGTTATCAACAACCAATTCCAGATACTATTAATACTAACCCTTACAATGTGGAATTAAATATTGCCATCTGCTGTTTAATTTTCCATTTTGTTCTATACAAACATGAGAATGTGCTGCTAAAACATACTTTTTAAGTAACAAGAAATCAATAGCGCCGATGGATGCACCCCTCAAAAATTTAATACAAATTAAACAAAAATAATTTGACCTTGACCTTGAGCACACATGCGTGGATGCCGAAAAGTAAGTATATCAAGTTTCAAGCCAATCTGACTTACAGCAACATGGATAGTAGATAATCAAAAACTTAACTCATATTTCGGACAGACAGATAACCACATAAACAGACGGACAGGTGGCAACTAAATGTAACACAAATTTTATTTTGGGGTACATAAAAATGATAATTAGCAGGCGACAATATTTGGTTCCCTCCTTTTAACCCATTGAACTCTAAAAATACAATAACTTTTGTTGAAAAAAAATCAGATTTTCTTGTTTTTATTTCTCAATAAAAGTATATGTTGTTACCACTCATTTGAACCGTCTCGCAGAGACGGTTCAAATGAGTGGTGACAACGTACACTTTCGTGAAGAAATGAGGAAAATAGGGATTTGTTTTAGAAATGTTCATACTACTTTAATGGTATCCCGTCTGCAATGGGTTATGGTTTAAAGTGACTGTGTCTCAGATGATGCCTCAGATATCCAATATGTGGTTTTTCATACATATACAAGTAATCAGACCATTTTATTTGAGAAAATTTGCAAAAAACAAGCGTTATATTCCAGTACGTACTATCAGAAACTGTGATATCAGGGGAGATAATTTGGTTTGGCAAACTTTTGGTACAATTAGGTTCAGAAACATGATACATACCTACAATTAAACTATGTTTTCCTAACCTGCTTCAACATTTACTAGGCATATCTGAGACACCTTGTCTTTAACCCTTTCTACACCGCAGGCCTGTATAGTATTGAAAAAAAGTGTAGATCCAGATGAGCCGGCTCGTGACGAGCCGTCTCATCAGGATCTACACTTTTTGCAAGTAGTTTTCACATTTTTTAAATAAAAAAACACCCCCTTGTCATAAATGGACTAGTCTGAAAATCATTTTGTGACGATTGGATTGGTTGCAAAATAAAAAATAAAAAATCCACTCAAAGTTACTTAGGGGTGAAAGGGTTAAACTGTGTACATAACACATCCTTGTTGTCTTCAATTCTCCCGCTTCTTATATTCACTCATTTATGCCTTTCAATACATAACACATTCTGAATTGTGAATTATTAACAGTGAAATGTCTTTTGTTCCAGAAGCATCCATTTACCCATTTATACATAAAGAATAGTAGGTTAGCACTGTGTTGACGGGATAAAAGCAATTACTGCACCACCAGTATCAGGCTCATGATTTGACCAAAGAAAATCAAGGCGATCGCCGGCGAGTGTCTCACGCACGAAGGTGAAGGTAACCAAGACCAAGGTCACCCAAATGACACATCAATGTGAGGAAGTCATGTATGAAATCTGGTAAAGATCCGACAGATCATGAGATACACATTCATCATCCAAAATTGTTGACGCCATCGTCGCCTACACCGGAATTGTGACCGCTATTGTCTCTATTCGTTAACGAGGTTGAGACAATAAATTGTATATGCTTAGTCAAATGAGACACACCATGTGACTTTGTACTGAAGAACAGGTGCCATTTTTCATTAACTATATTTTCTGAAAGTGAAATCGAAAGATGACAAAATTTTGAACTTTTGACGTCATACGGAAAATATCGTAAATTTTGTAAATATTTTTCGTGAGATATCGCACATGTTCATAGGTACAAAATCACATGAAGTGTCTCAAATAAGTATGTCCTTATTCAAGGTGCATGATCACGTGGTTACAACAACAACAACGTCGCCCACTCCAAAGTAAGTATTAGTTGATATTTTCCTTAATATGCAACAGATTTTGATGAAATATGGCGCAGCAAACGAGTCTTCATGAGCTGCATTTGGTGGTCTAGGGAGTTTGGCACAGACTTATGTCGTTTTTGCGAAGAATCGATTTCCATGTCAGAGACACGGAAATCGATTCTTCGCAAAAACGACAGAAGTTTGGGCGAAAATACAGAGACCACCAAATGCAGCTTAATAAGACGGGTTTCATCAAAATCTGTTACGTAATAAGGACACTATACAAGAATACGTACTTTGAATCAGTACTTGTTGTTGTTGTTAGTACCACATGATCATACACCTTGTTATTCGAGTATAAAGCTTATACATGTGTACACTTTATTTTCTGCCATCTCTGCATTTCATCAGTTTTGATTTCAAATATGCAAATGATGTTGACAAAAAATTCAAATAATTACGGTATGTGTTTTCTGTCACATCCTGTCCTATATATATACCAGTACTTTGATCTATCAATATCTTCTAAATTGCACATTTACACTATCTCTTATGCATTTACATATCTTCTTTCTTTCATATTTAAACTTTTTAGATATACCTATCTAGATATACATTTTTGCATGTTCATCATATCTGATAATATGTATTCTTCATTTCATTATTATCATTATCTCCAATACTATTTCTGATATTTTCAATTTATGATCATATCTTTCAGACTGCACATTAATGATATATCATCTGTTATAAATTGTGGCTGTGATTGGAGAAATGAGGCTTATCGCCTTTACGACCAGAGTAGATCCAGACCTGACTGCGCATCCGCACCGTTTGATCAGGGTCTGCACACAGGTGGAAGACTCGGACCTATGACACCAAAAAAATGCCTATTAAAAAAAATCCCATTACCCCACCCACTTGGTCTCGTACATTACCATCTTATGTAAAGGAAGGTGGATAACATTGTGGCCATTATAGAAAGAGCCCTCTCGTTTCCGACTCGCACAAACACAATACACATCCATTACATGTATGATTTCTGTCGCTGGCAATCGATAAAGGTATTAGGTGTGTGAATATATTTACTTCAAATCGCTTTTTCCAGCATTTATTCAGTTATTCGCATTGTGCATACCCCATCCAAAGCGTGTACGAAAGAATCTCACACAGAATTGGAGGCCATCCGGCGTGGATTATCGGTCATATTTCACCAATAACTGATCGCCAGCTCAAACTAAAGCGGTGCACCATGACCATATACATTAGAAACTCCAACCATACAAAGTTCGTCCAATTGTGATCGTTCAACGATCTAAAAAACACCTTTTTTCTACTTTCATTCATGATTCGCGTACTATCAGATATGTCTTCCGGAATCCCAAAATAGGTTGAATGACGTCATTACAGTTTAGATTTAGCCAATCAGAGAGGTTCTTTACATAAACGCTTCCGGTTGTATTATGGAAGATGGTGCATTGACCCGGTTCCAGATAATGAACGAAATTAGACAAAAAAATGTTTTTTAGATCGGTGAACGATCACAATTGGACGAACTTTGTATGGTTGGAGTTTCTAATGTATATGGTCATGGTGCACCACTTTAGTTTGAGCTGGCGATCAGCTATCGGCCAAATATGACCGATAATCCACGCCAGACGGCCTCCGCTTCTGTGTGAGATTCTTTCGTACACGCAACTTTCGCTTTGGATGGGGTAATCAAAACGCGAATAACTAAATAAATACTTGAAAAAGCGATTTGAAGTGAGTAGATTCACACACCTAATACCTTTATCGATTGCCAGAGACATTATTTAATACATTTAATCGATGTTTATTGTGTTTGTGCGAATCGGAAAATAGAGGGCTCTTTCTATAATTGCCATATTCATACCCACCTTCTATAAATAGAAGATGGTAATGTACGAGACCAAGTGGGTGGGGTAATGGGATTTTTTTAATAGGCATTTTTTTGGTGTCATAGGTCCGAGTCTTCCACCTGTGGGTCTGCACTGTTCACCATTCAGTCCGACAACAACCATCATACTTCCAACAAACAGTATAGACCTACATCAGATTGCACAAGTGGACCAGCAGATCAAGAGCTACACTGCCCGTAAACAATATAAGCCACATTTCTCCAGTCACTGCCACAATTCTGGGACCCGTTTCACTAACCTTTGTAGGACTACGAGTGTGTACCTAAGTGCAAAATTGAAATTTACAATAACATTTGCACAGACCACCCATGTTGGAAACTATTTTGTGACGTGTTTATACATTTAATGATGAAGCATTATGGAACCATATTAATGTAAAAATGAAATTATTACAAAACAAACTGTTTTATTGTACAAAGTTTAGGGAAACGAGCCACTGCTATCGTCATTTATTCCCATTACTTTATGGCTGTAACAGGAGAAATGGGGCTTATGGGTTTTGTGAATAGTATAGATCCAGATCTGCCTGTGCATCCCCAGTCTGATGAAGGATCTACACTGTTCCATAAATGAAACACCCGGCACACTTCTAACAATCAATATACATCATTATCAGGCTACAGGCATGTGCTATTTGATCTACACTGGTCACAAATGCCATTCACCCCATTTCTCAAGTCACACACATATCAGAACTACACATTCCTGATACTTCTCTCATATATTCATATATTACATGCTACCCAGTGATTTACTGTTATTCTGGAGGGATTTATTTCCTTGAAGGAAATATATTCCATCCCTAGACGTTCACAAGATGTAATCACGTTTTGACGTCATTTCCGGCGAAGAAACAATTCATAGCTAACGTCAATATCTGATCTAAGAGCAAACTTCACATTTTTCAAAGCGTATGTAATATACAATTTATTCCACTACCACTAAAAAACCGGATAAATTTCCCTTGACATCTGTAAATCTGTATTTCCAGATGTCTCGGGAAACAAATCCGGTATTTCCAAATGGCAGTTGAATAAACTCTACGTGTTCTTCATGATATCCCTGAAATTTCACATTTCCAATAACTGGGGCCCGTTTTACTAAACTTCGTACGACTAAGAAGTGTGTAAGTGCAAAATTTAAATTTACAATAACATTTGCACTTACAGCCGAGGCTGGCAAACATTTTCTGGATGTGTTCACATTTAATCATATGTACGTGTGGGTGGAAAATGATAACATTGTAATGTTAATATGAGAAACCAATTTATAAAAATCCTCGTAAGAACATTTTAATCGTACAAAGTTTAGTGAAACAAGACACTGGTCTCCAATGTAACTTCTGATATCTCCATTTATTCTAGGCGATATCGTCTGGATTTCTGAATTGCACATTCCCAAGAGTCTCTCTTATACTTTTGTTCAACAGATATCTTCTTAATATCATTCCCGATATCTTCTCAGAATTTCTGTGATATCTTGCCATTCAATCATGTACTGCAATTCACATTAAAATCTCTTATTCCCGACATCTTCGTTACTATTCTATATATCTCAATTTTAGCCACAGCTATCTTATTATGCCATCTAATAATAAACATAATACATTTATGTGGCTGTTACTGGAGAAATGGGACTTCGTAGATTTGTGACCAGTGAAGCTCCTGATCAAATAGCACACTTCTGTAGCATGATAGCTATATATATTACTTATTAGACCCATAATGGAACTTTCATTGATGAAATGGCGAACAGTGCACATCCTGATCAGACTGTGCGGATGCACAGGCTGATCTGGATCTACACTGTTCGCCATTTCATGACAGATGTTTCATTGATGGAATGGCGAACAGTGCAGATCCTGATCAGACTGTGCGGATGCCCAGGCTGATCTGGATCTCCACTGTTCGCCATTTCATAACTGATATTTCATTGATGAAATGGTGGACAGTGCAGATCCTGATCAGAGTGTGCAGATGCACAGGCTGATCTGGATCTACACTGTTCGCCATTTCATGACAGATGTTTCATTGATGGAATGGCGACAGTGCAGATCCTAATCAGACTGTGCTGATGCCCAGGCTGATCTGGATCTACACTGTTCGCCATTTCATAACAGATGTTTCATTGATGAAATGGCGAACAGTGCATATCCTGATCAGACTGTGTAGATGCCCAGGTTGATCTTGATCTACACTGTTCACCATTTCATAACGGATGTTTCATTGATGGAATGGCGAACAGTGCAGATCCTGATCAGACTGTACATAAGTCGCAAAACCCATAAGCCCCATTTCTCCAGTAACGGCCACATATAACCTATTGCACACAGTTAAATATCTTATCAATCACAATATTGCATTATTCCCCTGGTCGTTTTACACTTAAATGTGTATATGAGAATGCCAGTGCTCCAGATAAGCTTTGCGTCTAAAGACTATTGCGAGCTGTAGTCAGTGATAGTGGGCCGTAGGTGCTCGCTAACAAACCACAGTATCACGCAATTACAACGTGTGGGTGAACGACACGAAGAACACACTGATTCAAATTCAATGAGTATTTTATTTTTTTTAAATTGGTTACTGAATTTATTACCCTACATATTTTTCCCGAAAAAAATTGTAAACAAATATTTTATTCCTAAATTTAAAATAGTTTTCATTTTTTGTTTGTATTTAGTATTTTGGACTCCCATTTTTAAACATCAATGCATAAAAGTAAAAGTTCAAAATACACGAACACGCGCCTTATCATTTCACACAATGATCCATTAACTTGCATATTTTCAGTTTCCTCAAGGCTGTAGTCATACTTAGGCAGATGAAATGACCTTTTTATATAATTTTGAAAAAGAAATTAAAATAATTCACTGTTGAATAGCCGTCTACAAGTATTACAGTACAAGTTCCCTGTACATCAACAAAACATGCAGCTTATCTGGAGCCCTGTTCGAGTTCTATCACATGACCGATGTGGTTCACGAACTCCGACGGAACGCTATATACACTGATTATCACATCTTTTCTTTGCGTTTCAAACTGTGGTCTATAATTATCCGACGTCCGTTTGTTATCACTCGTGGAACTTCACGTCGCTGTGGTGTTGGAGTTTTACTCAGGCGCGTTTCAAAAACTGGCTGGAAAACATGATACAATACCTGATTAATTGTGTGATTGACTGATTGGGTGATGGGGTAATTGATTGGTTGGTTAGTTTATTGTGTGAATGAATGGTTGGTTGATTGGTTGATTGCTTGATTGTGTGATTGAATGGTTGGTTGATTGGTTAATAGATTGGGTGATTGAATGGTTGGTTGGGTGATTGAATGGTTGGTTGATTGGTTGGTTGGTTGGTTGATTGGGTGATTGAATGGGTGGTTGATTGCACCATTTGTGGATATTTTTTACTTTTTACAAAAGGACCCCATTTTCTGCATAATGGAACAGTCTCGAACTTAACACAAAATAGTCCGTGTCAGTTACCGAGGGGCGACAGCATAGACATTGACCAGGACAAAATTAAAGTTCTTAATTCTTTTGTAGAAATTGAGCCTGAATCCATTTCAGGTTGGTTAGACAAATGAAATACACCAATCTGCTGATGTAAGTGCAGTTGTACTCCTCTTGATCCTGATCATCATTAATGTTCAACATCAGACTTCCATTTTTTCACTCTAATATTTCAGTGTTAACCCTTTCCCTGTTTTGCGATATTTCGACTCATCCAAATCCAAAACATCTGAATAAAAGAATCAAATGCTGGGTCAAATGATGGTTAAATTATCTGATAGTGTAGAAAACATTGTGGGAAAAGGAGAAATTGCTTGTTACAAGCAATTTCTCCTTTTCCCACAATGTTTTCAAAAGACATCTTCTGCGGAGGCGTGAAAAGTCGTTTCTATCAGGGAAAGGGTTAAATTGGTAATGGATTACATACGTAAGGAAATGTTGCTAAAACATTAAGGATTGATATCAGGCTGCAGATAATTGAACATTAACACTTTCAACACTACAGACCTGTATAGTGGTATTGGCAAACAGTGTAGATCCAGATGAGCCGGCTCGTGACGAGCCGGCTCATCAGGATCTGCACTTTTTGCAAGTAATTTTCACATTTTTGAGAACAAAAACACCCCCTTTATGACGATTGAATTGGTTGGAAAATTAACAAAAAAATCCATTCCAGTTACTTAGGGGTGAAACAGTACATACATATGAACATGTTAAAACATTAAGGATTGACATTGCACATAATTGAACATTAACCCCTACACTTCTGAATTAAATTTTGTCGTCTGCTGTTTGTGTTATATTTCCATTTTCCTCATCAAAAACATGGTTTGACAGCACTTGAGAATCATTTCCAATGGAAATGATTCTAAAGTGTTGTCAACCCATGTTTTATTGAGAATGAAGACAAAACGTAAAACAACATCAGACGACATTTTATTTTTCCCCCGCATTCTAAGGGTTAAAACAATAAACGCGAACCGACGTACCTCATCATCGCAAGGGTCGGCCCGCGTCACAGATATACTGTGGGTGGGGGACGCGCCCGTCTCCGAGGAGTAAGAGGAAGAACTGTCCGTGCTGATTTTGCGCTGACTTAGTGCGTCGCCGCGTGGCCCCAACATCAGAGTCTGTATATGCTCACATATACGCCGAAATCTGCGTGCTGGCCCTGTATACACATAGGTTAAAGGTTAACCCTCACACTGCTGAATTAAATTTTGTTTTTTTATTTTTTTCTCATCAAAAACATGGTTTGACAACACTTCAGAATCCTTTCCAAGTGCTGTCAAACCATGTTTTATCGAGAAGATAAAATATTAACCAACAGCAGACGACAGTTTTCGTTCCCAGCATTCTAAAGGTTAATGAAACATATTCAGTAAGGATTTCATTAACCCTTAGACCGCTATCTTAAATTATTGTCGTCTGCTGTTTACTTTCTATTTTCCATTTTTATCATCAAAAACACAGATACTCACAACAATTGTCGTCTGCTGTTGCTTTTATATCTTGCCTTATTTCTCAATAAAAAAATCGTTTGACAGCACTTCAGAATCATTTCCAATGGAAATGATACTAGAGTGCTGTCAAAGCATGTTGTAAATTATTCTAAAGTGCTGTCAAAGCATGTTGTAAATTATTCTAAAGAGCTGTCAAAGCATGTTTTTTGATGACAAAAATGGAAAACAGAAAATAAACAGCAGACGACAAAAAAAATAAGATAGCGTCTAAGGGTTAAAGGGCAATGGAAACAGATTTAGAGAGGAATAGAGAGATCTTAGAGTGTTAGCTTTCAGTCCAAGCCAAAATGCTATCATGCACAGCATCTGTATACAGGCACGAAATGCCTGTAGAAATTAAGATATTGCATGTAAGTTAAGCACCCCGGACCCCCCCTAGCTGCCTCGCTCGCTTAATTGGATCACACACAAAACTGGGCTTCCACATCAGCTAGGCCTAGCCGCGTCCATGCCGCAGGGCTTCAAAAATTTTCAGTTTTCCGGTTCTGGACCGATTTTTTAACTCTCAGACCGATTGAGATTTGAAAACTAGTCTTAAAAATCGGTCCGAGAAAAATTGCCAGTCGGCTGCTATTTCGCTATAAACCTTGTAAATTTACCGGTTTTGACCACCAAGTAATTTATGACACATATCCGCGGGCCATATCCGTGTTAAACCAGTGTGCAGCTCGCTGTGTATTCAGTTTCTCCAAATATCGCTTTTTCTTAACACACGCGTGGGTGAAATAGACTGGCTTCAGCGTAAAGATACGAGAGTTCCTAGACTCGCCATTTCTGATAATGTTAAAATAAAATAAAGAAACCATGCACTGTGTTTATCTGTGTTCGTAATATTTAACCCCAAGTAACTGACACGGACTATTCGGCCCGGGCTATTCCATATTAGTTAGGAACTGTTACATTACGCTGTATTAGGGGTCATTTTTGTGTATATAAAATGTACATGTACGTAGGAATGCCGTAGATCCTGATGAGCCGGCTCACGTGATCTACAATTCGCAAACATTTTGATAAACGACAAGGTACGTCTGTCGTGTTAAAAGCGTGACTCATTAGGCATCAGGGATTAGAGATCAATTGAAGTGCTAAATCACACCGCCGATGTACTTTAAACTCGATCTGAGGGTTAAAGAAACACCGAATGTTAATTCAATTGTACAGGCCGACAATTACTTTTGAAGTCGGTGTGAACAGTGATAATAGCATAATTAGCAATGAATTACGAGTGGGTATATAACGCATTTTTCATCTCGGATTTTGCCGAATTTTTTTTTATTTATTTAATGCCGTATCCGGTGATCTAAGTGCCGGGAAATCGCGTCTATGACGATCTAGATGTCAACATTTTCTTCGGGGAGGACCCCCAAACCCCCCCCCCTAGCGGTGTGCGTCGCGCGTCGCGCTTCGCGCTCGCTTGTTCACAATGTTTTTTTCGCCTCGTCTCATTTTTAGGTCTGGCTACGGCCCTGTCCGTCAATCGATTATTATTGAAATGGCACAACAAACTATTTTGTCGTTATTCACAAAGACAATTTACCGGCTTGGCAACCCGGTAGAGAGGAATAAATATAAAACGAAACGAGACACAGACTTGTAAAATTTTAATTTATTTTAGTCTACCGAAAATTTACCGACAATGGCCGACAGGAGTCAAAGAAAACGAGGCATATTTGAAAACACAGAGGGCCAGAGAAGCATGGATCTGTTGTCACAGCATGATATCAGACCTTCAAAGCAATGGGTTTGTGAAATATCAAGCAGATTCATGCAAGGAAACAGACATTATAAGATACTTACCAGAGTTTCGAACACAGCAAGTATGTGACATTGACACTGGGCTTAGCGGGGGTGGGACGATAGTGAATTTGTCACATGGTGGTAGAGGACCATTAGAGCAATGTGTGTGTGAAATATCAACCAGATCCATGCAAGGAAACAGACACAATAAGACATTTACCCGAGCGTTAAGGTTTCAAACGCACCAAGTATGTGACGACCCTGGGCTTAGAAGGGGCGGCACGATCATCATGGATTTTTCACAGGGCAATAGAGGACCATTAGAGCAATGCATGTGAGAAATATCAAACAGATCCATGCAAGGAAACAGAAATTATAAGACATTTACCTGAGCGTTAAGGTTTTAAATGCACCAAGTATGTGACCTTGACCCTGGGCTTAGCGGGGCGGGATGATCGTGGATTAGTCACAGGGTGGTAGAGGACCATTGGAGCAATGCGTGTGTGAAATGTGAAGCAGATCCGAGCAAGGAAACAGACATTATAACCCATTTACCCGAGCGTTTAGGTTTCGAACGCACCAAGTCTGTGACCTTGACCCTGGGCTTAGCGAGGGCGGGACAAATGTGGATTTGTCACAGGGCGGTAGAGGACCATTGGAGCAATGCGTGTGTGAAATGTAAAGGAGATCCGAGCAAGGAAACAGAAATTATAAGCCATTTACCCGAGCGTTAAGGTTTCGTATGTACTGACACCGGTAACACTATATGCCTCCCTCACCATTCAGTGGCAGGGGCATAAAAAGAATTATACGTCCCCTGCAGGGCTCCGGATGCACAGGCTGATCTGGATCTACACTGGTCGCTAAACCCTGGAAAAACAGAACGAAACAACATGAATCACCCACCTGAGATTTGCGTGAATGTGAGGCAGTACATGCTCATGTCTGGCGTGGCTGTCGTGCCGTATGCCGGAGTTATGTCCACCTGGAAGCGGACGTTGCGAGTAAACATCGACGAGCCACCGGAGCGGCGATATTCCGCGCGGAACGTCACTGGCGACACGACGCTGTGGCATAGATCCGGCGTCTGTAACAGGATAAAATGGTCACATTAACTCACGTCAGTCTCGGGATAAAAGGCATTTTGCTGTTTTATTTTTTCCGTAAAGCTACCAGTATAATTGTTACCACTCATTTGAACCGTCTCTTTGAGACGGTTCAAATGAGTGGTAACAATGTATACTTTCGAGAAGAAATAAAGAAAACAGGAATGCTAGTTCTGGAAATAAATTTGTATTAACAATAATATCTAATGTGGTACAAGGCAAGACTTTATCCTATGTAACAATACTCGATACTTATGCAGAAGTAATTCATTGATTTCGTGTTAAATAATTAATCTGTTTTGTTCCATGTCACGATGCTTATGGATTCTGAACTACATCGGTGTTCGTGTAAAAATGTTTAACCATTTGTTTCATATGACATTATCACAGCAGGTTTTTCAATAGGATTCCGATTCCAAGAGTCAATCTGACAGAATTTGACGGATGATATTTTAACATTCAATTGAAAACCTTGAACGGAGAATGCATAAACAACACCAGCTTTAAGACAATTCATGTGTTCCATATTAGAATATATACTGAAAGGAATGTATTAATAGTAGTGGCGTATAAGTATATATAGATGTACATTTCGAGAAGAAATAAAGAAAATAGGGAGACTAGTCTGGAAAGGAATGTGCAACAATATCATTGCTGCTCCGTTCCATGTCACAACGCTTACAGAAAGAGATGAATTAACAATAAGACAGTGGGCCGTTTCACTAAACTTTGTAAGACTAAAATGTTCGTAAGTGCAAATTTAAGATAGTCTGGAAATTTCAATTGATGAATTTACATGTATTGAGCATAGGCTGCATATGCATCCTATGCTCAATAAATGTAAATCCAATAATTGTTTACAAGAAAACATTGTTAATGTGAAATTTACAGACTATCATAATTTTACACGAACATTTTAGTCATACAAAGTTTAGTGAAACGGCTCCAGGTCGTTTGGTTCATGTCACGATACTTATGGAAAGGAATGCATAAACAAGAGGACAATTCATTTGTAAACATTAGACTATTTACTGAAAGGCATGTATGAACAACATTGGTGTATAAGAAGTTGTTTGTTCCATGTCACAGAAAGAGAAACTAACAACAACATTTATTTATGTCACGATACTTACGGAAAGGAATGCATGAACAATATCAGCTTTGATCTGAGACAAGGGTTTATCGCGCACCATCACAAAATGGTGCTCCTCTCGCTCGGACCCCATCAACGTGCCGAACCACGACTTCTTCGTCATCCTGCGGCAAAAGTTAAATATACAGAACAATATCAGACACGCCATGCGATTTTGTACCTAAGAACATCTGCGATATTTTATGAAATATATTTACAGAAAATGTGATATTTTCCGTAAATGACTTCAGAAGTTGACACAAATTTCAGAATACAGTGCGACCCCGTTAGTACACGGAAGTCCGGCGACATACAACCTTCCGTGTTGCTTATCCGAACTGTGCTATATCCGTTCTCGCCCAAGACGCATCATAATGTCAACAAACCAGAGGCCCAAATGGGCCTGTATCGCTCACCTAAAAGCCTCCATAGTGGTCATCTTGATTTCACAAAGACTCTTCACTTACAACTTCAAATGTTCCACAGAATTTGTTGGTACCTTCTAATCTAACATATATTGCGAATGTGCATGTGATTTACTGCTATACCTTCGATTTGATATATAAAATGACTATATTCGGTCAAAAATAAAATTTGACCCCTATTTGACCCCTCGGGCCATGACCATTTTTGACCCAGAGGCCACCATATGAACAAATCTGAATCAGTGTTAACTATCCATCATTCATACAAAGTTTCGTCGAAATCGGCCTGGCGGTTTGTGAGAAGAAGATTTTTTTGACAATTTGACCTACTTTTCAATGGCGGACATCTTGGATTTGGTGATGACCTCCATTTTAACAAAAATGGACAGGCTTCACCCACAGACCATTACAGTTAAGTTTGGCCAATATCGGCCAAGCAGTTCACAAGAAGAATACGTTTGAAATCTTTAGTAAAAGAACAACTTTTTTATCTTTCGGTGGCCATCTTGGATGACAAAATCATCTGATTTAGACAAAAAATGCTCCAGAGTGATAGACTAGTCGATACCTTCGATTTGATATATTATATAACCATATTCGGGCAAAAATATAATTTGACCCCTAGTTGACCCCTCGGGCCACGCCCATTTTTGACCCAGGGGCCACCATATGAACAAATCTGAAACAGCGTTAACTATCAATCATTCACACCAAGTTTCGTCGAAATCGGCCTGGAGGTTTGTGAGAAGAAGATTTTTTGACAATTTGACCTACTTTTCAACGGTGGACATCTTGGATTTGGTGATGACCTCCATTTTAACAAAAATGGACAGGCTTCACCCACAGACCATTACAGTCAAGTTTGGCCAATATCGGCCAAGCAGTTCACAAGAAGAATACGTTTGAAATCTTTAGTAAAAGAACAACTTTTTTACCTTTCGGTGGCCATCTTGGATGACAAAATCATCTGATTTAGACAAAAAATGGTCCAGAGTGATCGACTAGTCGATACCTTTGATTTGATATATTATATGACCATATTCGGGCAAAAATATAATTTGACCCCTAGTTGACCCCTCGGGCCACGCCCATTTTTGACCCAGGGGCCACCATATGAACAAATCTGAAACAGCGCTAACTATCGGCCTGGCGGTTCGTGAGAAGAAGATTTTTTAGGAATTTGACCTACTTCTCAACGGCGGACATCTTGGATCTGGTGATGACCTCCATTTTAACAAAAATGAACAGGCTTCAACCACAGACCATTACAGTTAAGTTTAGCCAATATCGGCCAAGCAGTTTACAAGAAGAAGACGTTTGAAATCTTTAGTAAAAGAATGACCATTTGAACTATCGGTGGCCATCTTGGATGACGTAATCATATGATTTAGACAAAAAATGTTCCAGAGTGATTGTCTCGTCGATACCTTCGATTTGATATATTACATGACTATATTCGGTTAAAAATAAAATTTGACCCCTATTTGACCCCTCGGGCGACGCCCATTTTTGACCCATGGGCCACCATATGAACAAATCTGAAACAGCGCTAACTATCGATCATTCATACCAAGTATCGTCGAAATCGGCCTGGCGGTTCGTGAGAAGAAGATTTTTTAAGAATTTGACCTACTTTTCCATGGCGGCCATCTTGGATTGTCGATGACCTCCATTTTAACAAATCTGAAATGGCATCACCCATATATCATCCCTGTGAAGTTTGACCAATATCGGCTCAGCAGTTCGGGAGAAGAAGATGATTGAAAATGTTCACGGACGGACGGACGGACGTTCTTACTTTCAGGTAACTATGTGGCTTATCGCATGTTAAATATTAGCCACATAAAACCACTTTTAGCCACATAAAACGATATCTTAGGTGGCTAATTGTAACCAACCCTATCCTTTAACAAGTCCATAACCCTGTGGGGCTAGCCACATAAGTACCTGAATGTCTGCCCGGACGGACGGACGACGGACGACGGACACTTTGCCATAACAATAGCTCACATGAGCTTTGCTCAGGTGAGCTAAAAATACATGTACACTGTGACTGCGAATGAACGACGTCGCCAATGCCTATAATATGCCATAAGTTTTCACTGTTATCTTCGCATGTAATAAATATATTCAAATTGAATTGAATCCAAGAATTGTTAACGTCATGTTTTATGTATTCATCATGTTCATGTAGAATGTAGATCTACGCAGGTCCGTGCAATCCATTATTGTAAACGCGTGTAGAAAAAAGTGTAGTAATGATGACGCAATGACCCAATGACCGATATTCTGTTCCATCAGCTGCAACGTCATGGACAAACTCGTGCGTTGCAATCTGTGTTGTGCTTTGTTACTGGTCTTACTGACCTTATTCCCAGTTTGCTCAGATTAATTTACGACATGTGCAAATGTGATCAGCTGCACATTCACATCGGTGAGATAAAAGGAGGCTATGCATCCATAAAAAAAATAAAATAAAAAATCGTCCATTTTGGGTCTAATTTGGGAAAGAATCGCAAATTTAACACGATTTCTGACAATAGTCATGTTACAAATTTAACACGATTTTGATATACAAATAGGAAAAAAATTCGGGAGCCAAGGCACAACCGTGTACTAACCGAAATCGTGTTATAGTGAAGCGTGTATTAACGGGGTCGCACTGTACATGCGGAATAGTTTCAGGAAAAGGTGACGTTTAAATTCTGGACAGATGGAAGAAAAGCAAAAATTTCTAGGTGTATTCAGCAATCAATGGGTTAAGTTATGAATCCTTAATATGCTCTCATTCTCCACTGGGATAGCCCGGCCGAGGTACATATTTTTGTAACCTAGTCTGGTTGCCATGACACTTACTCTGGGGATGAGTCGGGCGTCATGGTGATGGAATCTTCTGTAGGCACTGTCAATAGAAAAGGTAACAACATACATTAAACCATTATGCCGAGGCTAGGCAAATTTTCAAACAAAAAATAACAATAATTCTGTTATTATGCACGGAAGTATATGTTGTTACCACTCATTGGAACCGTCTCGTCGAGACGGTTCCAATGAGTGGTAACAATATATACTTTTGAAGAGAAATAAGAATAAGAAAAATAAGAAAATTGTTCACACCCCATATAAGGGTATTCAGCATGAAATGGGTTAACCAACTTTTATGTGAAAATACATATTTTTTGTTATATTTTTCTTATTTCACAACCAAAGTATATGTTGTGACCACAAATTAGAATCGTTCCAATGACTGTAGCCCTGTGCATAAACGCATTTTTGAATTGCAATACATGTAAGTACTATTATGTGTTAGCGGTTTGACACCGAAGCGTGCATGCATGCATGGTAACAGGATGCACATCTTGTGAACAATTAATAATAAGTAAACAAGGGCATCGTTATCACTAGCCAATTCCCTCGCTGTCAGCATTGATAATAAAAGAGAAAAACACTTTACCATTTTTGCCTAACAAACTAGGTGATTTGATTTTGATTCATTGGCGTTTAACAGCCTATCAGCTAAGGTCATTTAAAGCCAGGCCAACGGGTTCAATCCTGCATGTAACCAGCTGCATTGGGAAGAAAATCCCAAAATCAGAACGGAATATTTACATCAAAATAAATAAATTCAGCCCCGAAATTAGAATAACCTGACCTGGTGCCAGGTCCATACCACATCAAAGTCACTTGGCCCCTTCCCATACAAGTACAGTGTAATAGGATTAACAATAATCGTAATACTGATACAAGGGGTATAACCTGATTAAACCCTCACATACAAGAATGCCAAAGATGTTACTGAGAGCCAAACCAGGTCTCCGTTCGGATACCATTAAGGACGAATCCTGATCGTTAAATTACCCATCGCATGCTCCCACCTGCCACCCAGACAAACAAGGTGAACACAAGTCCTCAGTGACCTTGACCTTGTGCGGTTCAACATGGGCCGTATGCAAAACAAAGCACCATCCCTAGACACACATTGTGGCCAAATATTATCACAATTGGTGAAGCAGTTCATGAGTTATTGAAAAATGAAAGGTACATATGTCTGCATTAATGCTATACCGCCTCTTGCCTATCAGCGAGGGGAGAATTAATATATATTGTTGAATATGCGATTAATTTAGAAAATTTAAAAATTCAAAATGCAGTGCTTTCATTGGTCAGGAAACTAGGATAAACAGTGACATGAGAATATTATCCTCCAAGAAAATCGGCAATACAGTTTTTCAACTCACAAACTCTAAAACAGTTAAAGGGTCGGAAACAAATATTGTTGTCTGCTGTTGTTTTATTTATTTTTAACTTAATTCTCTACACAGGACATATGTTTTGGCAGCTCACAACTTTGATTGAGAGAAATAGGACAAAAAACATATCTATTTACACTTAGTCATTTCAGAATAATTACAATAAAGCAAACAACTTTAAAATTCTAGAAAAGATTTTGAAAATTCAAGAAAAGATGATGACAATTCCAGAAAAAGTCATAAAAATTCAAGAACATGTCTTGAAAATTCAGAATGTTATCTTGAATAAATGGAAGTAAAAAAAATCTAACTAACCCTTACACCGCTATCTTAATTTTTTGTTGTTTATTTTCTATTTTCCATTTTTATCATCAAAAACGTGCTTTCACAGCACGTTAGAATAATTGACTACATGCTTTGACAGCTCTTTAGAATTATTTCCATTGCAAGTGATTTTGAAGTGCTGTCAAACCATGTTTTTTATTGAGAAATATGGCAAGATATAAAAGCAACAGCAGACGACAATTGTTGTGTGTACCGGTCTAAGGGCTAATGCCCTAATGGGATTCTGTAGTAATTAAGCTGTCCTTAAATAAATTAAAATTAAACCGCATGTGAACATTGTGACATCAGCATAGTAACGGCTAACCCCTTCAACACTACAGCCCATTTGCAAACACTGAGAAACATATAAACAAAATTGCTACCACGCTACGATATCTCTCCACCAGTAGCCGATTTCATCAAAATTGCAAAGTATACTTATCTAGCAAAGTATACTTTGAGGGAGTACCGGTAATCATTGATTTTTCCGAAATGCATTATTTCATACAGAACTAATGATTGCATATATTTGATGATTAAAACAATGCAGAATTATTATACTGAATTTATTACATTATCACAGCCAAAATGGCTGTGATAATGTAATAAATTCAGTATAATAAAAATTAATAAATTTATCCTAAAATTGAAAATTTCTCCCTCAAAGTATACTTTGCTAGGAAAGTATACTTTGCAATTTTGATGAAATCGGCTGCTCTTGTAGCTATGTCAAACATTGCTGATCCAGTAGCCGATTTCACTAAAATTGCAAAGTATATATACTCATCTTGCGAAGTACACGTTGAGGGAGAAATTTTCAATTTAAGGATAAATTTATTTATTTATTTAATGAAATAAAATATATGACCAAATTATTATATTGAAATGTGATAATGTAATAAATTCAGTATAATAATTCTGCATACTTTTTATCATCAAATATATGCAGTCGTTGGAATAGTCCAGAAATGAACATGGACCTATCAATGTCAGATATTTGGGGGTGAAAGGGTTAATGTCTGCAATAATACCTGAAGTTCATTTTACCAAAATCGCTAACAGCACTTTGAGGGAGTAATTATTTATTTGTTTTTAACTGTATTATTGCATATAAAACAAGCACATGTTTATATTTTGATGATTTACATTCCTTATAATCATGTAGTTTATTTATTACATTATCATAGCATTGTGTTGATAAAAAATAGATTATTTCATTAAATAAAAATACTGTCCAAGGCCATAGAAAAGTATGTTGGTTCTCAGGCACGGGTTTTGCGGAATATGATGCCGGAGGGCGAATTTGTTAAATATGTTTTGTTTGTTTAAGATGTTCAAGATCAGAAGACCAACCCGCTGTCGCAGAGGACCACATTCACTAGGATCACCACTCCCACTGTCCCCTTTAACCCTCACTACGCGGGAGACGAAAATTGTCGTCTGCTGTTTTTCATTTTTGCCTTAATTCTTAACAAAAAACCTGTTTTGGCAGCACATGAGAATCGTCTCCAATGGAGACGATTCTCATGCGCTGTCAAAACAGGTTTTCATCGAGAAATATTGAAAATAAAACATTTCCAGCAGACGACAGAATTTAATTCAGCGTAGTCAGGGTTAATTTCATGTTTCCATGAACAGCTTCCATTTTAGCTGCATATAAGACAGCGGTAGTAGGCTGTCGGTCTGGCACACATACATATCCCAAATTAAGTGGCAGACATTAGGTCTGCCTTGCAGACAACATAACGCACCAGTCCCCGTATGCAGCCAGTGGTCGTCGGTGGCAGCGGTTAGTACATTCATATCATCATCATAAACATACCCTTCATGTTCAAACGGCATCATTTATCACCAAAATACACAGCTCCTCATTAAAAGTGGCCCATATAGTCTTCGGACTGGTGGCCACTACAAACAAACTGACCCAGTAGTAGATATTCGTTTTTCAAGTCGCCAGATGGTATATGTTCTATAAAGTTATTATAACCGCTTTTGACGTGAAACATCACCAGATTTTTGGTTATTTATCCATGACGATAAAATGCTCTGACACGCAGGGATTTTTCTGATGCCCAATATCTGAGAACCTAAGTACTTTTTTATGGCCTAGACTATGCACAAATTGACAATTACTCCCTGAAAGTGTACTACAATGTAGTTAGTGCATTCAGCGATTTTGGTGAAATCCGCTACTGATCTACACTACGTGTTAACCCATTAAAGATCGGATACAATTATAGTAACTTTTATGAGAAAAAAAATCCTATTTTCTTTATTTCATCTCGAAAGTATATGTTATTACCACTCGTTTGAACCGTCTCAACGAGATGGTTCAAATGAGTGGTAACAACATATACCTTCATGGAGAAATAAACAAAATAATGAGATTGTTCTAGAAAAATGATTGTATCCTTAGACTGAAATGGGCTAATGTAATTGTCTCTGAAAGGCCATGCAATATGAATAGTGAATGTCACGATGCGTATGAAACTATATTATGCAACGTCTTGACCCAGCCACCGGCAAACAATAGCAACCTCGTAGCAATTTATTCAAGGCACGCGCTGGATTTTCAAGGATTTCCTGTGACATACAATGTTGAGACCTATATATAGAATAGCAATCAATCAGAATTTATCAGAAAGCCTGCACTGTATTGACTGAATACGTACTACTGATAATATATTGTTGTATCAGGCATCGATCTGATACAAACATCCGGGTTACAACGAAGTGAAAACTGACGTTCCATTGGGCGGATTACGTCACGTGACGTTACCGAATGACATCAATGCAATAACGCAACGTAAACAAGTCCGCGTTCTGTCCATAGATAACGACGTCATCTGTGGTTATTTTCAAGCATAAAACGTTACTTGATTAATAGAATACCAGGCTACTGTCTTTTGATATCAAGTTTATCAGGCTCGGCTCGGAAATGGTAGGAATTCCTCGGCAGCGTTTCATAGCCTTGCCTAATAAACTGGATATCGAAAAAAACTAGACTGGTATTCTCTAGGTTTCGGGACGCATGCTGCAATTGATGTCTGCTATATATTTTCAATTGTTCTTGATAAAACCATGTGTTGACAGATAATATGAGAATTGTCTGCGAGGTGTATCTGAAAAAAAGAACCCTAATCACACGTTGTGGCCAAATGTTATTAAAATAGATTAACCCTTCCTACACTGTTGATGGAAATTGCCGTCTGCTGTTTTTAATTTTTGCTTTAATTCTTAACAAAAAACTAGTTTTGACAGCACATGAGAATCGTCTCCACTGGAGACGATTCTCATGTGCTGTCAAAACGAGGTTTTTATCGAGAAATATTGAAAATAAAACATTTCCAGCAAATGACAACATTTAATTCAGCGTAGCAAGGGTTAAGGGTTAAGCAGTTATTGAGAGGAAAAACACTTTAACACATTGAATGCTTTTGAAGAGAAAAATGGAAAATAAACAGCAGACAACAAAAATTAGTTCAGCACTGAAAGGGTTAATCACATTCAGTGTTATTTTTCTACAAATAACTACTCACCAGCAGCCAATCAGCATTCAGTATTGGGTCACATGCTATGCAGCAGATGCAAAGATAAATCACCTGGTAATAGGGGCTCCTTAAGGGCCATTCCCCCGGAAACACCATTGCAGTAGGGGTGAGGAATACCTTGTAGTTTCCGCCGATGAAACCGTGGCGAACCCAGGAAGCTATTTTTAATTGTATGCAATCGCGACTTCCACGGCGTAGTCTGAATACTGGGTGACGTTGGAGGGGTGGCAGACGGACTCCGGGTGGACATGCTGCGTACATGTTTCGGACTTGACACGGGCGAATTGCCCGGACTGCCCGATATACTGGCCTTCCGGCTGAAAACACAAAATACAGAATACCAGGCTAGCGTCTTTAGATATCAAGATTATTAACTTTGGCTAGGAAACGTGTAGGAATTCCTACCGTTTCAGAGTCAAATCTGATAAACTTGAAATAAGGTTTAAACAATATTTTATTTCAATTTAAAATAAACACATATCATATATACACATTAGTATTGGAGGATTGAGGAGAAGGCAAAAATTAATGTTTGTATAATACCGCTTTTCTATCTTATATTGTATAATACCGCTCTATCTATATTGTATAATACCACTATTTTTCTATATTGTAAATATACTCTTTTCTATCTTATATTGTATAATACCTCTTTCTAACCTTATATTGTAATATACGCTCTAATCTGATATTGTATAATACCTCTTTCCTATTCTATTGTATAATACCTCTTTCCTACTATTGTATAATACCTCTTTCCTACTTATATTGTATAATACTCTCTATCTCATATTATATAATACCAAGCTTTTCTATCTATATGTAAATAATAAACTTTCCTATCTATATTATATAATACCTCTTTCTACTTATATTGTATAATACCTCTTTCCTATCTTATATTGTATTATTATATACCTCTACTATCTTATATTGTATAATACCTCTTTCCTATCTTATATAGATAATACCTCATTTCATCACCCTCTTTCTATCTATTGTATAATATCTCTCCTATCTCATATTGTATAATAGTATAATACTTTCCTCATTTCCTATCATATTGTATAATACCTCTTTTCTATCTCATATTGTACTAATACCGTCCACTTTTCTATTATTATTAATACCTCTTCCATCTTATATTGTATCAATACCGAATAATACCCTCTTTCCTACTTATATTGTATAATACCTCTCATCTCATATTGTATAATACCGCTTTTCACTATTGTATAATACCTCTTTCCTATCTTATATTGTATAATACCTCTTTCCTATCTTATATTGTATAATTGTATAATACCTCTTTCCTATCTTATATTGTATAATACCTCTTTTCTATCTTATATTGTATAATACCTCTTTCCTATCTCATATTGTATAATACCTCTTTCCTATCTTATATTGTATAATACCTCTTTCCTATCTCATATTGTATAATACCTCTTTTCTATCTCATATTGTACAATACCGCTTTTCTATCTTATATTGTATAATACCTCTTTCCTATCTTATATCTCATATTGTATAATACCGCTTTTCTATCTTATATTGTATAATACCTCTTTCCTATCTCATATTGTATAATACCTCTTTCCTATCTTATATTGTATAATACCTCTTTCCTATCTCATATTGCATAATACCTCTTTTCTATCTCATATTGTATAATACCTCTTTTCTATCTCATATTGTACAATACCGCTTTTCTATCTTATATTGTATAATACCTCTTTCCTATCTTATATCTCATATTGTATAATACCGCTTTTCTATCTTATATTGTACAATACCTCTTTCCTATCTTATATTGTATAATACCGCTTTCCTATCTTATATTGTATACCTCTTTCCTATCCTATATTGTATAATACCTCTTTCCTATCTGAGAGGAATTCCTACTGTTTCCGATAAACTTGAAATATTAGTAAACCCTGGTGATTTGTTATATCAAATTTATCAGGCAAAGCTAGGACATGCATGTGTCCAATAAACATGAAGCCTAGAGAAGACCCAGCTTGTGTCTTTTGATATCAAGTTTATCGGGCAAGAGTAGGAAAGACATCGGAATTCCGAAGCTCGTCATAGAATTCCTACCATTTCCGAATAGAACCTGTTGAACTATAAATATAGACAATATCAAGCTAGTGTCTTTTGATATCAAGTTTATCTGGCAAGGCTAGGAAACATGCAGGAATTTATTGGCTCGGTGAGGAATTCCTACCATTTATAAGCTGAGCATGATAACCTGATATGAACTAGCACTAGCATGGTATTCTATTTATTAACTTGAATCAGTCAGCTGTACAGGCATACCTGCTAATGACAGGCGACTTCATATTCTGACATTACCAGAGACCAGCAGTTGTTGTGACTTACAACAACAACTCAATGTACTTCAGAGAAATACGATCTGTGACTATAGAAATTGAGATTACTGCCTCCGTGACCAGTGTAGTCCCAGATCAGTCTGATCAGGCACAGTTCGTCAGTCAGTCATTGAAACACCAGAAGCCTATTTCCCCAACATTGCAAAGTATGCTTATCTTGCTAAGTACACTTTGAGGGAGAAATTTTCAATTTAGAGATAAAGTTATTAATTTGTATTATGCTGAAATTATTACATTATCACAGCCACAAAAAAATCCCCATTACAAACAATTCCATTACCCCACCCACTTGGTCTCATACATTACTATGTTCTATAATAAAACATAGTACTGTATTATACCAAGTGGGTGGGATAATGGATTTTTTGTAATGTGCATTGTTTGTGTGTCACAAGTGTGAGTCTTCCACCTGTGTGAAGTACATGACCACCAGTGCAGGCTAATTTCACTGACTTTGTACTATATGTCCCAGGTGTGGCCATGACATGAAATTGGGCTTATGGGTTTAGTAACCAGTAACTCCTGATCAAATATCATACCCCTGTAGGCTGATAATTAATGATACATATTGCTTGTTATTAGCATGACGGGTGTTTCATTGATTGAATGGCGAACAGTGTAGATCCAGATCAGCCTGTGCGGATGCACAGGCTGATCTGGATCTACACTGGTCGCAAAACCCATAAGCCCCATTTCTCCAGTCAGAACCACATATAAACACTATATGCATGTGACAACTATTGGTTAGCGAGTGCAGAGAGAAATATATCCGTGTCCCGTTGCAAAAGGTTTTAGCATTGTTTCTTTGTATATGAACTTTTGTACAGTGGAACCTCTCTAAGCCGAACATGCAAGCAGTCTCTGTGCCCTTAATGTTATGTGTTTCTTTGTCATCTATCTCTGAGGATAACGCCTGTTCAAGTTCGTAAAGCACAGCTACATGGCTTGGCATAGTCACATATCTGATTTACAGTGGAAGATCTGTAAGTCGGACACCCTGGGGACATCCCAGGGTGTCCGGTTTAGAAAGGTTCCACTGTATAGCTTTCAGAAACGCGTGTCTTAAGAGTACCAGCCTGTTTCTGTCAATTTTTAATACGCACATTTCTGAAAAATATAGAAAATTTGAAAACAATTGCTCAAACGTTTTGCAAAACGACACTTAAAAGGTACATGCCCACTCAGTAGGCACAAAATGTTCTTTATATCAGAGACATCATCTGGGACATTTTCTGGCAAAATAAACATTCATTCACCATTATCCCACGTATTGATTGGCATTATTATATATTTTATATCAGGGGCGATAACCGTGTTTCCCTAAAATGTTAATGGCCATTACTGTTTATTATCTGTTTTTATTTTTTGATGTGCAATGATCATACTTTATGATCTGTCAAAACTATTACTTTTTCAGGTGACACATTTAATTTGTATAAATAATTAAAAAATATCATGCCTCATTTGCATATGAAAATAGCCTGATACCACCAGTAAAATAATTATTTCTAAATTATTAAATCTGTATAGCGGGCACTCATAATTTTTAGAACTGGTGGAATAGTGACACAATTATACACATATTTAATTCCTATAAAGAACATTTTGTGCTTACTGAGTGGGCATGTACCTTTAAAAAACTATGAGCTTCCTAACCATAGTGTTGCGGAGACATAAATACCAAGAACACAATGTCAGTTTACAACTGATTTTATGAATCTTCCATTATAGGAATGAATGGCCTTTTTGTGGAATTTATCGGGGTATAAACTTGGAAAAGTCGCGGGAATACTGGACGAAGGCCGGAAGGCCTCGTCCAGTATTCCCGCGACTTTTCCAAGTTTATATCCCCGATAAATTCAACAAAAAGGCCATTCATTCCTTATAATTCCAGCATTTGAAATAAATTCATCAAGAAAATGTGTTTATTTTCCGTTTTCTTATGAATTATTTTAACTGCGCCTGACGGTTACGGAAAGTAGTTCGGCATGGAGTTTACTGGGATATAAATTTTGGACAGAGACTTGCTACGGACCAATCAAATGTTAGGGAATTGTGTAAATATTTGTGTGCTGGAATTATTCCACAATGCAACCTGATACATTGATGTGGCTTGAGAAACGGGGCTTATTGGTTTTGTGGCCAGTGTAGATCCAGACCACACAGTCTGATCAGGATCTGCACTGTTTGCCATAGCATCAATCAAATACCTGTCATGCTTCTAGCATAGTAGATCGTTATCAGGCTAGAGGAGTGCTATTCGATCAACAGCTACACTGGCCACAAATCACATAAGCCCAATTTCTCGAGTCACAGTCACAAACTCGAAACACATCATAGTTACAGTATCTATGTTTCTAGTCTAGTCTTGTTAATATAATTTTAAAACTATTTTCATTAATGAGAAAAAAATAATCATTTTGTAACAATCAAGAACTATACACAAATGATGAAGATCCAGACGAGACGGCTTCTTATGAGCCGGCTCATCATGATCTACACTGTTTGCAAATATTAGGAAAGAGGTCTCTAGTGTTGAAAGGGTTAAAAGGATCTACACTATTTGCAAACATTATGACTGAAGTCTATAGATTTCAAACATTTAAATATTTCCAATGTTTTTACAAATGACTGATTTGAAATAATGTTTTAAAAAGTGAAATTGATAGAGAATAGTAGGTTAGTGCCGTGAATGGGAAAAAATATCTGGCAAGGCTTAGTAAACGGGATGGGCGAGGCTCTGTCGAGCACATCCCGTTTCCGTGCCGCACCAGATATTCACGGCACTAACCTACTATTCTATTGATCACGTCAACATATTCATGCAGTGATTAGGTCGTATTGACAGGATATCAAAAATCGTGTTTCACGGCACATACGCACTGTGTTGACGGGATAAAATGCATTTAACATCCCAGCAACAGTTAAGCTTGTTCATCAAATTGGCTGGGCCCGGTCGTTCAAAACATCAGGGCCCGGTCATTCAAAACATCAGGGCCCGGGATTGGCTGGGCCCGGTTGTTCAAAACATCAGGGCCCGGTTGTTCAAAACATCAGGGCCCGGTTGTTCAAAACATCAGGGCCCGGTCGTTCAAAACATCAGGGCCCGGTCGTTCAAAACATCAGGGCCCGGTCGTTCAAAACATCAGGGCCCGGTCGTTCAAAACATCAGGGCCCGGTCGTTCAAAACATCAGGGCCCGGTTGTTCAAAACATCAGGGCCCGGTTGTTCAAAACATCAGGGCCCGGTCGTTCAAAACACCAGGGCCCGGTCGTTCAAAACACCAGGGCCTGGTTGTTCAAAAACATCAGGGCCCGGTCGGTTTTCAAAACACCAGGCCTCGGTCCGTTCAAAACACCAAGCCTTTGTTCAAAACACCAGTTTAGCTTAACCGGGACTGTTAAATCTTTAACAAGAATGGTTAAAATCTCTGTTTTAACAGAGATTTTAACCATTCAGTTAAGGATTTAACAGTCCGTTAAGCTAACTAGGCCCGGTTGTTCAAAAGACCAGTTAGCTTAACGGACTGTTAAATCCTTAACTGAATGGTTAAAATCTCTGTTTTAACAGAGATTTTAACCATTCAGTTAATGATTTAACAGTCCGTTAAGCTAACTGGGCCCGGTTGTTCAAAACACCAGTTAGCTTAACGGACTGTTAAATCCTTAACGGACTGTTAAATCCTTAACTGAATGGTTAAAATCTCTGTTAAAACAGAGATTTTAACCATTCAGTTAAGGATTTAACAGTCCGTTAAGCTAACGGATGTTTTGAACAACCGGGCCCTGACTGTTAATAATGCCATAAAATAATACAATCTGCTGAAAGAAGAGGGAGACACAAAATGTGATACATTTATGAACGAGAGGTAGTACAACTATAATGTACTGTAAACGCTACATGCAGAAACACATAGAAGCAGTAAACCAACAACAAGAACCAATGTATGTAGATAAGAGTACAGGGTTAGGGACCGACAAATAAAAACTTTAAAACAAATATTTAAACTAGATGGCCGCATGTTCCATCCGCCGAGGCATTTGATAGTAGTAAAAACACTTTTAATAGAAAAATATCAAACTAATTTGACCTTGACATTGGGCCGCACGGGTTGGGCATAGAATGAAAATATGGATAATGATAAACACACATGTGAAGTTTCGAGTGAATTGACGAAGCGGTTAAAGAGAACCGAAATCCGAAAAAACTTTAAGGTAAATTTCAAGTAATTTGACCTTGACATTGGACACATGGGCCGCACGGGTTGGGCGTAGAATGACAATTGGATCATGATACCGAGGCTTTGATAGTATACCGAAAAACTTGAACCAAAAACAATAACTGGACGCACGGACACCAATGTGCCGACTATATCGCACTGTCCTCATGCGGGCGCGACAAAAACTTTAACAAAATTTCTAAGATTTGACCTTGACCTTGGACATGAAGGCCGCATGGGTGTGGTATGGAATGAAAATATGGATGATGATAAGGGAGTATATATATGAAGTTTGAAGTCAATCTGACTTACCGTTGCAGAGATACTGGCCATTAATGGGTACTCGAAAACTATAACGAAAATCTTCCGGATGCAAATTTAAGTAATGTTAATTTAAGTAAAGTAATTTGACCTTGGACATGAAGAGCATGGGTGTGGTATGGAATGAACATATGGATGATGATAAGGAAGTATATGAAGTTTGAAATCAATCCGAATTACTGTTTCAGAGATAATGTGTACCCAAAAACTTTAACGCGGATGGACAAACGGACGGACGTAAGGACGGACAGAATTACAAAAACTATATACCCCTCCACATACTTCGTATGTTGGTTGTATAAAAACATGCGTGATGAAGAAGAATACAAAAGTTTCATGTTGATCTAACCTAGTGTTGCACAGATATAAAGTACTTTAAAACATCAACATACTTTTTTACAAAAAAAAACCTTTAACAGAAAGTAATTTGACCTGAACCGATGCCATGGATCCTGTAACGTGTTGGGTGGGCTACAGAATGAATATAGGAATGATGAAGAGGTATGTGAAGTTTCAAGTAATTTGTGTTATGGATATACATGTACATGTATATGGTAATTAAAAACTTTTATGGAAATCCAAATGCACAGATAGACGCTAATAGTGCCGACTATATCACGCTCATCGCAAGCGGGCGGGAGAAAAATTGGTTACATGTACAAAGAATATTATGTGTCTAAAATAATAAAGAATACATGTACAATATGAATATGAGAGAATGACAAGAATGCCGCCATCAGCATGTGTCCCATCGCTGTGGTGGCTGGATCACAAACATGCACATTGATATGGTAAAGAAGCTATAGGGGAAGTTGGTTGGAGTGGGGAATTAAACTATGGATGACAATAAACATGCACATGAAGTTTCAAGCCAATCATTCATACAGTACGAAGTTATGGGAGATTGGAGACACATGCACGCATCTACTGGATGCAAATTTGACCTTGAACTTGGGCATGGGCAGTATGGGTGGGGCGGGGAATGAACATATGGGTGATAATAAACATGCACATGAAGTTTCCAGTCAATCTGTCATATTGTAAAGAAGTTATAGGAGATTGGAAAAACGCACACAAATCTACTGGACACAAATTTCTAAGTCATTTCACTTTGACCTTGGGCATGGGGGAGCATGGGTGGGGCGGGGAATGAACATATCTGTCAGGGGTGTAAAAATTTGGAAAACTCCACTCGCCCTGCAGGACTAGTAGAAGCAAAAAGCTGCTCGCCCTTACCAATTTACCACTCGCCCTGGACAATCCATGTAACTTGACTGTATGTTGGCACGCAAAACATTATTTTCCCACCTGCTGTATACTATTGTATCTTTAACTGTGTACATGTAATTAAACAGCATTTATATCAATATTTTAGATGAATAGCAAAGTAATCTGTTTAAATTCACTTAAAATACTTTACAAACTTGGATGTGCATAAATTCTGTATATTTAGTTAATACCAAACTGAAATATCATAAAATATAAAAATGGGGTTACGGTAACATCGATTGGAAATTTTTTCAAAAGGACGAAACTACGTAGGTACGAAATCGCTGAAATTGTCCACGATATTTACAGACTTTTTCATGTTTTCTGACAATAGAGTTAGCCATATTTGGTTGAAATAAATAGTTAGTAATGTAATAAACAGTACTGTAAACCGACTAAATTTTGCGGCTACTAAATTTCGCGATTTTTGAACCTGGCCATATTTGCGATGATTATTGTTCGCGGTATGACGACGTGCGCTATTAACTTTCACGACCAATTTTGGAAATAGTATGTTTTCATGGCCATTTTTGACCCGGAAACTGCCGAATCAATTTCGTCCTTTGATAAACTCGAGTTTGTCGGCGAACGAATCGGTATACACTGTACATTGGGCTGACTTCGCGGTGTCAATCATAATACCCCATTTAATTTTTAAGTAAATCAACAACAGTTGCGTGTGAGATATGTTCACCCTGGGTATATAAACGACCTAGTACTGATTCACATTGTCCATTGATGTATTAATCAATATTTTATTGAGTGAATTTCAAACATTGTAAACCATGACGATAATCCACAACCGTGATTTGTCAGGATAGCGGTACCATTCAGAAAACACAAGCCGTGGTGTATGCGTGAATGACGTCAGCAATTGTGTGTATTAATCTTTGAATTATCGGTATGACTAAGTGCCCACAGCGTGTACTTTACACTTGCTTCAAATTGACACCGCGGCATCTCTTTGAACTGGACAACACAACACGCTGACTTGTCACAGGCGTGTCACTTTAGACCAATCAGAGTCGGTTAAACAATAGAAGATAATGGTGTTGTAAATTTATCTCGAAGCTGTTTTCAAACTGTTTATATATTATAGAATTATATTACCGGTATGTCTACTGGTATACACGACGCAGAACACGTATCAATATAGTTCATTCAAAACAACCAGGATTAACTTGTGTCACCAAATGACACCGAGATATATTGGAAAGGTAAACATAATTAAAAAGAGGCCCGACATCTATTAGCAAAATATTTTTAACAATCTGCTAGGAAATTTGTAAATATTCGCGGAGATTTACATTCGCGATTTTCAATCCATCGCGAAGAACACGAAGGTATCTCGTGCGCGAATATTAGTTGGTTTACAGTATTTGTTTTCGGCATCGAAGGATTTCATCAGAATACATCAATCTTGTATGTAATTCTTTCACACTTTTTGGCGAAAAAGAAAGTTGCAATCATGGGCCTTCCGCATTTGCTATGTAGGCCACGACTCGTCAGGTGGCGCCTCGACTGGGTATATACACAATCGTAGCTAACGATTGGATGCTATTTATATTTCGGAAATGGAATTCCACACCGCGTCATAAGCTGACAAAGTTTGTAGAAAACTACGAAATTTGTTTGACACCGGGCGACCCAGCTTATAATTTTTGCTAGTCCCGACCCAGAAACAGCTCTCACCGGGCGTCCGTTAAAACACGTGTTTGCATGTGTTTCTTTGTCTGGTGGAGAGTATTCGGAGGGAGTTAACTCTACCGGGTTCATGATCAATCGCTGATAGATTTAATGCCGACGTCTTTGGCACAGTAATTTAACCTGTCAATCATGTCTCAGCTTAACAGTAAGGCCTGCCTTTACTTACAAGCGATTGGCTGTATAAATAACCTCGCCACAATAACACATGTCTTGAACTGACAATTATAGTAGCCAGAAGCAATGTTTGGCTAGGGGATTATTGAAACTATCGACCCGTGACTTTTATTGTCACAGTGGGTAGGCGTGATTTTGGTGAATTGCGTAATGATGTGATGAAAATTTGTGGATAAATCTTTTTTCACAGGGAAATTATCAATCGCCGGAATAGAGCATTTTCCAATTTTACCTAGAATTTAGATGGAGGACTAGCGGACGGTAATTTTCACTCATCTGAGGACGACAAGCACTCGCCAATGCGAGCGGGCGAGTGGAATTTTACACCCCTGTGTGTGATAATAAACATGCATATGAAGTTTTAAGACAATCTGTTATATGGTAAAGAAATTATAGGAGATTGGAGAAACGTGCATGAAAATACTGGATGCAAATTTCTATGTCATTTGACCTTCGGCATGGGGGAGCATGGGTGGGGCATAAGCAAGCACGATGAAAATTTGCTACAAAGTAAATTGAGCAATTGAAATAATAAATTGTACATGTACAATATGAACATAGACAATACACGTAAAGTATATTGTGTGATAGAAATAACAAGGCCATCACTACTATAAACTAATCCCCTCGCTGGCAGCCTTGATAATAATAAAAATAAACAACATTTTTGCCTTACAAACAAAGTGAATATAAGTCATCACCTACGTACCTTGACCTTTGGCGGTCGGACATGGGTCGTATGCAAAACAAAGCACCATCTCTAGACACACATTGTGGCCTAATATTATTACAATCGATGAAGTGGTTAAAATTAAAGGTGTTACTAACGCACACACGTACGTACATATATGGACTAACGCTATATCCCCTCTTGCCTATCGGCGAGGGGATAATAAAGCGTATGTGTACAATATGAACAGACAATACACGTAAAGTAAATTGTGTGATAGAAATAATAAAACGTAAATATACAATATGAACATAGACGACACACGTAACTTACACTTTTTGTATAGCGAGGGCTCGGCGGGAGGCGACGGGCGAGCCCTCACTTATACTTCCCAATGAAAGTCTGCTTGAAGTAAAATCAGTTTGTTTCTATCAGTTTTGTAAATACAATCTACACTCATTTACTCAAAGTCAAGGGGACTGAGGAAAATAGTTTGAAATAATGAAAATTTGACAAGAGTTATTATATAGGTAAACATGTACTTGGGACCAAACAGTTGACTTTAAGTTATCAGTTGTTTGCTTTAACTCTTTGCATGCTGGGAAATTTGGGCGCTATAAATAGTTCAAAAATATCTTACGACAATTCACTGTATTTTCTTTTATTTCTCCCTATAAATATCATGAATATGTCTTGGAATTTCATTAGAATTGAGTCCACTGGACTCAATTCTAATGAAATTCCAAGACATATTTACAGAGACAAATAAGAAACATTCTCATAAGTTGTTGGATGTTATTTTCACCGCTAGCATGAAAATAGTTAAGGACGCGTTCTATACCTGATCTTCCTTCGATTCAAAGATAATTGCTTCGTAAATGTGATAGAATATATGTATAACATATATGTGAACACTATCTCGTTACTGTATCCTATACGGCATATGGAGTGGCGAACTCGGCCATCTATGTGTGTTCAAGCCAAAATATACAGTCAAATCTTACGAACAGCCACCATTATTTAACCCTTGCAATGCTGAATTAAATTTTGTCGTTTGATGTTTATTTTTTAATTTACATTTTACTCAACAAAACATAGTTTGGCAGCTCCTAAGAACCATTTCCATTGGAAATGATTCTTAAGTGCTGCCAAACCATTTTTTTCATTGAGAAAAAGACAAAAAAAAAATTAAAAAAAAACAGAAGACTACAATTTTCACTCTACAGCAGTCAGTTTTGTGCCTGCCCATGTGTGACTGTTGTACAGAGGTTGGACTGATTTACATTTCCACTTTACATAATTATGACTCCAGCATTCCTTGCACATTTATAGCTGTGACTGGAAAAATGGGGCTTATGGGGTTTATGATCAGTTTAGCTCCTGATCAGTTAGCAAACTCCTGTGGCATGATAACGATCCATATTCCTTGCACAGGCTGATCTGGATCTACACTGGTCTCCAGTCACAGCCACATTCATAATACACTCCTGTAGCCCGATAACAATTTATATTGCTTGTTAGAAGAAGCATGACAGGTGTTTCATTAATTCAATGGCGAACAGTGCAGATCCTTGACCTACACAGGTCACAAAACCCATAAGCCCCATTACTCAAGTCACTGTCACATTTATGACTATTCATAATTCAAAATACAGCGCCTAATCGTATTATTGTAAATAGGTCGAAATCTCGCATATATGTACAAGTAATTTCGGGTTCTGATCACGATAGCGATATTTGTGTCACTAAATGTTTTTATCAGTTGTATCAATCATACAAGCAAATCTACTTGTCACGATCATTACACGGCTACACACGTCCTGAGAGCCTTTTCAGCAGTCAGTGGCCACGTGTTCGTTTGTCCATTTATCTGTGTGTCTCACACAGACAAACGAACACAAGGACACATGGACATGTGGACACACAGACACATACCTGGGTTGACCGTTGAGCTGGACTGCATCTATACGTTTCCTTGGTGGGTCAGCTGTAGAACAAGACATAACAATCATACCAGTATGACATAGAATGTTAATTACCATATTCTGGAATACAATAGGGTGGGAGGGAGGCTTTTGTTCGAAATTGGTCTAAAATTATACAAATAAGACAATAATCAGCTGTGCTTGAGAAACTATAAATTAACTTTTGCCGGCCTTATAGTGTACTGGTTTGTCATAGAGGGGACCGTAATTGAAGGTGTTTGTTTTTCAATATTTGTCATTTTCCCACTAATTTTGTGGAAACAAGAGCACGGAATAAAGCCAAGTTTGGGTTTCTCACAACAAATTGTATCCAAATACATGTACACTGTTATTGTAATAAAGCAGTACAACCAGGGCTCCAGTTAAGGTGCGTAATTCGGATGTAAATGTTTTATTTCTCCATCAAAAATGGCAAATTGGGAGTGCTTTAGAATCGTCTCAATGAGACGATTCTAAAGGACACCCAACTTGCCATTTTTTATGAATAAATAACCAATTATCACCCCAAGTTGGTTAAAATACGCACCATAACTGGAGTACAACTATACTAACCCTAAACAGTGGGAAACCAAACATTTATATGTGGCCGTGACTGGAAAAATGGGGCTTATGTGTTTTCTAACCAGTGTAGCTCCTGATCAAATAGCACACTCCTGTAGCCTGATGGCGATCCATATTGCTTGTTACGAAGAAGCACGTTTCATTGATGGAATGATGAACAGTGCAGATCCTGATCAGACTGTGCAGATGCACAGGCTGATCTGGATCTACACTGGTCGTAAAACCCATAAGCCACATTTCTCTAGATACAGCTACATATGAGTTTTGCAAATAAATTGTGTCTGAATATTTAGGGTTAGTACCGCAAACCACAGGTTGAAGTAACGGACCGAGGTCTATAAATACATTAAATATACCTAAAAGCATCTATAAATTAAAAATAAATAAGCTATTTTTAGCTTATTTTTTTTTCATTTATTGATGCTTTTAGGCATATTTAATGTATTTATAGACCTCGGTCTGTTACTTCAACCTGTGCCGTAAACGACCGACAACCGAAGCACACTGGTACCTGATTCGGAGCGATGTTTAATTTCAATCTCGTCTTCCACGCACGGATTCCTGAGCTTTCTGTCTAACAATAAAAAATATACTACTTTCTCTGTATTATGTCTGAAACGAGAAGGAAAGAAATTGTTACTTGTTACACACGGTACTTTGACTCTCACTCCAGATAGCTCTCCTGTACAAGGTAATTACAACATGTAAGTATAAGTTATTGTTCACAAATTGTTTGCCCAAGTTTCTTTACATCACGTTTAGGCGTGGAGCTACGCGAGTGGCGCTTGCTCGAAATTAATTTCAAATTTCAATATGTGAACTATAACTATTACATATTGGATATTTAAGGAATTAAATTCAAGGGAGCATTAGCGCCTCAAGCATATAGTTCTTTAAAAATCCAATATGTGAACAATAACATACTCATAGTAGCCAAGTTTATAATGTAGTCTTACATCTGAGTATTGATTTTCCATTTCCTGTTGAACAGTTAATAATTAAATCTGGTAATATGTAACTTATTGAGGTTAATAAGTTATTTCACATATTCCAAGATTAATCTCAATAAATGATTCTAAAGTACTGCCAGACCATGTTTTTGTTGAGAAAAATGGAAAATAAAAATGAACAGCAGACAACAAATTTAATTCAGCATTGTCATGGTTACCCTAGTACTCACCTACAGTTCAGCAATTCCTCTATTAATTTATCTTTGTCTTTAAAACATTGAAGAGAATTCATCGTAGATAACACATCTGGGTCTAAATCCTCCACCGTTGGTATCACAGATGTCTAAAAGGGGGAAAGAAGGCAGGTAAGCATACATATATAGAACATTCTTATATAATATGTTATTGAACTTTGAAAATCACAAATAACTTCACTGAGAACTACTTCCTGGACTTAAACGAAGCAACGTGATGTGAAACCAACAAACTCTGACTATTCTAGCATCGTTTATGCCCAGGAAGTGATTTTTCCAGTTGAGTAACCAATGTACATGTACACAATGTAAATGTACCATCTCACTGAATGTCAATAGGTGTGCATTACACACTAATGTATGTTATACTTGGCAAAGTAGGGTAACCATTTGAAAATATAGGTGTGCGTTATACACCAGTGTACGCTATACTTGGCCAAAGACAGTAACCATTTGACCAAAATATAGGTGTGTGTTATACAGTAGTGTAAATTATACTTGGCCATGTATGGTTACCATTTGACCTTATACACCAGTGAACTTTATACTTGGCCCAGTACGGTACCCATTTGACCAAAATATAGGTGCGTGTTATACACCAATGTACGTTATACTTGGCCCAGCATGATAACCATTTGACCAAAATATAGGTATGCGTTATACACTAATGTATGTTATACTTGGATCGGTATGGTAACCATTTGACCAAAATACTTGGCCAAGGACAGTAACCATTTGACCAAAATATATGTGTATGTTATACACCAGTGTACGTTATACCTGGCCAAGGTCGGGGTAAGCATTTGACCAAAATATAGGTGCGCATTATACACCAATGTACATTATACTTGGCCAAGTACGGTAACCATTTGACCAAAGTATAGGTGCGCATTATACACCAATGTATGTTATACTTGGCCAAGTACAGTACCCATTTGATCAAAATATAGGTGCGCATTATTATACACCAATACACGTTATACTTGGCCAAGGACAGTAACCATTTGACCAAAATATAGGTGTGCATTATACACCAATGTATGTTATACTTGGCCAAGTATGGTAACCATTTGACCAAATTATAGGTGCGCGTTATACACCAATATACGTTACACTTGGCCAAGTACGATAACCATTTGACGAAAATATAGGTGCGCGTTATACACTAATGTACGTTATACTTGGCCAAGGACAGTAACCATTTCACCAAAATACAGGTCTATTTTATACACCAGCGTACGTTATACTTGGTCAAGTACAGGAACCATTTTACTAACATATAGATGCGTGTTATACACCAATGTATGTTATACTTGGCCAAGTATGGTAACCATTTAACCAAAATATAGGTGCGCATTATAAAGCAATGTAAATTATACTTGGCCAAGGACAGTAACCATTTGACCAAAATATAGGTGCGCATTATACACCAATGTACGTTATACTTGGCCAAGTATGGTAATCATTTGCAGTAGGTGATGAAAAGTCGAAGTGATTAACATCATGTATGTTGCGAAGGTCATATAAAGATGGGACCTCGGTTTAAAGTCTCATCCAAAAGACAAGTGGGATGGAAATACTTACTATGAAAGTATAGGTGTCATGTGTCATAACTAGGACGGGGATTGAGATTGCACCCACAACCTTAGGTACTGAAGCACCAGAGCTCCAGTTAAGGTGCGTAATTTTACCAACTTGGGGTGAAATTTTGTTATTTCTTCATCAAAAATGGCAAGTTGGGAGTGCTTTAGAATCGTCTCATCGAGACGATTCTAAAGAACTCCCAACTTGCCATTTTTTATTGAGAAATAAGAAATTTACCTCCAAATTACGCACCTTAACTGGAGCTCTGAGTACACTGTTCTACCCCTAGATCACAACCCAGACCAGTAGGTGATCAAATATACAACAATGATAGTCACTGTATGAGGCACATTAGTATATACATGGCTGTGACTGGGAAAATGGGTCTTATGGGATTAATGACCAGTCTAGTTCCTGTTCTTACAGCATAGTCCTGCAGCATGGAACTCATTGTTAGAAGCAGGCAAGGTGTTTCATTTACTGAATGGCGATCAATGCAAATCCTGATCAGACTGTGCGGATACACAGTCTGATCTAGATCTACACTGGTCACATATGCTATAGGCGATTTCTTCTCACAGCCACAGTAGTATATAACTAGCAAACTTAGATCATTTAATTGATTGTGATAGATTGATTGATTGATTGATTGATTGCATTGCATTGCATTGCATTGCATTGCATTGCATTGCATTGCATTGCATTGCATTGCATTGCAGATTGCATATTGCATTGCATTGCATGCATTGCTATGCATTGCATTGCATTGCATTGCATTGCATTGCTTGCATTAGCATTGCATTGCATTGCATTAGCATTGCATTGCATGGCATTGCATTGCATTGCATTGAAATGGCATTGCATTGCATTGCATTGCATTGCATTGGATCTGATTTGATTTATTGATTGATAACTAAAATATATTTACTGTAACAACCTGATACAGCTTGAAAAGGTTTATTAAATGTTGAAATGAAACTGCTTGAAACATAAATAATTTGTTTACGTACGAGCAAATGTGTTGCATAGCAACAACAACATACATACCTGAACATGCAAACAACAAAGTGACAATATTGACTCCCTGTGATGCGTAATTCTCATCTCTGCTTGAACCCTTTCAACCGTAAATATCTAATATTGACTGTTCTATTCTAATTCTAGGACTAATGCACTCATCCGAAAAGGGGTGTGTAGAAAAAAAATCTTAAAATGCAGGCAAATACTGCAGATCCTGATGAGACGGCTCGTTACGAGCCGGCTCATCTGGATCTACAGTTTTTGTAATAATGGCATTATGGTCTGTGGGGTTGAAACTGTTAAACTTGTCATATACCTTTAGCAGAAACTGGAAACTTTAGAAAATTGTTTGTATAACATAATGACACTGCTGGTGAGAATTCATGAATAAAATATCTGTGACATTGACCTTCACCTTGAGGGGCTGAAGCCCACAATGAACAGGGCTATTCTCAAGGTCGAAACGAATGTGTATGTGAACTGTAGACACGCAATTGTTGGATAGTTGCTTGTCAAGTTATCACAAGGATACACAAATTATTGTAGCTATAGTAAGCATGAATATGCATGTGTAATATAACAAATGGTGGACAGCCGTTTGTTGAGTTATCGCATGAAAATTAGAAAATTGTGCAATAAAAAAATTATTTTTAGCACATGTGACCTTGAGCGGGTGAAGCCTACATTGAATAGGGTTTTTCCCATCGATGATGTATGTAAAGTATCGCTATGGTTGGATAGATGTTAGTGGAAGAAATAAACATATATATTTTAACACCTGTAACCTTGACCTTGGGGGGACTAAGCCTACATTCAATAGGTTGTTCCCATCATCAATAAGATATACATGTCAGGCATCATAACTCATATAAAGGACAGATTGATGGTAGTCCAGTTAATAATCTATTTTTAGCACCAATGACCTTTACTTTGAGATAATCCAGTTCACCTTTGAAATGGTTCTTCCCATCATCAATATGAATATGCATGTGTACGATGAAGGTCGGAGATGAAGGTCGGAGATGAAGGTCGGATAGACGGTAGTCAAGTCATAGCATGGAAATGAACATGGACACAATAAATAACCTATTTTTCTTCCCATAGTCGATATAAAACCATCGTATCGAAATGAAAAAATCTACTGACAGGAGAGAAACAGTGAGAGAAACAGACAGCGTAAACACTACACAGATAACTATCGTTGAAATAGCATAAGAAATGGAATGATAATTATTTTTTTACGAAAATAAATCTGTATTAGGTATAAGGTGTGTTAACCCTTCCAACACTACAGATTTTAATCCTAATATTCGCAAACAGTGTAGATTCTGATGATGCGGCTCATATGAGCCGCCTCATCAGGATCTACACTGTTTGTGGATCATGTAGTTTCTGATTTTCCCATTTTCCCATTTTCCCATTTTCTTACTGAATTTAATAATCTGAAAATTAATAATCTGAAAATTAATGAGGAAGAGTCAATTCTAGTTTCTGAGGGGTTTAAAGGGTTAAAATAGTCTACCTGTACAACTTGGACGATTGGCAATTCTAATTCTAACTGACCCGGACTATCCCTAAAATAAAATGCAAACAAAAATAAACGTCATACAGAAGTCAGTCATATAATGCATAATTGACATGAACAACAACAGGTGATACATACATTCAAACATGCGTGAGTCAGTTGCTAAGCCACCGATGGTAATTATTCATACATTGATATCGTGGCAAAGGTTTAAACGAAGTTTGTTCGGAGTTCTTAAGCATCTTATTTGTGGCCGTGACTGGAGAAATGGAGCTTATGGGTTTTCTGACCAGTGTAGATCCAGATCTCTGCATAGTCTAATCAGGATCTGCAATGTTTGTCATTCCATCGTTGAAGAACCTGACATGCTTATTTAGGTAATTATCAGGCGACAAGAGTTAGTGTGCTATTTTATCAGGAGCTACACTGGTCACAAATCCCATAAGCCCCATTTCTCCAGTCACAGTCAGATATATAGAGATTACCAGGCCAGAGTCTTTTTACATTCAGTTTATAAATTAGGCACCGCTAGGAAACGCGTAGGAATTCCTAATGTTCCCAAGCCGAGCCTGATAAACTTGATATCAACAAATACTAGTCTGGTACTCTATTGATCAGGTAATCTTTTCAAGAAATGCATAGGTGTAACATATGTTATAAGGTAACCTGCCGTGTATTGACCGAATACGAACTGACTGATAACATATTGTTGTATCAGGCATTGACCTGATACAAGCATCCGGGTTACAACGAAGTGAAAACTGACGTTCCATTGGTTGGATGTCACGTAACGTTACCGAATGACGTCAGTCCGCGTTCTGTCCATAGATAACAACGTCAACTGTGGTCGTTTTCGAGCATAAAACGTTACCTGATAAATAGAATACCTGCTTACTGTCTTTTGATATCAAGTTTATCAGGCTTGGCTCGGAAACGGTAGGAATTCCTTGGCGAGCCTCGTAATTCCTACGTATGTCCTATCTTGCCTGATAAACTTGATATCAAAAGACACTAGCCTGGTATTCTCTATTTATGTTGCATCATTCCATTGACGCAATTCAGTAACATCACACATGATGATAGTCAACCAATGAACCATCAGCGAACACAGTTTTTGAATCCTGATTGACCATGATAACTTGAACAGTGGAACCTCTCTAAACCGGACACCCTGGGAGGTCCCCAGGGTGTCTGGTTTAGAGAGGTTCCACTGTAATTATGCACTCCATGAAATATGTTTGTCATTTTCAATCATGGACAGACACGACAATGAAAGAAATGACAATGAAACCCATCTAAATTAAACACAATAGGGGTCCCAGGGTGTCCGGTTTAGAGAGGATCTAATGTATCAACGTTACAACCTGATACAACATGTTGTTATCAGGCAGCCTGTATTTGGTCCAAACGCAGCTAGGTAGCTGATGGCAAGTCCCATGTCAGCGGTGTTGCAATTGGCTGATGCACATTTATCCAGGACAAAGATTGTGCTGCAAGTCTCTACATATAAAGCAAAGGTCATTTTTAGTAAATTGACTGAGTTTTATTTTAATTTACAAATAATTATTGTTTGTTTATTGCTGCACACAGTAATATTTTGAGGGACATTTTGTGACAATCCGTTTGAACTGTTTCATTGAGATGCTCAAATGGTTGTCATGGCAAACCCGTTACATGGAAAAGTCTGAAGACACAAATGTTTTGGTTGGATTATTACTGAGCCCCGCAGGGGATGTAGAATTCTTTTTTTTTTCAATTTGTTCGCTCAATTTAACAATTTGTTTCCACAAAATAACAATTTGTTCCCACGGGAACAAATTGTTAATTCGTGGAAACGAATTGTTATATTGTCCCCTGCGGTGCTCCGTAGATTATAAAACTTGCTTCTTCAGATCTTCCAACCAGAATAATTGACATCATTCTAAGTTACATACCGGGACAAGTTCAATTCTTATGTAGAGATTTGTACGCTTGCAATGGGTGCTGTGATTATAAAACTGTGAGAGCAAATACTCATATAGATCCTATACTCAAACTCATGTAATTTGACTGAGCATAAGCGGAGTTCAGCTAAGGCTCAACCAAACAATATGTTTGAGTATGAGTTTAAGCTAAAATTCAATTAGCTCAAATGAATTATAAATAATAATTACAAGACCTGTCTGTATTGTAACTAAGACTACGAAACACCGCATATATAACTGGCCGAGAACAATGTGAATATATATTTAATTCATATTCAAATTAAAACTCACGTATACCCCCGGCTGCCGCCTGGACCAACAAATAAAAACTTTAACGCAAATATTTAAAAACCTTTAATGCAAATTTTTAAGTAATTTGACCTTGACCTTGGACATGAAGGCCGCATGGGTGTGGTATGGAAAGAAAATATGGATTATGATAAGGAAGTATATGAAGTTTGAAGAAAATCCGACTTATCATTGCAGAGATAATGGGTAGTGGAAAACTTAAACGCAAATCTTACAAACGCAAATTTCTAAGTAATTTGAACTTGACCATGGACATGAAAGCTGCATGGGTGTGGTATCAAATGAAAATATGGATTATGGTAAATTAACCCTTGCCCTAAAGAGCCGAGTGGAGGTATGGTAAATTAATAATGGTAGTTCACAGCACCATATGTTCAAGAAAATGTCGCCAACATAAACGTGGCTGTGACTGGAGAAATAGAGCTCTCGGTTTTAGCTCCTTATCTCATAGCACACTCCTGTAGCCTGATAACGATCTATATTCCTTGTTAGGAGCATGACGGGTGTTTCATTGATGGAATGGCGAACAGTGCAGATCCTGATCAGACTGTGCGGATGCACAGGCTGATCTGGATCTACACTGATCGCAAAACCCATAAGCCCCAATTTCTCCAGTCACAGCCAGAACCATGTATACACCGAGCAATGTTTGTGTGAGCAATGTTTGTGTACCGTAGCCAACATTGTGTCCGTCGACATACATGTACGAATTAGATGCACAGTTAACATAAACTGGGCCACCATCTGACAAAACTTATGGCGTCTACTAAAGATGTCGACCTTCTTGTACATTTTCTTGCAAAATAAACATTCACCATTACCGCCTGTATTTATACATTTTATATCAGACGTAAATTTCCACACTGGTGTCAAGGGCGATACCCGTGTTTCCTTTAAATGTGAACAGATATTACTATTTATTCTCTGTATTTATTTTTTGATGTGCACTGATCACACTTTATAATCTGTTGAAAATATAATTTTTTCAGGTGACGCATTTAAATAGTATAAATAATTAAAATATAGCATGCCTCATTTGCATATGAAAATAGCCTGATACAACTCGAGTCACTATCAGTAAAATAAATATTACTAAATGATTATACCTGTAAAGCGGGTACTTGTAATTTTTAGAACTGGTGGAATAGTGACATTCCTGTACACTTATATAATTCCTATAAAGAACACTTTGTGCCTACTGAGTACCTTTCAGTATAGAATGAATGCATAGTGATTAGCTATAGAATGCGTGAAATGACAATTGTCGTCAGCGTTGTTTTATATTTTGTGTTTTGTGAAAAATCATTTGAAAATCCATTCATCGGTTTGGATACAGAGGAAACAACATGTCTACCTTTTGAGACTCTAAGTGTGATCTTGACCTTGCGTGCAGACAGATGGGTATTGAATGCGACACATCACCTAATCTTGGCAACCATATAGAGACTATATTAGTGACAGTGAAAGTGCATCTAAGCAACAGTTCTGGGGGCCGTTTCACTAAATTGTGTACGACTAAAATGTTCGTAAGTGCAAATTCAGGATCGTCTGGAAATTTCAATAGATGGATTTACATTTATTGAGCATAGGCTGCATATGCAGCCTATGCTCAATAAATGTAATTCCAATAATTGTTTACAAGAAAACATTGTTAATGTGAAATTTACAGACTATCATAATGTTGCACTTACAAACATTTTAGTCGTACAAAGTTCAGTGAAACGGCCCCAAAGGTCATTTAGCAACGGGACCTGGGTTTTCAGTCCCATCCAAAAGATCAGTGGGATGAAACTTCTATGAAAGTATTTTTGATGCCAAAGGCGAGGTTTGAACCCACAACAGCTGGCATTGAAGTCCAGTGCTCTCACCTCTCAGCCACAACACATCCCAAGAAAAGATATAGAGAGGAAATTGTATCCCAAGTTTCATGAACAGAGGTCAAGGGGTTGTTGAGAAAATTACTTGAATGTTAAAGTTAACCAAAATCTGGACGCAGACGACACGGACCATGCGGACAACGCCGGAGTGGTGACAATAACTCCCTCAGTTTTCTTCAAAAACAGATGAATTTGAAAGTAAACAGCCCTAGACGACACGGACCATGTGGACAACGCCGGAGCCCTGTGACAATAACTCCCTCAGTTTTCTTCAAAAACAGATGAATTTGAAAGTAAACAGCAGACGACACGGACCATGCGGACAACGCCGGAGTGGTGACAATAACTCCCTCAGTTTTCTTCAAAAACCGATGAATTTGAAAGTAAACAGCAGACGACACGGACCATGCGGACAACGCCGGAGTGGTGACAATAACTCCCTCAGTTTTCTTCAAAAACCGATGAATTTGAAAGTAAACAGCAGACGACACGGACCATGCGGACAACGTCGGAGTGGTGACAATAACTCCCTCAGTTTTCTTCAAAATCCGATGAATTTGAAAGTAAACAGCAGACGACAAAAGTTAATTCAGCTTTGTAAATGTTAAAAGTCTATATAGATCAAACAATATGAAACATTATGTAACTGCAAGAGTGTAACTGCTGACTAGGATCGATGATGGTCAGACATAAAATGCCTGGTCTTGTCAGATGGTGGTCAAACTATATCGACATTCTACATGTAAATATATTATACAAATGGGCCTTATGTGACTGTGACATGAGAAATGGGGATTATGGGTTTTGCGACCAGTGTAGATCCAGATCAGACTGTGCATCTGCACAGTCTGATCAGGATCTACACTGTTCACCATTTCATCAATGTAACACCCGGCATGCTTCTAACAAGCAATACAGATCATTATCAGGCTACATGAGTGTATTATTTGATCTGGATTGGATGTCCACTGGTCACAAATCCCATAAGCCCCATTTCTCGAGTCACAGGCACATATGAGCAATATACACAACTATACATTTTTGCACAATAATTATGAACACAAAATACAATCGTAAACACTACACATCAAACGAGCCAGCATTCTAAGGTCATGTGATTTGGTCATGTGACTACCTGGACGACTTGAATTATGGGTAATTCAAGCTCAGATTCCTGTTTGCAACCACTACAACATAAGCAGCAAACAATTATGTAAGTGTGACAACACTATAAGTTATTGTGATTTTACACAGTCAATATGGTGTCATATTGCCCGTCTGAATCTATATTCACCCGAAGCGCAGCCAAGAGGGAATATAGCTTCAGACGGGCAATATGACATCATATTTACTTTGTAGAATTCCAATAACGTATTTGTTCAAACCACAAACACAGGTTGAAGTAACATACCAAGGCCTATAAATACATTAAATATACCTAAAAGTATCAATAAGTAAGTTAAAAAAATGTACTCCCCGTTATAACACATTACCAAGGTTCCTATGTTTTTTATGGGCCGTACTCGGACGGCCTGGAGACAAAGGACTCTCACGAAACAATTCACCGATTTATATCATGTTCACCTATTGCAGAAGTTAGGCAAATGGTAGCCCTCCGCAATGATGTATTCTCCGATGCACTATGTCAGCGCGTTTTCCAGCTATTGATTATTTTGTTGCAACAAAGTTCCGCATTTGTTTCTAGTAAGAAGACATCGGGCACATTTATTTCTTTGACTTTCCCATCGACGCGTCAGCTGGTACCGTTTCATAGCTTCGCTTACAAGGTAAACAGGAGACTGGCTGGTAACCAGTCAGTGTAACATGACGCTTACGCGCGACACTCCACAAATCTCAACCAATCATAAGCTTAGCGATGATGTCATCGGGAAAACCCATCAACAATTAGACAATATGGCTGCCCGAGAAATGATAGAAATGTTGGTGTGATTGAATTGTCTGCTGTGACGCATTGGACTGGTATAAATGTAGGTTTGATCAAATGTTTGATTGGAAAAAATGTTGTTTCGATGCAAACTGTTTCTTAACGGGCCTGGACGACGTAAAAGTGTAGTTTGAAGGTGAGGTTTGCACTGTCATATAGTAGTATAGGTCCAAAAAATTTTACCGAAGTATTACGACTAAAGATAAATGCGGAATTTTGTTGAACAAATTAATCTCTAGCTCGAAAACGTGTTGACATAGCGCATCAGGGAATATATCATTGTGGAGGGCTAACATTTGCCTAACTTTCTCGAGGCGGTCCGAGTAAGGACCATTAAAACATAGGCACCATGTATTATGTTCTAACAGGGAGTAAACTTTTTTTTCAACTGATTTTATTCCCACTTATTGATACTTTTAGGTATACATGTATTTAATGTATTTATAGACCTTGGTCCGTTACTTCAACCTGTGGCCACAAATTCATTATATTTCTCCAGAATTTAGAAGGGCATTAGTACATGTTTAAAGTCATAGTAATATGGTGTCAAACGGCATGACGTCATGATGTTACAAATATTACGTCATCCCGACATAAATGAGTAGAAAGTTGTTAATAACTTGGCAATTTCTGGACTGATTTTCAAAATTTAACTGTTGATTTCTTGCTGATCAATCAAAACACAAGATATTTATCTGCGGTATGACAATATCCCTTACAATGTTACAATGCTTCATTTTAATTTTGTCATCTGCGGTTAGTTATTAGTTTCCATTTTCTCATCAAAAACATGGTTCGACAGCACTGTAGAATCATTTCCAATGGAAATGATTCTAAAGTTCTGTCAAACTATGTTTTTCATTCAAATGGTGTAAGGATAAACAGAGCTCTAGTTAAGGTGCGTAATTTGGGGGCAACTTTCTTATTTCCTCATCAAAAATGGCAGGTTGTGAGTGCTTTAGAATCGTCTCAATGAGACGATTCTAAAGCACTCCCAACTTGCCATCTTCGGAGAAGAAATGACAAAATTTCACCCCAAATTGATAAAATTACGCACTTTAACTGGAGCTCTGGATATACCTACATACCGATACATGCATTTTCATTTAAAAAATTCCACCCAAAAACAAATTGCATAAAAATTGCGAATCTTTCCATGAAAATATTGAATTTAGGAATTCTGGATTTAATATTTACCCAACATGTTCACAAAACAATTTCAACAGTTACATACAGTCAATTGTATTTGTAAACAAATTCAGACAGACATTTCAGACATGTACTTACGTTATAACCCAGGGGTGATGGTGGATTTCTTCTAGCTACAAAGGTTGAGAAACACGTTGATACATGCACATATACAGCTATGATGAACATGAGAAAACCTAGTCTGTTTCTTGTGAAGATCAACACTTTTTATAGTAAATATTTATTTTACTAAGAACAGAAAAATCCTAGTATCACATACTAGTATCGCAATAGGGGTGGGACTAAATTTACTCAAACATGCTAAGGGGCGGGTCGAGCAATAAAATAGTTATAATTCATACTGGCGCCACCTATAATTGCAAAAAATTATCACAGGTATGTTGTGATGACGGGTAAACTTTTCAGACCGCTATCTTATTTTTTGTTGTCGTCTGCTGTTTATTTTTTATTTCCCATTTTTATCATCAAAAACATGCTTTGACAGCACTTTAGAATAATTTACAACATGGTTTGACAGCACTTCAGAATCATTTCCATTGGAAATGATTCTGAAGTGCTGTCAAACCATGTTCTTATTGAGAAATAAGGCAAGATATAAAAGCAACAGCAGACGACAATTGTTGTGAGTAGCGGTCTAAGGGTTAAGTAACTGGAATGGCTTTTCATATGTTAATTTTCCGACAAACACAATCGTCACAAAATGAAATTCAATCTAGTCATTTTATGAAAACGTGTGTATTTTCTTCTAAAAAGATATGAAAATTATTAGCAAAAAGAGGGCAGACCCTGATGAGACGGCTCATCTGGATCTACACTACTTTCAAACCACTATAGAGTATAGAGGGCTTTAGTGTTGAAAGGGTTAAAGTAATAGATTTTTTATACATAATACGTTAAAGTCAAAATAACATAAATTACGAAAAAATGTCGCAGGAAAAATGTTTATTGGAACCACTTGTTTTCATGGGACAGCTCCACAAACTGTATATTTTCTATTTTCCACTTTTTATCATCAAAAACATGCTTTGACAGCACTTCAGAATAAGTTACAACATGCTTTGACAGCTTTAGAATAATTTACAACATGCTTTGACAGCACTTCAGAATCATTTCCATTGGAAATGATTCTGAAGTGCTGAAAAACCATGTTTTTATTGAGAAATAGGGCAAGGTATAAAAAAGCAACGGCAAACGACAATTGTTGTGAGTAGCGGTCTAAGGGTTAACCTTTTCAACACCACATGCCTGTATAGTGGTATTGGCAAAAAGTGTAGATCCAGATGAGCTGGCTCATGACGAGTCGTCTCATCAGGATCTGCACTTTTTGCAAGTAATTTTCACAACAATTGTTGTGTGTAGCGGTCTAAGTGTTAATTAAATAAACTAATTTCAACATTCGCTTGAAATACATTTTTGTCTGCATGTAGACACAAGGTACATACACTTGTGTGAAACGTACTGGTAAACGGTATGCGGTAATATAGGCGTTTATTACCATGCATATCATCCACAAACACCCCCGGAAATGTCGGGTTTTACGCTTGTTTAGACACATGTGTTATAGATGATTGACCTGTTTTTTGTAACACTGTCTTTGAAAGGGAGGCTATTGCCATTCTATGCGCTATTTACGGCCCATGTAGACAGGTTCACATCCAACACAATGTACATGTTACTCAATAGTAAAGGCACTGTGTCTCAGATCTTCAGCACAGGAAATACCGACTGTAAATTACCTATGTCAAACCAAACACACCACTTTTCTCATAAACTGCGGAGATAATTTGGTAATTCATTTAGAAAATATTCACCAACAGAGCAGGTCCTGAAAGGGTTAATTAGCAATTAGCAGGTTTTCACTGACCGTTCATCGTTCATGGGATCTACGGTCACCATCCCATGTAGCATGTTTTGACAGTCGGCCGTATGCTCATTACGAGCCGGCTCATCTGGATATACACTGTTTGTAGATATTGGTGAGCTTACCGCAATTATACGATACATTGAACAATTCTGCAAAAACCAGGAACCCAGTGGGTTCCTGGGGCCCATTTCACTAAACTTCTTACGACTAAAATGTTCGTACATGTAAGTTCAAATTTAAGATCGTCTGTAAATTTCAATTTATGGATTTACATTTATTGAACATTAGGCTGCATATGCTGCATATGCAGCCTATGCTCAATAAATGCAAATCCAAAAATTATTTACAAGAAAACATTGTTAATGTGAAATTTACAGACTATCATAATTTTGCACTTACGAACATTTTAGTCGTACGAAGTTTAGTGAAACGGGCCCCTGGTTTTTACAGAATTGTTCAATGTAAATATTGGGAAAGAGGTCTTTGGTGTTGACTGTTTAGTAAGCAGTGTTTTACTCACCGTTAATCGTTTATCGGGATCTACAGACACCATCCCGCGTAGCAAGTTTTGACAGTCGGGCGGAACGAAGTGTGGAATGTGGAACACGCCCTTTTTCACCTTCTCCAGCAGTTGTCGAAGGTTGTCGTCATCAAATGGAAGTGCACCCTACGGAAAACAAAGGCCGATTTCACCAAAACTTCAATAATACCCCTAAATATTCTTGGAAATGCACATCAATTTATGGTTTCTCACAGCAAGGATTGTCCAAATATTTACGATTGGTATTTTGTAACAATGTATTATAGTGGTTTTCTGAAAGAAATGATGTCCAAATAGTTATGGTAATAACGGTACACATATCTACCTATGTTCACTTTGAGATATCAATTATTTATTTAAAATGAAACAAACGCCTGTTTATTTGTGACGAATAAAAGTATGCCGCATTAATATACTATATTAATTACATTATCACAGACATTGTTTTTATTAAAAAATATGTTATTTCATTAACAAAGAAAATAAGGGCACTTTGCTAGATTTGTGCACTTAGCGATGTTGGTGGAATTGGCTACAGAAGGCATTTATACTAGTAAAGGATACACACTTTTGATAGTGAAATTCAAAATATTTTCCCCGAGTGTGTATGTTGTGAAGACCATTTGAGCCATCTCAATGAGAAGGTTCAAATGGGTGATTACAACATATACTTTCATTCAGAAGTAAGAAATATAGAAAACAGTTAAAATATTTCACATCGCTAAAAGCATATTCTTATAATGCCATGGGAAAACCAAAGTGCTTGAGTCCGTAGACATCTTGCTCTGTTCCATTCACAGTTTTATATTATACCGGTAGTCATAAAATTTGATTAACCCTTTCAACATCACAGGCCTGTGTAGTGGTATTGGCAAAAAGTGTAGATCCAGATGAGCCGGCTCGTGACGAGCCGTCTCATCAGGATCTGCACTTTTTGCAAGTAATTTTCATATTTTTTAAATAAAAAACACCTGTTTTTCATAAATGGGCTAGTCTGCAAATCGTTTTGTGAACGTTGGGTCGGTTGCAAAGTTAACATATCAAATTCCATTTCAGTTACCGGTACTTGGGGGTGAAAGGGTTAACTGAAAGCTCGGAATATACAAAGCGTAATTTTACACGCCGACTCACCACCAATAATGCATATAAAATAACACCACTGCTCCAAACATCAGCTTTTCTGCCATCGTATTTCTCCCCCTGAAACGTCAGAAAAAGAGAGTTGAGCGAAAAAATAACTGCCGATTTATTTTTATCTCTTTACATGCTGAGGACACACCACGGAGAATTCAAAATATTTTTCTTATTTCCTGTCGGAAGCAAATGTCGTGACCACCATTTGAACCGTCTCAACGAGATCTGTGGTCACTATGTATACTTTTGATGAGAAACAAGGAAAATATTAGTGGAAAAACATTGATTTTTTTAACCCTTACACCACTATCTTATTTTTTTTGTCATCTGCTGTTTATTTTCTATTTTCCATTTGTATCATCAAAAACATGCTTTGACAGCACTTTAGAATAATTTACAACATGCTTTGAAAGCACTTCAGAATCATTTCCATTGGAAATGATTCTGAAGTGCTGTCAAACCATGTTTTTATTGAGAAATAAGGCAAGATATAAAAGCAACATCAGACGACAATTGTTGTGAGTAGTGGTCTATGGGTTAATACCAGAATATACATACTGGACATGGTTGACTGACTGAGTGGCATTTTATGTCATTTAAAGAATAAGATCATGATTATGTAACAGGAGAAATGGGGCTTACAGCATCTGTAGCCGGTCTAATTCCCGATTTGCTAGTCCTCTCATAGAGCGAGATAAGGACTTATAATGTTTGTTAGAAATATGCCAGACTTATCACTGACTGTATGGCTACTAGTATGGTCCCTGATCAGACTGTGTAGATGTGCAGGCTGATCTGGGGCTACAGTGGTCGCAGATGTCATAAGCCATCTTTCTCCAAACACAGAGAAACAGGGGGCCGTTTCACTAAATTATGATAGTCTGTAAATTGCACATTAACACTGTTTTCTTGTAAACAATTATTGGATTTACATTTATTGAGCATAGGCTGCATATGCAGCCTATGCTCAATAAATGTAAATCCATGAATTGAAATTTCTAGACGATCTTAAATTTGCGCTTACGAACATTTTAGTCATAAGAAGTTTAGTGAAACGGGCCCCAGGTATCCACTAAACTACAATATCCAGATTTGGTGCCAATTACCGTTACCACATCAAAATCACGTGGCACTGCAGGTATATACGAACAAGATCAGGGCATGAACTTAAGTCTTAATATCAAACTTTCTGAGCACATGGGGAGTCAATTTCCAAATGGGGAGTCGTTTTTTTATCCAAAAGATAAAAAAAATAAACATTTTGGAAAGTGACTCCCAAACCTGGCGAGATGGCTTGAAAATGATGTAAAGAAAACAAAAGTTAGATTTTGAAAATCGATCCACAATTAAAAAAATATTTAAAAATAATCTATTTTTAGCCCCTATATTACAGGTAAATTCCCATAGGAAAATCGTTTTTTTTGCAGTAAAATCAATATTTGATGGAATTTCATCAAATAATTTTTTTTGGGGAGGGTGACTTTTTTGTTATTGATAAAAAAGTACTTAAATATGTTTTAGATTTAATGTGCTTAATAGCCAAAAGTTTGTCGCCAGCAAAGCGTGGAACAGACAGTAAGTTTGATTGGCCAAGGCTGAGCTCAGCCTTGACCAATCAAACTTCCTGATTTTCAGCACGAGAAACGAACATGTGCACAGAAGGTAACATAAGCATGAACCCTAATGCATGTATCACAGGTGGAAGGCTCGGACCTGTGACAAAACAAAAATGCCCATTCTATTACCCCACCACCCACTTGTTACTCCCTATATAACAATTAAAACTTGTATACTTATACTTGTATATGTCATAGAGGGAGTAACAATTTTTTAGCTTATTTTTGTTTTCATATATGGATGCTTTTATGCATATTTAATGTATTTATAGACCTCGGTCCGTTACTTCAACCTGTGGGACCTCCCAGGGTGACCCGTTTGGAGATTTTTCATTATATATATACATACATATATATGTGTGCAACAAAAATCAACAGTTAATTGTGGCATGCGTCATCACTTAAAAATGCAGTGAAACAAACATTGAAAGGAAACGTTTATTTTTATCACATGAAATGTCCATTACGCTGTCTTGTCAACCCGCATGTGAATGTGATATGTATGAACACATATCTAATAACACACGCAGTCGGTTTGATTGGCTAGCTGTATCACTCCGGAGGCTCCATGGAAAAACTGTGCCTCGATTCATAGATCACATATTCTGAAATGGCTACATTTTTGAGATCCTGTATGCTCGTATATTACCGTAATAACCCTATATATTCGGACACAATTTGCTTTGGGAAACCCCTATTAAATAGGGGTTTCCCAAAGCAAATTGTATCCAAATACACTGTTATTGTGATTAAACCAGTACTGTCATACTAACCCTAACCATTGGCACGATCTCTGTTATGGGGAAACCATATATTTTTATGTGTTTCCCAAAATTAATGGTGTTTGAATATTTAGGGTTATTATGGTACAAAACAAAAAAAGGTTTGTTTCCAACAGCATGCACACATATTCTAAATTGGATCATGATTGATGTAATAAAACAATTACGGAAATAAATAAAAGAAAAAAATCTTCAAAATGCAAAATAAATATCAAAGAAAAGGTTGAAAGAACAAATTATGGTTATTTGTCTTGGCAATTTCACCCATTACAGACCGACTACACTTATACGGGTATGAATTATTTTATAAATTTTTATTATTTCTCAATGAAAGTATATGTTGTGACCACTCATTTGAACCGTCTCGACGAGACGGTTCAAATGGTGGTCACGACATATACTTTTATGCCCATATAAAGAAAATATTGAGGATTTTCCACAAACAAAATGGCGTATCCTCAGCATGAAATGGGTTTAGGAACAGAATCGCCATGGTTTGTGGTGTAGGTTTGGTATATGTGTCATTCCACAACAAAATTGTGCTTATAATTGTGCTTATCATGTCTGTGACCAGTGTAGCGTCATCCACACAGTCTGATCAGGCCCTACACAAATTTTCCACCGAATACAAGAATAATCCCTCAGATAACGTCAATGAAAAGTTTAGATCTAAATGAAGTTTCGTCCTGCTTTTGTTTCGGTGAGTTTTATTATTCCTTTCGTTATTTCTATGTGATTTGAAGAATGGGCGTATGGCATTTGTGACCAGTGTAGCTCCTGGTCTAGTAGAATACTCATGTAGCCTGATAACGATCTGTATCGCTTAACGGATATTTCATTGATGGAATGGCGAACAGTGCAGATCCTGATCAGACTGTGCGGATGCACAGTCTGATCTGGATCTACACTGGTCGCAAAACCCATAAGCCCCATTCTCCAGTCACAGCCATATATGTAGAGATACATGTTTCCCAAGAAATCCTTCCAACCTGGGTAGGACAGATTTTATGCAACAATATGGTACCAAACACAGGTGCTTCTAATGTGTCTTGTATGGTGAATTATTGTTTATACATACATGAAACACGGTTCTAAAACATGTACAAAACAATTCAAACGCACCCGGGTGTAATAATTACAGCTTGCAGTCAAAATCTTTTGAGATTTATGTTAATGTATTAGCAACTGTAAAATCTATGCCGAAACCCTCCCCACACAACGCGGTTTCGACACACTGTAACACGTTGTATAGGCGAGTATGAATTGACGACTTTGTGTGGGACTTTCTGACAACGGCGGCGAATGCTAGTTTTATACCTTGATAAGTACTATAATTATTACACTCGGCCGCATTTGAATTGTTTTGTACATGTTTTAGAAAGGTGTTTCATGTATGTATAAACAATAATTGACCATCCAAGACACGCTAGAAACACCTGTGGTACCAAACATACAAAATAAGATCGTCATACAAAGTCATGCATATAAACAACACTGACTGCGACAAGTATATAGAGAAACATAAAACACACACTAGCCTAGTCATAACCTATTTACATTAAAATGAATTTTGTAAAAAAACTTTTGTCTCGAAATATTCCTCAATAAAAGTCAATGTTTCACCCAACAATTGAAAGTCTTCAATCGGAGTCATTTTCAAAGATGGTCACGAAGATAGCAGCCAAGTAAGATAAGTTAGCAATGGATACCAACCTTAGCCCTTAGACCGCTATCTTATTTTTTTTGTCGTCTGCTGTTCATTTTCTATTTAACATTTTTATCATCGAAAACATGCTTTGACCGCACTTTAGAATAATTTACAACATGCTTTGACAGCACTTCAGAATCATTTCCATTGGAAATGATTCTGAAGTGCTGTCAAACCATGTTTTTATTGAGAAATAGGGCAAGATATAAAAAAGCAACAGCAGACAACAATTGTTGTGAGTAGCGGTCTAAGGGTTAACCCTTTCAACACCACAGGCCTATTATATAGCAGGCCAGTAGCCAGGGGGGGTCGGAGCGGTCGGACGACCCCCACCCCCCCCCCTCGAGGTCAACATTTTTAGCCTCGAGGTCCACTTTTTTAGCCTCGATGTCCACTTTTTTAGCCCCAAGGTCCACTTTTTTAGACCTCCCTAGATACCTCAGGCCCCTTGGGCCTTCGAAACGACCCCCCTTTCAAACAGGTCTGGCTACGGGCCTGTATAGTGGTATTGGCAAAAAGTGTAGATCCAGATGAGCCGCCTTGTGACAAGCCGTCTCATCAGGATCTGCACATTTCGCAAGTAACGGTAATTTCCATATTTTTGAGAACAAAAACACCCCCTTATCATAAATGGACTTGCCTGAAAATTAGTTTATGATGATTGGATTGGTCGGAAAATTAACATATCAAAATCCATTTCAGTTACTTAGGGGTGAAAGTGTTAATCTATTACATACGGAGGTTACATATTTTTTTGTATGAATAATAAAAATAATTATCATAATTATGTATGGAAGTATATGTTGTTACCACTCATTTGAACCGTCTCATTGAGACGGTTCAAATGAGTGGTAACAACATATATTTTTGAGAAGAAGCAAGAAAAAAAAAAAGATTTCAATTTGTTAATACCCCATGTATTCAACTCAACAGGAGATCAGGCGTTTTCGAAGCTGGCATCTTCCTGTGATTATTATCACTAGTCATTTCCACCTCTAAACAACACTGAACTACGTTTCTGTCCACCACACTGCCATCTGATGTCAGTACGGACAGACGGACGGACGGGACGGACGGACAATGGTAACACTAAATTCCCCCTCAACTATCTTATAGGGACTAAAATAGGGTTTATAAATAAGCGTATATCGTGGGCTCCGTGAAACAGGTAGCAATGATGGGCACGTGTCAATTTCAAAATCCAATAAAATCTTAACTTGATCCATGTCTGATAAAGAACTCCTATTTGTTAATGTATATATGTGGTGTGCTTGTGGGTTTTGCAGCCAATGTAGATCCAGATCAGCCTGTGCATCCGCACAGTCTGATCAGCATCTGCACTGTTCACCATTCCATCAATGATTTCAAACACCGTCATGCACACGTTTCTATCAAGCAGTATAGATCGTTACCAGGCTACAGGAGTGTGATATGATTTCACCAGGAGCGACGCTGGTCACCGACCCCATATGCGCTATGTCTCCCCAGATCGTACTGAAAAATCACGAGAAACTGGAGACCATTGATGACAATGGATTCCTGGCTAACAACGACGTTCCATCACAATGAGAAAAAGTCTACGACAGATATTACTTCTACTCAGACAGTTGTTGCAAGAGGCAATTCAAATTTCCACATGGGCAAATCAATAGGGGCTATAGGAGATTTGACCGATTTTGTTCCTGTATCGATGGTCTAGTAACATAAGGTCGTAACTGCTATGCTAAAGCATAGCACTTACGACCTTATGTTACTAGACCATGATATATGGCTGTGACTGGAGAAATGGGGATTTAGCCGCAAACGCAAAAACACGGCGCTGTATTATCTGGGGGCCGTTTCACTAAACTTTGTACGACTAAAATGTTCGTAAGTGCAAATTTAGGATCGTCTGGAAATTTATGCATATGATTTTTTATCTGAAATCCAATTGACATACTTCAAGTACAGATTCTTTAAGAATATGTGGAAACAGGCCAGGAATTTATATAGGGAGGTGCGTTATTGCCGGCGCGAACGGCCGGAGTTGCTAAAAAATATTTTTACACATCCACGGACGGATAAACACGGTATAAACAATTCTCACATACTATGCCAGCTGTGAAGGACATTTATAAGCTATATAGCACGGTGAACGGCTATCCATGTTCATGCTGAAGATACACAAGTTTTCTGACTGTACTGTATATGTTAACCCTTTCACCCCTAAATAACTGAAATGGATGTTGATATGTTAATTTTCCAATCAATCCAATCATCACAAAATGATCTTCAGACTAGTCCATTTATGAAAAGAGGTGTTTTTGCTTTCAAAAATATGAAAATTGCTTGCAAATAGTGCAGATCCCAATGAGACGGCTCGTCACGAGCCGGCTCATCTGGATCTACACTGTTTGCCAATACCACTATACAGGCGTGTGGTGTTGAATTTTAACCCATTCCTTTTGGAATACACCTTTATGAGTATGAAATTTATTAAATATTTTATTTGTATTATTTCTCAATGAAAATATATGTTGTGACCACTCATTTGAACCGTCTCGATGAGACGGTTCAAATGGTGGTCGCGACATATACTTCTGACCACATAGAAGGAAAATATTTAGGATTTTCCGCAAACATTATGGTGTATCCTCAGTATGAAAAGGGTTAAATATGTTTACTTTTTGCGCACAGAAGTATATGTTGTGACAAATGAGTGGTCACAACATATACTTTCATTGGGAAATGAAGAAGGAAGGGAATCGACGTACGCACAGGTGTGTTTTTGAATATGTATGCAGCAAAAGCAGCTGATTTCACCTCGACTCGGGTATTAATTCTAGCATAACACCGATTTGGATGAAATAAATCACACGGACCACGCAAAAGTGTGTGGTATCCCCAAATACTTTGTGACAGTTTTCTTTCAATTTTATCTTGTTTGTGGAACTGGCTGGAAAGATCAGGAAAGGGACAGCAGTCAACGACGCTATACACTTTCGCACGGTCCGTGAGCTTTATTTCATCATGATCAATGTAATAATATGACAGTTATGATCAAAATAAAACCCGAATCGAGGTGAAATCAGCTGCTCTGCACATGTCAATTAATACCCCTCTGTGTGTAGAAAATAGAAAAACGTGTTTGTAAATTTAGATACCTGTGAATGGGTATCTTACATAATATGGGTTAACCCTTTGACCGCTGTGAATGGGTATCTTACATAATATGGGTTAACCCTTTGACCGCTAAGTAACGGGAATGGATTTTGACACATTAATTTTGCAACCAATATAATAATCACAAAATGATTGTCAGACCAGTCCATTGATGAAAATTAGGTGGCTTTTTTTTCTCAAAAATATGAAGAGTTACTTACAAAAAGTGCAGATCCTGATGAGACGGCTCGTAACGAGCCGGCTCATCTGGATCTGCACTGTTTACCATTACCACTATACAGGCCTGTGGTGTTGAAAGGGTTAATATTGGTTACAAACCATGAAATGTTTGACCTACTTGAATAGACACATGGACAAACAGTGAAAACTACAGTGCACTGCTAATTTTCACAAGGCTCTAAGAATATAAAACAAATCTACATGTGAATTTACACATCAAAATAAGACAACAAACAACACATATCATCTATACAGTGTTTCCATGGAAACTGAAAAGTTGAAATCTATGTAGCCATGGCAACACACAAAGTGCATGATGGGTAACATGCGGCACACGACATACACATCTTACCCGTATAACCTCGGGACAGGCATAGTGTGGGGACCTGGTGATTTAAGAAGAATTATTAACTATCAGAGTACAAATTATCGCTAAAACGAGCGATTGCATGCCAATAAAGTATGATTGCAAAACTACGGTGGTCGTCTTAGAGAGGTTTAAGACTAGGTGGTGATCACAAAAACGTTATAGAATTCAACTCCTTAAATCTGCTGTTTATGTTCTATTTTCCATTTTTCTCATCCAAAACATGGTTTAACAGCGCTTCAGAATAATTTCCAATGAAATCAAAATGACTATCGAACCATGTTTTCAAACTTGGTTATATTAACCCTTTCAACACCGCTTTCCTAACATTTGCAAATAGTGCAGATCATAATGAGCCGGCTCGTAACGAGCCGTCTCATCAAGATCTGCACTATTTGTGGATATTTTTTATTTTTTACAAAATGAACAACTTTTATGCATACTGGAACAGTCTCAAAGTCTTAACATGAAATACTCCATGTCAGTTACTTATGGGTGAAAGGGTTAATAATAAAAAAACAAGAAATGCGTCTGTCGAACGCGGATGCCACCTGCAGCATATTTGAGAAACTGTGACAAAGTGGTTAACCGAAAAGTGTGACGGACGGACAGACAGACGGACGTTCTTACAAATGGATACTTATGTGGCTTATCACATGTTAAATATTAGCCACATAAAACGATTTTTAGCCACATAAAAGGATTTTTTAGGTGGCTAATTGTAACCAACCCTATCCTTTACTAAGTCCATAACCCTGTGGGGCTAGCCACATAAGTACCCTAATGTGTGCCTGGACAGACGGACAGACGGATGGTCCAAACACTATATGCCACCCGTTTCTTCGAAACCCGGTGGCATAAAAACGGCTATGCAATGGTTAGACATAATACTCAATTATAAATCTGAAGATTCAACTGCACATACAGCGAGCGCTTGTGAACCCGATTCAGATGTGTAAGTTATTTTCCATTTATCTGACGTTCAAACATCTGACCTTGACACGTATTACATTCCATAGCACAATAGTAACATTCCTGATAGTAACAAAATTGGTTATATTAATTGAAAAAGCGCCATTGTCGGACATTTTATATGTGACATTTTATTTCCCGGGCCTGATTTATTGTATTGTTGTGTAGCGAATCCTCAGACAGCGAAATGTCAGACGAGACAACACAAATTTGGTTAACATAACAATAACGTGTGGAGCCTCATCCTGAGAAAACCAGGCTTATTTCATGTCCAACCAATATCATACCACGTACCCGTATTTATTCTAATAGTAGACCCCTCTCTAATAGTAGCGCCCCTCCTATATTTTCAGTCACATTCTTTATATTTTCATATAGTAAGGTCATCTCAAAATTCAAATTTCTGTGCTTTTATGCAATTATAATATAATGACAAAACTAACTCCGAAAATTGCAATAATTACAGTATTCATGTTAGCAATGAATGACAATACAGAATGCTGGATGGATATATCAGATGCTACATTTAATGGTAAACAGTGATGGTCCTGATCAGACTGCACGGAAGTGCAGTCTGATCAGGATCATCACTGTTTGAAAATGAAATAAGCGTCATTTTGTCATAACTGGGTCGATATAAGGAAATCCTATGTTATTGTGTTTCACTTAGAGATTCCTGAACAGAAGAAATGCACCCATTGTTTGGCCTATATAAATATTCATGTGCTATATAAATTCACGTCTAGCACGATATTATCCACAATGACATTTGCATTTTTAATACCAACTGATGAATTCTGACGTGCTGTAGAACAGTTAAGATAACACACAAGAAGTCTTGTAGATTATTTTCAGGAATATTATTAACTTTTTTACCCTTAAATCTTACATGGACTATTTGATGTTCATTTGCTTATTATTTCATTAAACACATAAAGGTATGTAAAATACAGTAAAGTTCCACCTTACTACCACCCTGTTATAAAAACCGCCCTGTTAATATAACCGTAATTTTCGAAAAACAATTGTATTTACTCTTTATTTACATGGTCGAAGGGTTCGATACAATGACCATTCCGCTAATCCGTATTACGACCACTTTTGACAGTCCCGATGTGTGAAATAGTATTGTGTTAGGGCCCATCATTACGACCATGGTACCAACAGACTTGTTGTATCCGGTGCGTAAATTAGCGACGTGAGCAAATGTTACGGCAACACGCAAGACCGATTTAAGACAACCGGAAAACAAATTGCCAATTTAAGACAGATTAAGCTTAATTGTTGTTTTAAAGACGTGTGCGTTTCTTGATTATCGATATTGTTTGCACTAAATGCGGATTAAGATGTGTTTGATTTTTCTGATTGGACACCGTACAACACGCTATTGATTTAATAGATTAACAAATGTTCATTTAATGTGTTACCATTTATTCGCGTGGGCTAGTACTTGGACCGTATCAAAATTGATTTGCGACTGCAACGGAAAAACATTTAGTTGGTTGCATTTGGTCTACTAAGGGGCCATTTCACTAAACTTTGTACAAATAAAATGTTCGTAAGTGCAAATTTAGGATAGTCTGGAAATTCCAATTGATGGATTTACATTTATTGAGCATAGGCTGCATATGCAGCCTATGCTCAATAAATGTAAATCCAATAATTGTTTGCAAGAAAACGTTGTTTATGTGAAATTTACAGACTATCATAATGTTGCACTTAATAATGTTTAGTCGTACGAAGTTCAGTGAAATGGGCCCTTGATGATCTGCTGGCAAGATCCTGCGTAGACTGACAAGGAAGGACACTGTATGTTACACAAATATCACCGGTGCTTCACTAAACAGATAAATGAATACAGTAGTGACAAAATTGTATAATTTATGAAGTATTTAAAATATAAAAAAATATTTTCTTAAACAGATGAGCAAACATGTATTAAATGATGAATTTCTTATTATTATTTTTACATTCTATCCTCATTTAAGACTGGTCGTATTAAGGATTTGGTCTTTTTACTGAGCTCTCAGCTAATATGACCACTTTTCTTAAGAACCATACTTGATATTAATAGAGGAACTTTACTGGATATAATTCTAACTCTAAAAGATTTACATGATTCTGAGTATTGTCTGAACAGGGCATGCGCTGGTCATCATTTCGTCAGTCAAACATTTCTTAGGCCTAAGTAGAACGGCACCGATGCATCTCTGACTGTCTGATTTCTGCATGCACATGGAAGATAAGGACCTACACCCGTTGCAATTTTTTACGGTCCTTTTTATCCGCCATGCCCAAATGGTGGCTACGTACCCGCAGCTAGTTTCTAGCATGGAACCCTCGACCTGCAGAGACGCCATGCCGAAGTCAGCCACTCGAATATTGTTCTTCTCATCCAGCAACAGATTCTCTGGTTTTAAATCTCTATGGCTGAAAGTAGACATATTTGGTTTTAAATCTCTATGGCTGAAAGTAGACATATTTGGTTTTAAATCTCTATGGCTGAAAGTAGACATATTTGGTTTTCTATGGCTGAAAGTAGACATATTTGGTTTTAAATCTCTATGGCTGAAAGTAGACATATTCTCTGGCTTTAAATCTCTATGGCTGAAAGTAGACATATTCTCTGGTTTTAAATCTCTATAGCTGAAAGTAGACATATTCTCTGGCTTTAAATCTTGATGGCTGAAAGTAGACACATTCTCCGTCTTTAAATCTCTATGGCTGAAGGCTGAAAGTAGACATATTCTCCGGTTTTAAATCTCTATGGCTGAAAGTAGACATATTCTCTGGTTTTAAATCTCTATGGCTGAAAGTAGACATATTTTCAGGTTTTAAATCTCTATGGCTGAAAGTAGACATATTCTCAGGTTTTAAATCCCTATGGCTGAAAGCAGACATTTTCTGGTTTTTAATCTCTATGGCTGAAAGTAGACATATTTTCTGGTTTTTAATCTCTATGGCTGAAAGTAGACATATTTTCTGGTTTTTAATCTCTATGGCTGAAAGTAGACATATTCTCTGGTTTTTAATCTCTATGGCTGAAAGTAGACATATTCTCTGGTTTTAAATCTCTATGGCTGAAAGTAGACATATTCTCTGGTTTTAAATCTCTATGGCTGAAGGCTGAAAGCAGACACATTCTCTGGCTTTAAATCTCTATGGCTGAAGGCTGAAAGTAGACATATTCTCTGGTTTTAAATCTCTATGCCTCTATATATCCAATGGCTGAAACTATACAAATTCTCCAGCTTTAACCCTTAGAATGCGGGAAACGAAAGTTGTCTTCTGCTGTTGTTATATATTTTGTCTTCTTTCTCAATAAACACACGGCTTGACAGCAATTGGAAATGATTCTCAAGTGCTGCCAAACCATGTTTTTGATGAGAAAAATGGAAAATGAAACGTAATCAGCAGACGACCACATCTAATAATTCAGCATTGTAAGGGTCAAATCTCTATGGCTGAAACTATTCAAGATCTCCGGCTTTTACTTTCTATGGCTGAAAGTATTCAAGATCTCCAGCGTTAAGTCTCCATGGCTGAAAGTAAGTGTTGTGATCACCTATATGAACCATCTCAATGAGACACTCCTGACGAGAATATACTCCTGATGAGAAATAAAGAAATTATCCGCCATTTTCTACCAGTAAAATTGTGTCTTCAGAACACTATGGGTTAACCCTTATTTTGCGGGAAACAAAAATTGTCGTCTGCTGAGGTTTTATATTGTGTCTTCTTCTCAATAAAATAAATGGTTAGACAGCACTTTGGAATCATTTCCAATGGAAATGATTCTAAATTGCTGTCAAACCATGTTTTTGTTGAGAAAACTGGAAATTACAAAATAAACCGGAGACGACAAAATGTAATTCAGCATTGTAAGGGTTAAGCGGATAAAGGGTTGCTTGAGAAGAGAACAACACACGATACAGACAGCAACATTAACTCTTTGCATGCTGGGAAACTTGTGGGCTATAAATAGTTCAAAAATAGCAGACAACAATTCACTGTACATGTATTTTCATTTATTTCTCCCTATAAATATCGTGAATATGTCTTGTAATTTCATTAGAATTGAGTCCAATGGACTCAATTCTAATGAAATTACAAGACATATTCACCGGGAGAAATAAGAAACATACACATAAATTGTTATTTTCACCGCTAGCATGCAAAGAGTTAATTTCCCACCCTGACAGGCTCAATACGGAAACCATCATATGGGTTGGCACTTTGTCATGATGTCAGTTACTGTATAACTGTTTCTGGAAATTAATTGTGTTCGCTATTGCTGTTACGCATCCGTATTTCTGTAAACAACATTTGTGTCGTAATTCCTTAGCAGGGTCCCTCGGCAAATTTTGTCGATAAAAATCTATCATGTATCCCCATTTGGCATATTCACAAACGACATTCGGCAATTATCAATATTTTATAACTTACGTGGTGTCTAGGGGCAATAGTCGAGCAAATTGCGGCAACAATTGAGAGAACGTACAACTCGAATCCCGCTGATTGAGCTGCTCTGACATCCATCTGATAATGATCATCTAATCAACTAGACATTCAATTTAGCGGGCATATACATGTAGCTTAACCCTTACATCGCTATCTTAAATTTTGTTGTCGTCTGCTGATTATTTTCTATTTTCAATTTTTATCATCAAACACATGCTTTGACAGCACTTTAGAATAATTTACAACATGCGTTGACAGTACTTCAGAATCATTTCCATTGAAAATGATTCTGATGTGCTGTCAAACCATGTTTTTTATTGAGAAATAAGGCAAGATATAAAATCAACAGCAGACGACAATTGTTGTGTGTAGCGGTCTAAGGGTTAACCATTTTCATGCTGAAGATTTTTTTCTGGATGAAAATTTCAAATATTTTATTTCTACATAGAAGCATAGATTGTTACCACTCATTTGAACCGTCTCGCCGAGACGGTTAAAATGAGTGGTAACAACATATGCTTTCGTTGAAAAAGGAAGAAAAAATAAAAAAATGTTTGTTAACTTAGATAACTGTGAATGGGTACGCGGCATGAAATGGGTTCATTTGCTATCAGTTTAGACCCTAATCAAGAATAGATGTGTCAGCTCATCTGGGCAAGCTGGTTGCAAGACAATCAATCTCTTGGCTGTATATGTGACTGGAGAAATGGGGGGCTTAGGGCATTTGTGGCTATTCAAAGGTATAATCTTCTCGCACACTCCTGAAACCTGTGCTACACTGGCCACATAACCCGTAAGCCCTGTTTCTCCAGTCATGGCCACAAATACAATCAATTGTCTATGGCATTTACGCGATCAGAAACAAATTAAGGGCACTGATCTGGACAGTAGGTTAACCCATTGGGTTTGGCATACACTTTCATGTGTAGGCAAATATTGATTTTATTTCTGTTGTATTTTTAACATCTTGCGTAAAAAAAATGGGATATATGCATTAAAAAGACATCCGTCCGTCCATCTGTCTGTGTGTCCATCCATTACACTTTCCATGCTCTAATAACTTCTGAATCGTTTGATTCACTTGAAACTTCATATGCAAGTTTATCATCATCCATATTTTCATTTCCCACCACACCAATTCTCTAGCCATGCCCAAGGTTAAATTTCCGGTTCAGTTGATGCACGCACGTTTTTCCATTTTCCTATAACTTCTTAACGTATCAACAATTGGACTGAATCATAATGTGCATGCAAATCATCATCCATATTTTCATTCCCACCCGACCAATGCACTCCATCCCAACTTGCCCAAGGTCAAATGACTTTGACATCTTTGCTGTATCAACGATTGACTTGAAACTTCATGTGCATGCTTATGATCCAGCCAGTCTTATTTCTCAATTAAAGCATAATTACAGTGAAACATCTCAAAACTGTCACTTATCTTTAATAGTAATATCTGTTCGTGATCGCAAAGCATAAACACATATCTTGGGGTAGTCATATGCCTGATTTACAGTGGAACCTCTCTAAACCGGTCAAACTAACCAATTTCTAGATGTGTATGTTCCATATAAATAATTATTTGATACAACTTTGACAGTTTTATATCAAACATATCAAACACGCCGGATAACCGATTGCAAAAATCACTCTTCCATGTGTTACATTAAAGAGATGGGGTTACATTGTTACCCTCGCGAGAGGTATGGAGCGGGGTAGCAATTTTGTTTCTATATATTTATATGTGGTTCCCAGAATAAATTGTGTCTGAATATTTAAGGGTACGGAAAAACAATTTTCAATGAAAAGAATGCAGACATGTTTACATTCGGTACCATGTGACGTCATTCAACCAATGAAACATCGGCAATATTAATTTTTGAATACCGATTTACCCTGATATATTGTATCAGCATTAACCCTTTTCATGCTGAAGATACGCGATGTGCGGATGCACAGGCTGATCTGGATCTACACTGGCCGCAAAACCGTTAAACCCCATTTCTCCAGTCACAGCCACCAATCACAAAACAAGTTCATTATGCAACTAGTGGGTTTTAACTCTAGGCATGCTGGGAAACTTGTGGGCTATAAATAGTTCAAAACTAGCGGACAAAAATTCATCATATTTTCTTGTAGTTCTCCCCGTAAATATCATGAACATGTCTTGGAATTTCATTAGAATTGAGTCCTGAGGACTCAAATCTAATGAAATTTCAAGACATATTTTCAGAGAGAAATAAAACATATACTCCTAATTCGTTTGGCGGATATTTTCGCTGCTAACATGCAAAGATATATGGTGCTGAGGATTGCTCTCAAGAGAAATCAGCAAAACAAACTCGGTAGGTGGGAATGAGGGATCATAGCTAGTTATCTCCCTTTGCAAATCTATTTATAGAGATCTGGGGGCCGTTTCACTAAACTTTGTACGACTAAAAGGTTCGTAAGTGCAATTTTAGGATCGTCTGGAATTTCAATTGATGGATTTACTTTTATTGAGCATAGGCTGCATATGCATCCTATAATCAATACATGTTAATCCAATAATTGTGTACCAGAAAACATTGTTAATGTGAAATTTACAGATCTACAGATCATAATTTTGAACTTAAAAACATTTTAGTTGTATGAAGTCAAATGAAACGACTCCCTGATCCTCTTGTTTTATTTTGCCGTTTATTTATTACTGAATAATGCAAAACTAAATACTGCGAACAGGGTAGACACGGTTGGCAATAAACTTAATAAGTGTGAAAATATGGGTCTTGGAAGCAATGGTCCCGAATCAGATTGTGTAGATATATAGGATGACCTGGATCGACACAAGTCGAAAACCCTATAATGACTCCTTTATACAACAAACCATGCAACATCCTTTTTACAAGCAATTAGGCTCGAAAATATACAATTTGGACCTGGGGGCCGTTTCACTAAACTTTGTACGACTAAAATGTTTGTAAGTGCAAAATTATGATAGTCTGTAGATTTCACATTAAGAATGTTTTCTTGTAAACAATTATTGGATTTACATTTATTGAGCATATGCAGCCTATGCTCAATACATGTAAATCCATCAATATAACTTTCCAGATGATTCTAAATTTGCACTTACATGTACGAACATTTTAGTCCTACAAAGTTTAGTGAAACAGGCCCCAGATTTCTATAAATAAATTCCAAGGGAAATAACTAGCTACGATCCCTCATTAGACACAATGGGTGGCGATATTAGATGCCCGCCTGTCTATCTATATTGTCGTCTCTATTCTAACAGACATTGGTATGCAACGTCTCGCCGACTGAATGTAAAAATTCATCCAAATAAAGTTCAACGCTATCAATAGTCCGTGGGGGAATAAAAATGTCTGAGATTCGAGATATTGATCGGCTCAATGTGTCCTGGGTTTACAGTCGTTCCGTTTGCTGGCTTTAATACTGTTTGTCTGTGCTCTTATTTGTGGAATAATCATTGTGTTCTGTATTCCGAATGCAGGGCTCCAGATAAAGAATTAGTAATTGAGTATTGTCACTCCATCATTTCTGAAGCAAGTGGGTATTTCAAAATTTTAATTGGGTAAAGGAAAACCACACTACTGTTTACACATCAGCAGACCGCAATTATTGAATAGTTTGCTTCTAAATGAAAACATGTCTTGGCATGTAATTAGAATTGTCTCCTTGGAGACAATTCTAATGAAATATCAAGATGATGTTTTCATGGAAAAATAAGAAAAAATATCCTATATTTGTAGTCTGTTTATTGTTTTCTGTAGTATGATAAAGATGCCACAACTTTTTCATTGCTTTTTGATACTCATTAATTGGGTTTTTGGCAATTTTAATTGGGTATTTAAGCAAACATGTACCTTATCTGGAGCACTGGAATGTGTTACAACAAGTGTCAGTTGGTCATGTACATGGTGATGGTGTTGGGAATATCTGTTGGCTTTTACTTTAAGTTTTCAAAAAAAAACAATGAAAATAAGCTTCAAACACATGTTTATGAATAGAAAATTGTAAAAATTTGCAATCAGAAAGAAAAATGTGAATCTTTAGCATTAACACATAGACTCTTATTCTTATACTCTCATAGACTCAATTGTCGTCTGCCGTTGCTTTTATATCTTGCCTTATTTCTCAATAAAAACATGGTTTGACAGCACTTCAAAATAATTTCCAATGGAAATGATTCTGAAATGCTGTCAAACCATGTTGTAAATTATTCTAAAGTGCTGTCAAAGCATGTTTTTGATGATAAAAATGGAAAATAGAAAATAAACAGCAGACGACAAATAAAATAAGATAGCAGTGTAAGGGTTAAATGTGGCTGTGACTGAAGAAATGGGGCTTATGGGATGTGTGACCAGTGTAGTGTAGCTCTTGATCAAATAGCACTCTCCTGTAGCCTGATAACGAACTATACAGGGATCCTCTAGATTATCGGACAAAAATGGCTGTTTTTTTATGATATTTTTCTTAAAATAGCAGCTACGGGCATAAAATGTTCACAGAACAATCGTCGGTTCTTGCTTTCTCAATGCATGGAAACTATTTAGCAAACTGTGCCATCTTTCTCACTTAAAATTGGGTCAGATCATCAGTCGTAAGATTGCCCCAAAATTAACATCGACAATCAATTATTCGGACAAATGTATAATCGTCTTATAACTTGTATTTTCACCTTCAAATCATAATTTTATCGCCTGAAAACCAGTATAAACAGCATTGTGTTGTTTTGCAGAAAAAACAATCACCATTCGCTTCTTGGAAAACATCGTATTTATAGAATTTATTGTATTTATAGAACAACTCTGCAATGACGTAATGGGCGCACTCGATTGAGCTCTTCATAATTTGGTGGAAAATCCGCGGTAATGATCGTTTCGTACACTGGTGTTTTCGCACCTGTCGATTTTACCCACAAATTAATATGGGTGCGAAATGGTGTATAATGGCTTGGTTCCGAATTGGCTTGGGGCGATTTGGCCCTAAAACAATTATTTTTTTTTTTTGAATAAGTAGCTCTTCGTTATTTTTCTATCATGATACATTTTCGCATTCCTTCCTATCTGCTCTGTACAGTATTGTACATTGTGTATTAAACAGTCTGAAAATTATATTGGAGGAATGCATCGTATCGGCTGCATACTTCACACAACAGAGTATTGAAACACCTATATGGGGCCTCAAATTATGCGCATGCGCAGTGACAGATACAAGCCCCCGCGCGACGTTTGACGTTGTAAACAACTTGTGGACATAGTTGGGGGAATGTTTTCAGCAAATTTTACTAAAATGTTTAACTTGGCGATATATTATTCACACTGGCATGGAAACAGCAAGCACTTGAGTGACTTAGATGTGTCCGTTGCAAAATCGGATCCAATGAATGCGTTTAATTAACAGCTATTTTGATTTGTCCGATAAATTGATTGTCCGGATAATTGGTAGGACCCCTGTATAGCTTGTTAGATATGCATAGAAGCATGCACATGATGGGTTTTGCATTAACCCTTTCATCCCTAAGTAATGAAATGGAATTTGATATGTTAATATTACAAAATGATTTTCAGACTAGTCCATTTATGATACAGGGGTGTTTTTGTTCTCAAAAATATGAAATTTACTAGCAAAAAGTGCAGATCCTGATGAGACGGCTCGTCACGAGCCGTCTTATCTGGATCTACACTGTTTGCCAATACCACTATACAGGCCTGTGTGGTTGAAAGGGTTAATAGAAATATTAACAGTGTAGATCCTGATCAAACTGTGTGGATGCACAGGCTGATCTGGATCTACACTGGTCACAAAACCCATAAGCCCCATTTCTCCAGTCACAGCCACAAATGTGTTGGAGCACTATGAATTGATTGAATGCAAGTGAGTTGGTAAGAGTGGCAGCTATAATCAGACACAACTTGGGAGGTCAATACACAAACGGCCATCTATTTCTACGGTATATCAGGCCCCGTAGCCAGGATGAGGCAGACAAGGTCTCAGATTTTTTATTTTTTTTTATATTTAATGCCGTGTCCGGTGGTCTAAGTGCCGGGAAATCACGTCTATGACGATCTAGATGTCAACATTTTCTTCTGGGAGGACCCCCAAACCCCCCGCGTTAGCGGTGCGTAAGCGCTCGCTTGTTCACAATATTTTTTTCGCCTCGTCTCATTTTTAGGTCTGGCTACGGCCCTGTATATATAACAACGGTACATGTTCATATACAGTAGACTATTATAAATGTGCCTTCTTTCCTCATACAATATCAGTATGGAACTCTCTCCCAATAGGCATGACAGGGGTTCCAACATTACCCTCAATAGAACAGTTCAACCTGGCTATCGGCCTGGGCCCGGTTGCTCAAAGCTTCTGTTAGCTTAACAGACAGTTAAATCCTTAGCATTGCTAAGGATTTAACAGTCTGTTAAGTTAACAGAAGCTTTGAGCTATCGGCCAGATTGACCACTGTCCCTCACCCTAGGTTCTCGGATGTTTTTACTTTTATCTAATTAACCCTTTACTTTACATACTTCGTGTCTTTTACAGCAACTTTTACTCTACTAACCCCGTTGTCAGATTGACGCATGCCTGTCTCTAAGTCCCCACCTGGGGTTTGACAGTATAGGCAGATAGATAGAGAGATAACTCTAATTACATCTCATTACACTGCATTACATTGTAGTTATAATGGAGTAGTCTTTCCAAATTTGCAATTGAAGCGTTCTTTGTTTACATTCTACTTCGTGGAGAATGACCTAAGAATTTTGCTAATACACACTTTATTAGGTAAGTTTAAAGGTACATGCCCACTCAGTAGACACAAAATGTTCTTGATATCAGAGACATCATCTGAGACATTTTCTGGCAAAATAAACATTCATTCACCAGTAGTACCCCACGTATTGATTGGCATTATTATACATTTTATATCAGACGTAAATTTACACACTGATATACGGGGCGATAACCGTGCTTCCTTAAAATGTTAAAGGACATTAAAATTTATTCTCTGTATTTATTTGTTGATGCGCAATGATCATAATTTATAATCTCTTGAAAGTATTATTTTTTCAAGTGATGCATTTAATTAGTATAAATTATTAAAATATAGCATGCCTCATTTGCATATGAAAATAGCCTGATACCACCGTGAGTCACTATCAGTAAAATACATATTACTAATAGTGACAAATTATACTTAATTTAATTCCTATATAAAGAACATATTGTGCCTACTGAGTGGGCATGTACCTTTAATGTACTATTGTGCCATATTGCAGAAATTTTGTTTAGCTTATATTTAATGGCGGCACTGGCTCTAGGACCTTGCATGCCGTCTCCCAAGAATGGGAGAAAGAACGGAGGTAGAGATTTTTGAGAGAAGCCGGTAATTCGTATTTACAGAGCAACTACGAATTATCGGTACCCATTTACAGCTGGGTGAACTGGAGCAGTGTGGATAAAGTGTCTTGCCCAAGGACACAATTAACGCACGCCGCCAGTCAGGCTCGAACTGTAGAATTGTCTCTCGATAACAATACATCAACGCCCTGCAGGTTTTTTCTATATTTTAGTGTGTAAATTGTAAATGCTATTACAATGTATGCACATTTTTACTGTGTAGCGTGGTGTAGCTGTTACCAATAAAATGGAAAAACATGCAGCTACATATACAGTAATTAGTCCATGAGTATAACATGATTCACCAAGTATTGATAAGTGACACCAGGACACGTCAGCCACACAACTGGCAGTGAGTTCCAACATTGCTTAAGGACCCATTATATACTCGTTCTATACCTGTAGCCGATTTCATCAAAATTGCACAATAGTATTACATATACAAGCTTGAGTTAAAACCTTAACCAAGGTTGACTAAAAACCTTAACCAAGGGGAATTAAGTAAGTAATTCAAGGTTAAATGTAGGTCAAGGTCAAATATAGGTCAGGGGTTGTTGATGTACATCACTAGGAGATGAAGTTGTCCAAGTATGGTTGGTATAGGGCCAGGAGTATTCCATCTACAAGCTTGATTAAAAACCTTAACCAAAGAGAATTAAGTAAATAATTCAAGAGGAAATGTAGGTCAAGGTCAAATATAGATCAGGGGTTATTGGTGTACATCACTATGTGAAAAGGTTGTCCAAGTATGGTGTCTGTATGTACAATAGTATTTCATGTACAAGCTTCAGTAAAATCTTAACCAAGGTTGACTAAAACCCTTAACCAAGGGTAATTTCAAGTATAATGTAGGTCAAGGTCAAATATAGGTCAGGGGTTGTTGATGTACATCACTAGGAGATGAAGTTGTCCAAGTATGGTGGGTGTAGGGCCAGTAGTATTCCATATACAAGCTTGACTAAAAACCTTAACCAAGGGGAATTAACTAAGTAATTCAAGAGGAAATGTAGGTCAAGGTCAAATATAGATCAGGGGTTATTGATGTACATCCCTATGAGAAAAGTTTGTCCAAGTATGGTGTCTGTATGCATAATAGTATTCCATGTACAAGCTTGACTAAAAACCTTAACCAAGGTTGACTAAAAACCTTAACCAAGGGGAATTAACTATGTAATTCAAGAGGAAATGTAGGCCAAGGCAAATATTGATCAGGGGTTATTGATGTACATCACTAGGAGATGAAGTTGTCCAAGTATGGTGGGTGTAGGGCCAGTAGTATTCCATATACAAGCTTGACTAAAAACCTTAACCAAGGCGTGTCGGCGTCGCCGGGGTGACAACATAAGCTCTAACTATTCTTCGAATAGTCGAGCTAAAAATTAATAAATTTATCCTTAAATTGAAAATTTCAATATTTGTGAAATCGGCTACAAATCAGCCTGTGCATTCGCACAGTATGATCAGAATCGGCACCGTTCGCCATTCCATCAATGAATCATCCATCAAGCAATATAGATTGTTATCATGCTACACGAGTGTGCTATTTGATAAGGAGCTACGCCGGTCACAAACCTTCTAAGCCCCATTTCTCCAGTCACAGCCACACGCAGTCAATATATGTGTCCCACCACCCTTAGGAAGCAAATATCATTGAAACCAATGATGCATTTCTATGAAGTCTGTTCTTAACTCTTTGCATGCTGGGAAACTTGTGGACTATAAATAGTTAAAAAATAGCAGACAAAAATTCATCATATTTTCTTTTATTTCTCCTTGTATCATGAATATGTCTTGGAATTTCATTATAATTGAGTCTTGACATATTTACAGAGAAAAATAAAAAATATACTCCTCATTTTTTTGGCGGATATTTTCACCGCAAAGAGTTAAAGAGACTGGGTCTCTGATATGCCGAGACAGTGGTGAAACATTTTAGGAAAACATAGATTGTAGATTTGTATCGTATTTATGAACCAAATTGTAAAAAATTGGAGATTGATAAAAAATGTTTATAATACTGAAAAATAACTAGCGTTTGCAACGCTAGTTATTTCTCAGTACTATAAACATGTTTTTCAATTGATGGCTACTAAATTATTTTATTTAAATTAATTACATGAACATCTATAATTGGAACGTCTTTCTAACTGTGGTATAGTATTATCTTTTCACAACAAAAATCAAGGAATTTCACAGTTTTGTCTTACTGGTACATGTAAAGCGAAAATACTAAATTATACCAAGTCAAATTATCTACCCTACTTATCACAGTTTCTGATAGCATGTACTTGAATATAGCGGAATGTGATCAAATGAAATGGTGGAATCGATTTGTATATGCCATTTACTGTGCATGAAGCAAAAAACCACATATTGGATATCTGCGGCATCATCACACAGTCACTTTAAACCATAACCCATTGCAGACAGGATACCATTAAAGTAGTATGAACTTTTCTAAAAAAAAAATCCCTATTTTCTCATTTCTTCTCGAAAGTATACGTTGTCACCACTCATTTGAACCGTCTCTGCGAGACAGTTCAAATGAGTGGTAACAACATATACTTTTATTGAGAAATAAAAAACATGAAGCAAAAAAAACCCAACTCATCTTGGATATCAGAAGCATAATCTAAGAAACAGTCACTTTAAAGGTACATGCCCACTCAGTAGGCGCAAACTGTTCTTTACTGGAATTAAATAAGTATATAATTGTGTCACTATTCCATCAGTTCTAAAAATTACGAGTGCCCACTATACAGATATAATCATTTAGTAATATTTATTTTACTGTTAGTGACTCCCGGTGGTATCAGGCTACATGTATTTTCATATGCAAATAAGGCATGATCTTTTTTAATTATTTAAATTAAATGTGTCACTTGAAAAAATAATATTTTGACAGACTATAAAGTATGATCATTGCACATCAAAAAATAAATACAGAGAATAAATAGTAATGGCTGTTAAATTGTAAGGAAACACGGTTATCGCCCATGACATCAGTGTGGAAAATTACGTCTGATATAACATGTATAATAATGCCACTTAATACGTGGGGTAATGGTGAATGCATGTTTATTTTGCCAGAAAATGTCTCAGATGATGTCTCTGATATAAAGAACACTTTGTGCCCACTGAGTGGGCATGTACCTTTAATATGCCTAGTTGACTGGCATTCTGTAATTCACGGTGACGGCAACCTCTTAACAGTACACTTTTGCTTTCCCAGAACTGTAGCCATATTGAGGCACAATAAGGCACATGTGGCTGTGACCGGAGACTGGGGTTTATGGGCTATGTAACCAGTGTAGATCCAGATCAGCCTGTGCATCTGCACAGTCTGATCAGGATCTGCACTGTTCATGATTCCATCAATGAAACACACATCATTCTTCTAACAAGCAATATAGATCGTTATCGGGCTACAGGTCGTGTGCTGACTGGTCACAAATCCCATAAGCCCCATGTCTCCAGTCACAGCCACATATGTGTTTTTTAAAAACCTTGAAAGATATTTCAGGGTACATATGGCCACCTGTCCATCTCTTCATTGTCAGTCTCTTCATCTGTCCCTCATACTGTGCATCTGTGCATCTGTCCATCTCTTCATCTGTCTCTCTTGTGTACTCTGTGTCATCTGTGCTCTGTTAGTCTGTGCCATCTGTGCAATGTCCTCTTCTCATTCTGTCCCTCTGGTCATCTGTCATCTGTGCATCTGTCCGTCCATCTCTTTCACTGTCCGGCCCTCTGTACCATCTGGTCCATCTGTGCATCGTCCCGTCCTCTTCATCTGTCTCATCGTCTATCTTGTCTTCTTTGAGGTCTGTGCCCCCATCTTGTGCCATCCTGACCCTCCTCTTCATCTGTCCCTTGTACATCTGTCCCTAATGTGCTTATGTCCGTCTCTTCATCGTCCCTCTGAAAGTCCCTCCATCGTGCACCTGTCTGTTCTTCTTCATCTTCCCTCTGTACGTCTGTGCATATGTGTCTCTCACTTTCCCTCTGCCATCTGTCCCTCTCTCATCTGCCCTGCCTGCCATCCGTCTGTTCCTCTTCATCTGTCCCCTGTATTGTCTGTCCACTGTGCATCTGTCCAGTCTCTTCATCTGTCCCTCTGTACGTCTGTCCATCTGTGCATTTGTCCGTCTCTTCATGTGTCCCTCTGTACGTCTGTCCATCTGTGCATCCGTCTGTCTCTTCATCTGTCCCTCTGTATGTCTGTCCATCTGTGCATCTGTCCGTCTCTTCATCTGTCCCTCTGTCTGTCTGTCCATCTGTTTGTTTGTTTGTTGGGGTTTAACGGCCTATCAACAGCTAAGGTCCATCTGTCCATCTCTTCATCTCTTCATCTGTATGTCTGTCCGGGCTAACATCCAGGAGTTAAGAGTTAAGGGGCGGAGCCTAAGACAATAGATTCCTTTGATTCATTCCGTAAGCTCCTAATTCTATTGAAATTGAGGAGCTATTCCTTTGATCTTTTAAAGAGCAAATAGCTCATAAACCCGAAATGTTAGAACGTCCGTGCGTCTGTATGTCCATCTGTGATTTGCATTAAAGTGTTTGGCTACCTACTATGTCAGCTACTGTAAGTCAGATTGACTTGAAACTTTATATGGTTATTTGTCATTATCCATATTTCATCCTATAGTGTACGCATGCATGCATACACTATAGGATGAAATATGGATAATAATCATACAAAAGAGACGATTCTCATGTGCTATCAAAACAGGTTTTGTTGTTCAGAATTAAGGCAAAAATGAAAAACAGCGACAATTTTCGTCTCCTGCGTAGTGAGCGTTAATGTTTCACGTTCAGGTTTTTGATTACTTACTATCTTCGTTACTATCTTAGTTAGATTCACTTGAAACTTAAAGTTTTTGAGGGTCACAACGTCAGTGTGACTGATTACTTGCCTTTTCATGGAGGCATAGGAAATGATCTATAAATAACATTCTGTGACATTGTACAGTTTTGGCTGTTAAAAAAATTAAATTATTTTGTTTATTTCTCCATAAAAGTTTAAGTGGTTTGCTTTAGTGATTGCTGTTGTGTGGCTACATACAGCACCGTTTCTTCTTTATAAGTTTATAAAAGTAAATATTTAGCTTGTGAGTTGAATTGTCTCCCCTTTCATGTTATTCGATTTACATATTGATTGATTGATTTAATGATTGATTGGTTGGTTGGGTGGTTGGTTGGTTGATTGATTGATTGATTGATTGATTGATTTATTTATTGATTGAATGATCGTTCAATCAAATAATTGATTACATTATACTTCAATGCAAATATAAGCAAAATATGATTGGTTGGTCGGTAGATTTATTGGTTACTTGGTTTGTTGGTTGGCTAGTTATTGAGTAGATAATTTATTGATTTATTGGTTGGTTGATTGGTTTATTGAATGGATGATTGAGTGGTTGATTGGTTGGTTGACTGATTGATTTATTGATTGATCGATCATTGATTAATTGAATGATTCATTCATTCATTCAATTATCACACTATACTTCAGTGCAATATCCGCAATATCCCCAGCCTGAAATTGGTTAAAAACCAGACAAGTCCATTTCTGTGATCGCGTGTTCCATTGTGAGGTTGTCTCAATGGTCTCGGACAGAAACTGTCGCGGTGCTTGTGTTACGATTGGACACTCTCTGTACCCATTATGGCTGTAACGAGTTCCAGCAATTAGACTGCTGCGGAAAACTTAATTATCCCGCGCTGATTGTGCTGATAACTGAACAATCATAGACGTTGGGGCTGTAAGCTGTTTTAACCTATTGAAGTCTATGATTGATACAATATTTTCTATTGAAAAAAATCTGACTATTTTTGTGTATTTCTCCATAAAAGTATATGCTGTTACCACTCATATGAACCGTCTCGTCGAGACGGTACATATGAGTGGTAACAACATATCCTTTAAAACAGAGAAAACACAGAGAAAAAATCTCTGAATCTTCTACTACTGTAATTTGATCCAGCCTATAATAGGTTAACCCTTAGACCGCTACACACAATAATTGTCATCTGCTATTGCTTTTATATCTTTCTCAATAAAAACATGGTTTGACAACACTTCAGAATCATCTACAATGATTACAAACAAGCGTGAGAGCACTTATACAAATGCTTTCCTTGGCACAGATTCAGGTGTAAGGGTGATCCTTTTTGGGAGGAAACCAGAGTACCATATTACCATCTCGCATACTGCCCCGGTTGAGGATCAAACACGGGCCACCTCGGAGAGTTTGTTTGGTTGTTGGGGTTTAATGGTCAATGGGTTTAGTATTAAATCCCATATATTACCTGTACAAGTAAATGTACAAATGGGGGGAAAATCCCAAAATCAGAACTGAATATTTACAATAACAAAACTATATATTCAGCCCTGAAATCAGAATAATCCTGATCTGATGCAAGGTCCTCGCCACACCAGAATCACTTGGCACCCTCCCAAAAGCTGTAGGGTCAGTAATAATCTTACTACTTTTATAATGGGAAATAACCCAATTCAACTCCCAGGTAACAAAAGAGCCAAAGATAAAAACATACCTGAGGGCCAAACCAAGCAAATCGTGATTCCTAAGGAGGAACCTCATTTACGCTATCACGTTCGCCCGACCAACCACCCACCACCTCGGTGAGAAACACTCTTGATACCAATTGCGTTAACCGGACAACATTTGGAAGTTTCCACACACAGATGCAGCAGATAAATATAATTAAGTTACAGTGCAACTTCTCTACAACAGCCATCCATGGGAAGACTCAAGACAGGCTGTTGTTGTAGAGAGGTGGCTGTTATAGAGAGGTCAAACATTGAGGCATTTACCCAATTGAGGTATACTAGTGGCGGTTATAGAGAGGTGCCTGTTGTAGAGAGGTGGCCGTTGATGGAGGTTTCACTGTAATATAATTAAGTCCTTTCACATTTCTACTTTTTCCCATTTTTTTGGTTCGTGAGGTAACATTTTTATAATCTTGAAAAAATTATTTGAAATTTGAAGTATATTTTTACTATGTTTATTTGGCTAAAACCCACTGGCGGATTTTACGCGAGACAGACAGTAGATTGAACAGTGATACTGGGGGCCGTTTCGTTAAACTTCATACGACTAAAATGTTTGTAACTGCAAATTTACGATCGTATTGAAATTTCAATTAATGGATTTACATTTATTGAGCATAGGCTGCATATGCAGCCTATGCTCAATAAATGTAAATCCAATAATTGTTTACAAGAAAACATTGTTAATGTGAAATTTACAGACTATCATTTCACTTATGAACATTTTAGTCGTACGAAGTGAAACGGCCGGCCTCCAGATAACATAAATCTATTCCATCCTGTCAGTGTTACAGATAACTAGAATACTTACCATATGTTATGGCTATGACAGAAATCTAAGGCAGAAATAATTTGTCTGAAGAATCGTCTCCCCTCCTTCGGAGTTAATCGCCCCTTCTTCACGAGATAGTCAAACAATTCGCCGCCCGACACATGCTCCAACACCAGATACCTGCGGGAGAAACAGGTAATGTGCAGCTTATCACACATAGCCTCTTGTGTAAATAATAATTACTCCCTCAAAGTGCACATATATGTACTACATCATGTAACCTTCCCTGTATTGACTGAATACGCACTCACTGATAACATACTGTTGTATCAGGCATTGACCTGATACAAACATCCGGGTTACAACAAAGTGAAAACTGACCTTCCATTGGTCGTATGACGTCACGTGATGTTAACTGAATTACATCAGTGGAATGACGTCAGAGAAACAAGTCCGCGTTTTTTTTCAACGAAAAAGCGTCATAATTGCTCATTTTGTAGGCAAACATCAGAATTCCTACGTGTTTCCTAGCTTTGCTTGATAAACTTGATATCAAAAGACACTAGCCTGGTATTCTCTACGTATTTATTCTTATATCCAGATAAGGAATTATTAATTGAGTATTGTCACTCCATCATTTCTCAAGCAATTGGGTATTTCAACATTTTAATTGGGTAAAATAAAATCACACTGCTGTTTACAAATCGAAACACAGAAATTATTGCTTCGAAATGAAAACATGTCTTGGCATTTCATTAGAATTGTCTCCTTGGAAACAATTCTAATGAAATACCAAGATGTGTTTTCATGGAAAATAAGAAAAATATGCTATATGTGTGGTATGTTTATTGTTTTCTGCAGTATGATAATTTTTTTAAGGTACCACACATTTTTTATTGCTTTTTGATACTCGCTACTTCTGATTTCAATTGGGTTTTTTGGCAATTTTAATTGGGTATTTAAGCAAATACGCAGCTTATCTGGAGCTCTGTAGTAAAATTCAAATTGCTGTTTTTTTATGCCATTATAATGCCAAAGTACTTAAGGAAATTGCATAGCCCGGGGTGCGTTTATTAGAAAAACTACTTATATATTTTGGTTAAATCCACTACAGACCAAAATAGTGCTCTATATTTTATATGTAGCTAAGTACATTTTCTGGGAGTAACATTTAATTTATGCATAAATTAATTAATATTTTTATTTCATGAAAAATATTTTTAATCAATGTCTGTGATAATGTAATAAAGACACAGCCCTAACCAATTTTGATGTAATCGGCTACAAATATTGCTTGTATCCATACGACTAAAATGTTTGTAAGTGCAAAATTATGATAGTCTGTAAATTTCACATTAACCCTTACACCGTTACTCACAACAATTGTCATCTGCTGTTGTTTTTATATCTTGCCTTATTTCTCAATAAAAACATGTTTTGACAGCACTACAGAATCATAGGAAAATAGAAAATAAACAGCAGACGACAAAAAAAAATAAGATAGCAGTGTACGGGTTAACAATATTCTTGTAACAATTACCGATTTACATTCATTGAGTATAGGCTGCATATGCTCAATAAATGTAAATTCATCAATTAAAATTTCCAGACGATCCTAATTTTGCACTTACGAACATTTTAGTCATACGAAGTTTAGTGAAACGACCCCGAGGCTAGCATCTTCTGTAGCCGATTTCACCAACATTGCAAAGTATACTTTTCTAGCAAAGTATACTTTGAGGGAGTAATCATTTATTTTTCCGGAAATGCATTATTTCATATAAATCTAACAACTGCATATATTCGATGATTAAAAGTATGCAGAATTATTATACTGAATTTATTACATTATCACAGCCAAAATGGCTGTGATAATGTAATAAATTCAGTATAATAAAAATTAATAAATTTATCATAAAATTTAAAATTTCTCCCTGAAAGTATACTTTGCTAGAAAAGTATACTTTGCAATGTTGGTGAAATAGACTACAGATGACTACAGATATCGAGTTTATCAAGCAAGGCTAGGAAACGCGTAGGATTCCCAGGATTGTCAAACACAGCGATAAGAAGACACATGCTGAGAAAATAGAGCACAAATGTGGCATAGTAAAATAATCTCGCACATCGTTAGCGTTGTTTCTATACCGGTAAAAAAGATTTATTTTGTTATAAAATATTGATGTTAACATTCTAAATAACGAAACGCGCCACCATAAACACTGATCGCAGACCTCTGGTATTCTCCAGTGTACGTATTGTGTGTGTAATCATTATACAGAGGATATTCCATCATACATTTTGAATAGCGGGAAATAATACACAAGTGTGCGTCGGCTTCCGCGTAAGCAACGAGTGAGCGTAGCGAACGAGTTGCTTGCACGGACGCCGACGGACACGAGTGTATTATTTCCGCTATTCAAACATGTACAATGGAATATCCTAGTTATTACACTTCCACGGCGGATACATATGCACATTTAGTCTATTTTTGAGATTATAATCAATGAATTGTGATGTGCGCATGAATAGTTATACAATGACGTGTTTTCCCGCGTTTTGACGTTACATTGTGTGACGTCAAATGTGACGTCATGGAAACTGTTTCTATGAACGAGATATAGGCCGCTATCTTATTTTTTTTGTCGTCTGCTGTTTATTTTCTATTTTCCATTTTTATCATCAAAAACATGGGTTGACAACACTTTAGAATAATTTACAACATGCTTTGACAGCACTTCAGAATCATTTCCTTTGGAAATGATTCTGATGTGCTGTCAAACCATGTTTTTATTGAGAAATAAGGCAAGATATAAAAGCAACAGCAGACGACAATTGCTGTGAGTAGCGGTCTAAGGGTTATTATTTTTTCTGGAATCCCACAAATTTATCACCAATGTTCCCTTCAAATTTATTTATTGCGCCATGTCAGGCGCACTCAAATGTTCACTCCTTTCCAATCGATATTTACACACAGCTGTGTCCCATGTGACTTATTGCACATTTTATGTGTCATTACTGATGTAAAAGGCTTTTGTGTCATATTTCATGAGTGGGTTTAAATAATCTATACTGTTAAATCTAAGCTGACTACCAGTCAAATGAACAACAATGGTGACGCGGTAATTACACACGACTGGTTTCATTAGTAACCATATATCTGCTACTGAAAGCAGGGTTCCCACTCCTGTGGGAAGACCAAATTCCATGACTTTTCCATGACTTTCAAGGAAGTGTTTTCGAAATTCAAGGACCCGTATTTGCGTGGATGATGATGATGAAACAGTGTTTTACGGCTTATCGACTCATAACTTTTGAGCCTGTAATGCACCTGTGTTTGTGAAAATAAGTAGTAATTCAGCTCTGAATTTACAAAATCCTGATTTGGTGCCAGGTACCCTTACAGATAATATAAAAGACAGATGAAGTATATTATTTTTCATCATTCAAATTGCATGGAACGTTCCTCAACAACACAAATAACTGGACTGGAATCCAAATTCCATGACTTTCAATGACTTTTTCAGAAAAAGAGGCAAATTCCATGACTTTCCAGGTCTGGAATCCATTTTTCCAAATTCCATGACTTTCCATGAATTAAAGGACAAGTGGGAACCCTGTGAAAGTATCTTTGTATTTTAGTACAAATTGTACACAAACCTTTTTGAATGTCCCCTTGAAATATAATCTGGGGGACATTATGTTCCCCAGGATATATGGCACAACACTATATGTCCAGACCAGCCTGTGCATCCAGGCAGTCTGATCAGTCTACATTGTTTGCCATTCAGTCAGTGAACCAACAAACAATATCAGTCATATGTGGCTGTTACTGGTGAAATAGGGCTTCTAGGACGTGTGACCAATGTAGCTCCTGATCAAATAGCACATAATAGCCTGATAACGATCTACACTGCTCGTTAGAAGCATGTCCGTTGTTTCATTGATGGAATGCCGAACAGAGCAGATCCTGATCAGACTGTGTGGATACACAGGCTGATCTGGATCTACACTGGTCGCAAAACCCATCAGCCCCATTTCTCCAGTCACAGCCACAGATCAGGCTACATAAATGTGCCAGCAGATCAGTAGCTAGCTTGGCCACAAATACCGTAAGCCACATTTCTCCAGTCGCAACCATATAATATGAGCCTGGCTGGAATAACCTCCTGTATCGTATTGCCGTATTTCTCCGATATCCATTTTGAAAATCATCCATATTTTCCACAAATGATACACAAAGTTGATATATATTTCAGAACTGATGCGGAAGGGAGATCATAATACCAGAGGTGATTAAGCCAAAAAAAAGAAAGTTGTTTCTTTCCGCTAACACCTGGAAAAAAAATAGGGTAGGTAGGTAGGCGAAACTTTTTATTTTCTCGAATTTTATTTTCCATTCACGACACACTTTTTGTACTGGATATGTTAACCCACTATGGGTTAGTGAAAATATAGCTTTTATCAAAAAAATTACCGATATGACGAAACAAAGTGTAGGGTCGGCGGGAAAAAATAGGGTCGGTCGGGAAACAATTTTTTTTTTACGCCTTACACAAACACTTACAGGTATTTCTTGTTCTCGTAGACATCGAACAGCCCGAGGACATGTGGGTGTTCAATCAACTTCATGATGGCGATTTCACGTTCAACCTGAAATGGAACCAACACGGTCAACAATGTAAATATTGCACTGTCAATTTCATAGGGGCTCACTAAAGCTCGCTGTACATACAACCCTTTGTACACTACAGCCCTGTATAGTGGTTTTGCAAACAGTGTAGATCCAGATGAGCTGGCTCGTGACGAGCCATCTCATCAGGATCTGCACTTTTGGAAGAAATTATATTTTTAGAGAAAAAGCACTCCCTTTTCGTAAATGAACTGGTCTGAAATTTTTTTTGCGACAATTGGATTGGTCCGAAAATTAACATATAAAAATCCATTCCAGTTATTTAGGGGTGAAGGGGTTATGGCTCGACTGAATATACTGTACAACCTCTACAACAGCCACACATGTATAGGCAATTGTCTGTTTGGGATATAAAATAGTGGCTGGTACACAGAGGTGGCTGTTGTAGGGAGGTTAAATATATAGGAAATTGTCTGTTTGGGATATAAAATAGTGGCTGTTCCACAAAGGTGACTGTTGTAGGGAGGTTAAATATATAGGCAATGGTCTGTTTGGGATATAAAATAGTGACTGTTACAGAGGTGACTGTTGTAGGGAGGTTAAATATATAGGAAATTGTCTGTTTGGGATATATAGTGCTGTTCACAAGGTGACTGTTGTAGAGTTAAAAAATATATGGCAATTGTCTGTTTGGGATATAAAATAGTGGATGTTACACAGAGGTGGCTGTTGTAGGGAGGTTAAATATATAGGCAATTGTCTGTTTGGGATATAAAATAGTGGATGTTACACAGAGGTGGCTGTTGTAGGGAGGTTAAATATATAGGCAATTGTCTGTTTGGGATATAAAATAGGTGCAGTTACACAGAGGCGATTGATTTAGAGAGGTGACCGTACATGTAATTCCAACTCCAGATATTGTCACACGGGATTTTTCATTGGCCATCAGTAGAGCCACATCTGGGCACAATTAAGACAAGAGAATTTAGGTTCATTAGAGTAGAGACTTTTAAGTTTATAGCTTATATCCCGATAAATTATCCAAATATATTGCTTATTACTATAATGTTTTACATTCTATCACACAAATCATAGATTTATCAAATCAAAATCTTTCTTTTTTGTGAAATTTGCCAATGAGTGAGGAATGCCGGTCCCCCGCCCTCTCCACATCTGGTTCCCATTTCTCAGCTCATAACTCTGGCAGTCAATGGCTGCTAATTAAGACTGACAATGGGTTAGAACTAAACAACTCAATTGCCACTATTAAAACAAGAAGAGGCAGTAGGTATTTATGGGTTTTATTGCAGATTTATAGTATTTTGAGTGATAGGAAGCAGTGTCTGATAGGTTTAAGGTCGTATGTACATGTGACTGGAGAAACGGGGCTTATGGGTTTCGCGACCAGTGTAGATCCAGATCAGCCTGTGTATTCGCAGTCTGATCTGAATCTACACTGTTTGCCATTTCATCAATGAAGCACCCGTCATGTTTCTTGCAAGGAAAATGGATCGTTATCATGCCACAGGAGTTTGCTAACTGATCAGGAGCTAAACTGGTCACAAATCCCATAAGCCCCATTTCTCCAGTCACAGTCACATATGTATAAGTGTGTTAACCCTTACAGTGCTGAATTAATTTGTGTCGTCAGCTGAATATTTTTTATTTTTCTGATTTTCTCATCAAAAACTTGGTTTGGCAGCACTTTAGAATCATTTCCAATGGAAATGATTCTAAAATGCTGCCAAACCATGTTTTTACTGAGAAAAAAGACAAAATATGAATTATCAGCAGACGACTAATTTCTTTTCCCGCATACTAAGGGTTAATCATAACCCAGAATATACAGTAAAAGTTAACCTGAAACCTCTTCTTGCGCTTGTTTATCCCCATCTGTATTTTCATATCGAAACCTACCCTTCTGTACACCTGTATAGCCGAGATCGACTGACTAATTAATACTTTGAATATATTTATCACGGTCAACCCGGGATTTGAACCTGTGATCCCAACAGCCACAGCCCTAGCACTATGGTGAAGTTAACAGTACCATTTCTCCACCGCAACAACACCAAGAAAGTTTTACAAGACAAAGACAGAAATAATGCGACAATTGCATAAATCTTTAATCCTTTAAAAGGCGGATACAATGACAGATGTATGAAAATTTTGAGATTTTCGCTATTTTCTCTATTTCTGTTCGGAAGTAGATGTTGTTACCACTCATATGAACAGTCTCGACGAGACAGTTCACATGTGTGGTAACAACATCTACTTTTATAGAGAAATAAATAAAATTATGATACTAATCTTCTTTTTTTTTTCAATTATAAGTATTGTATTCATGGACGGTTATGTGTCAACCCGTGCTCTAGTTTGCTCTTGAGTTACGTATTATTATCTCCCTTGGAACCGTTCCAAGTTGGTACCGACTCTTGATTTCACCTTACACACATCATTTTTCTTCATTTCTCCATTTTTTCTTGATTTTTATCTCCTGGGAAATGTGTTAATTTTATGGCATTGGTGCCCAGCGCAGCCTGACCATTCCAAATCGGTCACCTTTACTCATATTGTTTTTCTTCATTTCTCCATTTTTTCTCCATTTTCATCTCCTGAGACCTATGTTTGTTTTACAGCATTGGTGACCCAGTGCAGCCCCAGATCAGACTGCCTATATGTGCAGTCTGATCAGGGTCTGCACTGTTTGCCATTCAGTTATTAACACATCTGTTATGCTTCTTAGAAAAACAGTTTATTTCCGTATCAGCCTGCATGGATGTCAGGAATTAGGCTTGCTGCATTCTGCAGTCATAGCCACTTTTATATTTGTACAGTGCAACCTCTCTACAACAGCCACCCATGGGAAGAGGCAAAATTGGCTGTTATAGAGAGGTGGCTGTTGTAGGGAGGTTAATGCTGAATACAATTTGATCATCTGATGTTTATCTATTTTCTTCAATAATTCTCAATAAAAACATGTTTTGACAGCATTTTAGAATCATTTCCAATGGAAATGATTCTAAAATGCTATCAAAACATGTTTTTATTGAGAAAGAATGCAAAATCAACATCAGACGACAATGTTCATGCTCAGCAGTCTAAGGGTTAGATATAGAGGAAATCATCCATTTGGGATATAAAATAGCGGCTGTTACAGAGAGGTGGCTGTTGTAGAGAGGTGGCCGTTCGGGGAGGTTCGACTGTATTCATAAATGTACATGTATTCTCTCAACCCTTTCAACACTACAGACTTGTCTATACAAACAGTTTACATACAAATGAGCCCGCTCATTAGGATTTGCACCTTTTGCAAGTAATTTTAATATTTTTTAGAAAAAAAACCACCGCATTCTTACAAATTAACTTAAGTCTGACAATCCTTTTGTGATGATTGGATTGGTGGGAAAATCAACATATCAAGATCTATTTCGAGGTGAGAGGGTTAAACTGTATACTGATGATGTTCCAACGTGATAAGCATACCACTGTTTTGTGTGAAAATGTGAGTCCCATGAATAATGTAGACCCTGATCAGAATGTGTGGATTCACACACATTACCATAATAACTCTATGTAATCAGACACCATAATGTAGACTCTGCTCAGAATAAGTGGATCCACAGACTGCTATAAAAAAACCTAAATATTTGCACACAATTTGTTTTTTGGAAAATCCCTATAAATAGGGGATTTCCAAAACAAATTGTATCCAAATACTATAAACCCTAAATATTATAGGGCAGACAGCACTGGCTCGATGACCTTGCATGTCGGGACCGACTTAATTTAAGTCCCCATCCAATAGGACTAGGCTGGCACAAATTTGTCTTGCCCAAGGACACGCCGAATCAGGTTGAGGTGGTAAATGGAACCCGGGGTCTTGCAATCAGCAGTCCGACGCTCCACCTACTGAGCTAATCCAGCCACTGTAGCCTATTTCACCAACATTGCAAAGTATACTTATCTAGCAAAGTATACTTTCAGGGAGAAATTTTTAATTTAACCCTTTCAACACCACAGACCTCTATAGAGACAATGTTTGCAAACAGTGCAGATCCAGATGAGCCGGCTCGTAACGAGCCGTCTCATCAGGATCTCCACTGTTTGTTAATAATTTTAAACGTCGTACAGATTACCCTTTTAGAAGAATGGGATAATTTGAATGAACAAAATTAATGAAATAGCGTGAAACATTGGCATGGAACATCCTATTAAGTTACTTGGTGTTGAAAGGGTTAAGGATAAATTTATAATTTTTTATTATACTGAATTTATTACATTATCACAGCCATTTTGGCTGTGATAATTTAATAAATTCAGTATAATAATTCTGCATACTTTTAATCATCAAACATATGCAGTCGTTTAGTTCCATATGAAATAATGCATTTCGGGAAAAATAAATCATTATTCCCTCAAAGTATACTTTGCTAGATAAGTATACTTTGCAATTTTGATGAAATCGGCTACTCAGAACTCTTTGTTGTGGGAAACCATAATTTATATGTGTAGCGAAGAATAAATGGTCTCTGAATATATAGGGTTATTATGGTAATTTAGATATACTCTGATCACAAATGCCATACCGCCTTTTTTCCCAGACAGTGACATAAGTTAGTGATAAAATATACCGATGAAATGGATCGCGATAAAGTTGTTTGTAATTTTGTATCATATGGCAGCTTTCTACTCTAATAACGTTCTGCTCTGTTTTAGATAATGCTCGGCTTTATTTTTTATGTTCTAATATTTCTACACAGCGAAACAAATATTCAGGTTAGTTTCCCAGTCGACACATGCACATCAGTAGCCTATTTCACCAACATTGCAAAGTATACTTTTCTAGCAAAGTATACTTTGAGGGAGTAATCATTTATTTTTCCCGAAATGCATTATGTCATATATAGAACTAATGACTGCATATATTTGATGATTAAAAGTATGCAGAATTATTATAGTGAATTTATTACATTATCACAGCCAAAATGGCTGTGATAATGTAATAAACTCAGTATAATAAAAATTAATAAATTTATCCTAAAATTGAAAATTTCTCCCTCAAAGTATACTTTGCAATGTAGGTGAAATGGGCTACAGATGCACGACTATAAACTTCCTTCTAGAGCATGTGCTGAATATGAAATATCTAAATATCGGAAATACCTAAATATCGAGCAGTTTGAGTGGGCAGAGCTGTTGTAAATCATGGTTGATCCGCCTACTTAAGTTTATCCTTTCTGGAATGGATTTTGATACGTTAATTTTCCGACCAATCCAATCGACACAATGTCACTTTCAGATTAGGCCATTTAACCCTTACTACGCTGAATTAAATTTTGTCGTCTGCTGGAAATGTTTTATTTTCAATATTTCTCGACAAAAACATGGTTTTGACAGCACAAGAGAATCGTCTCAAGTGGAGACGATTCTCATGTGCTGTCAAAACCAGTTTTTTGTTAAGAATTAAAGCAAAAATGAAAAACAGCAGACGGCAATTTCCATGAACAGCGTAGGAAGGGTTAAGACAAGAGTTGTCAGAAGACACTGAAGAGTGCCTGTTAGAGAACCATTAGAGGACGGGATGTGTAAAATATCAAGAAGAGAGGTGAAAGGAAACCAGTGGATTTGTTACAGCATGATAGTAGAGCCTTATTGGAATGCATGCGTGAAATATTAAGAATGTTCGATGAAGGAAATAGAAGTTATAAGTAAGTGTTTGTTTGTTTGTTTGTTATTAGCCGATCTATTTATAGATCGGCTAATATATTGGTCATCCATCGAATTCTGAAAAAGTTTGTAGCAACCCTTTTCTCCGCTATTCGGTAATCTACGAACGCGAATTTTGCTGTATCACTTCCAAATTGCATCAACCGATAAAGTTTGCATTTTTGGCAATTATCTCCGTTTAAAACTTTAAATATAGCCAAATAACACAATTTTTAATACGTAATGAGCTGAACGCCGGAAGAGATTGAACCCGGAAGTTGTTGTTGTTGAAGTCCATAGTTGGCTCTAATGGCCATATACGCCAACATACGCCGATTATTGGGCTAATTTTAAAGCTTTTATTTATTAAACAGAACAAGTTTCAGCCACGTATAATCGCGTAAAATGTGTTTATTCGGCTAATTTATAATCGACCTCTGCTCAAAATCTCCTCCGACTAGCAACCCCAGCATCTCGGGTTTATCCCATTGGATCGCGTAACGCGTCATTTGACGCTAGTTAATATTCACAAAATTTTCCCCCAATCAAAACGAAGAATTGCCCTTCATAGCGAACTTTGATTTGTTTACGTATCATGCAGGGATGGCAGGGATGCATCCAGCACGCGCGATTGCGGCAATCCCCCTTAATTATTGTCAATGCCGCAAATTATTGATTGTCATGCGCCCGACATCGCGCAAAAAAAATTGATCAATTTTTTTTCTACATCAAATTTTATTTCCTATTAATATTTTTTTCGGGGCCCCAATTTTTCTAATAGAATTCAATTTTTTTTCTTGAGAATTTGGTTGGGGAGGAAATCAACACTTCTCTCACTTTTCCCTGAGATTCCGTAACTACTAAAATGTGGACATATATTGAACCCTGATTTGATCGGCTAATAACATCATGCTCTGCATGACTTTTCATTTGTTTGTTTGTTTGTTTGTTTGTTTGTTTGTTGGTGTTTAATGGCATATCAACAGCTAAGGTCATTTAAGGCCGGGCCAACGGGGTCGATCCTGTATTTAACCTGCTGCATTGCGGGAAAAATCCCAAAATTAGAACGGAATATTTACATCGAAAAACATATATATTCAGCCATATACAAAATTCCAAAGACGTATGTGAGGGCGAAACCAGGTCTCCAGTCGCGATTCCGGTAAGGATGAACCCCGATCATTAAATTACTCATCGCATGCTCCCACCTACCGGTATGTGACCTTGACCTTGGGATCAGCAGGGGCTGGATGGTCATTGATTTGACACAGCATTATAGTAGAGCCTTACAGAAATGCATGGGTGAAATATTAAGAATTTTTGATGATGGAAATAGAAGTTATAACATATATCTGTGATGTTAAGTTTTGTAAAGAGAGTAAGTATGTGACCTTGAACTTGGGATCAGCGGGGACTGGACGGTTGTGGATTTGTCACAGCATGATAGTTAGGAAATAAGAGGTTATAACATATATCTGTGATGTTGAGTTTTGTAAAGAGAGTAAGTATGTGACCTTGAACTTGGGATCGGCGGGGGCTGGACGGTCGTGGATTTGTCACAACATGATAGTAGAGCCTTAGAGGAATGTATGGGTGAAATATTAAGGATGAAGGAAATAGAAGTTTCTCTGATTCAGTTCAGTGTCGGATGCACGCACGGACGGACAACCTGACTCCAGTATACCCCCCACAACTCGTTGCAGGGTGTATAAATATCAAAACGATTGGTGAAAGGAAACAAATTGCCACCAACGTTAAGCTTATGAAAGCACTAAGACTGTGACCTTGACCTTGGAGTTAGCGAGGGTCTTAGAGTTGTGGATTTGTCACAGCATGATAGTGAATCATTAGAGAAAGGCATGTGTGAAATATCAAAACATTTGTTGAAAGGAAACAGAAATTATAACATATTTCCCCCAACATTAAGTTTTCGAGCTTTAAATTTTTTGAAGACGGACGGACGGACAGATGGACAGACAAATAGACGGACGGACAAAAACTGACTACGACTCCAGGGTATGCCATAAGCACTCCTTCCTTTGGAAGGCACACTAAAATGGGGCATTTTTTTGTTCTGAATGAGACGGAGCTCTTCTGCTCATCTGATCTCTACACGGTTTGCAAACTCTGCTATAGAGGGCTGTAGTGTTGAAAGCGTTAAAGATAAACAAGGGCATCGTTATCACTAAGCTAATCCCCTCAATGAAAGTCCTCAGTGACCTTGGGTGTTCAGACGCGGGGCGGGGTGCAAGTGAAACAATGTATCATCTCGAGACACACATTGTGGCCAAATGTTATTAAAATCAGTGAAGGGGTTCAGCAGTTATTGAGAAAACAAAACAATTTTTTTAACAAACACCTTATAAACATTTGTATTTATGCATTTCTAGTGGTAGATTCCTTTCACATACGTTTGCTTGCTGTATTTGTAATGCTTGTGTCTTAGGTTATATCAGGGGACTGCAAACTGCTGAAAGCTGAATTAAATTTTGTCGTCTGTACACTCCAGATAAGCTTTGTGTCTAAAGCGTACTATACACCCTGATTTCAAAATAATTGCGTATTTTACTTTTACAAATGGATTATTGATTTCTTTCATTACTAAATAGGTAACAAATGATAAAGAAATATAACAAATTTAAACATTCACTTAGTTGAGCTGCAAAAAGCAAACACCGTTTGCTTTTTGCAGCTCAACTAAGTGAATTTTCAACTTTATGACAGTATTTTCAATGCGCAGTGAATTTTTATTCGACCCCCGGTCATGGATTATCTCCCCCTTTTCGACTTAGAACTTCCCAATTTTGCCTGGTAAGAAGTAAATCCTTTTAACTGTAATAGCTGGGGACTTAAAACTTGGTGTGTGCCTTCCGTATGGTACGTAGAAGTGAATTTTGATTTTTTATTTGGCCCCTCGGTCATGGATTATTTACACTTTTCTAATTAGTATCAACTGTGCTCTGGTTCACATATTGGGTTTTTAACCCTTTCAACACCAAGTAACTTAATAGGATGTTCCATGTCAATGTTTCAGACTATTCCATTTATAAAAAGGGGATATTTTTTGTTCTCAAAAATATGAAAATTACTTTCAAACAGTGCAGATCCTGATGAGACGGCTCATCTGGATCTGCACTGTTTGCATATAGCGGGCTTTCGGGTTCAAAGGGTTAACAGTATTAACCCTTTCAACACCAAGTAACTTAATAGGATGTTCCATGCCAATGTTTCACGCTATTTCATTAATTTTGTTCATTCAAATTATCCCATTCTTCTAAAAGGGTAATCTGTACGACGTTTAAAATTATTAACAAACAGTGGAGATCCTGATGAGACGGCTCGTTACGAGCCGGCTCATCTGGATCTGCACTGTTTGCAAACATTGTCTCTATAGTGGTCTGTGGTGTTGAAAGGGTTAAGGAATTACATGTGAGAGAGCGTTTTAGTGACCGCAGCATTTCGTTCCTTAAATATCCAATATGTGAACAATAACAACCTTATAATTAGCCAGTTTTATAATGCAGTCTCCCATCTGAGTATTGATTTTCCATTTCCTGTCGAACAGGTAGTGATTAAATCTGGTTATATGCAACTTATTGGGGTTAAATCTTGCAATATGTGAAATAAGTGGAGCACGACACTGACAAGTGATTGCCAAGTAAGGCAAATTATAAATGGTCATAAATTGATATACAGTGCAGGGCTCCAGATAAGGAATTAGTAATTGAGTATTGTTACTCCATCATTTCTGAAGAAATTGGGTATTTCAAAATTTTAATTGTATAAAATAGAATCACACTACTGTTTACACATCAGTAGACCGCACTTATAAAATAGTTTGATTCTAATTTCTGATTTCAATTGGGTTTTTGGCAATTTTAATTGGGTATTTACGCAAATACGCACCTTATCTGGAGCTCTGCAGTGTATTCTAGTTTACATTGGCGCTTCTGTCTTCTTTGCGTAGACTATTTACATTTTTGGTTTGGCGGAAAGTAAACTGTAAGAACGTACCTTCATTAATACCGATTCACTGAGCTTTTCCCGATTGACGATCTTTATAGCGACCCGTTTGCCAGTTACGCAATGTATACCCAGTTTCACCAGACCTGCAAAATAGATAACAGCATATAATGGTAATGGTATGGTTACAATAACATTATTTCTGGCTGTGACTGGATAAATTTGGCTTATTATATTTCTGACCAATGTAGCTCCTGATCAAATAGCACACTCCTGTAGCCTGATAAGGATTTAAACTGTTTGCTAGATGCATGATGAATGTCACCTCGACTGAATGGCGAACAGTGTTGGCCCTGATCAGACTGCGTGGATGCGCAGGCTGATCTGGGGCTACACTGGTCGCATAACCTAATATTTACACTGACCTTGTATTCATAATGGAAACGCCCATTTAACGTATTGCATTTATATCCCAGTACATTACATTAGCCCCATATGACGTCGTCGTGCGACGTTGATTCGTTAAAGTTTGTTTGACGTCATTAAAATACATGACATTCATTGTCGTTGACCGGCAACGTTGCTGTTCCAGCACTTGCGATGAAATGACATTTTCAAATCTATCAGAAAATGCAGTGTAAATATAAGTAATAAAACCATGGGCTGTTGCGTTTACTGTGGGGCTACAATATATTTGGTCTGTTTCCAAGCCTCCGAATTACCTTGAAAGCAAAAGACACTACTAGCCCGGTATTCTCTATATTTGGGACACCATCAAGGTGTATGATCATGTGGTACTAACAACAACAATAAGTACCGATTCAAAGTACGTATTATTTTATGGTGTCCTTATTATGTAACAGATTTTAATGTAATATGGTGCATCAAACGCGTCTTGTTAAGCTGCATGTGGTGGTCTCTTTATTTTGGCCCAAACTTCTGTCGTTTTTGCGAAGAATCGATTTCCGTGTCAAAGACATGGAAATCAATTCTTCGCAAAAGCGCCATAAGTCTGTGCCAAACTCCCTAGACCACCAAATGCAGCTAAACAAGACGCGTTTTCTGCGCCATATTTCATCAAAATCCGTTGCATATTAAGGAAAATATCAAATAATACTTACTTTAGAGTGGGCGACATTGTTGTTGTTGTAACCACGTGATCATGCACCTTGACCATGTGTCTAGTGTGACCATATATGATACAGTGCAACCTCTCCAAATCAGACACAAAAAAAATATATAATGAATGATAATCTGCTATTTTTTAACTATTTGTAGCCCATAAATCTCCCTCAATCTCTCCTTAAACAATGTATTAATGTCGGACCTTTATATTTTACAAACAACAAGTCCGCTGGACCTGTGATAAAATTGAAATTGCGATCATCATTCAGTAGCGAAGTTAAATCCGTTCTGATTATCGTCTATCTGTCTGCATCTTCCATCATAGTCTGCTACCAAATTGGCAAAGAAATAGAAAATAATACTCCCAAAAATAAGTGTTGATGGTAACTTTCCCCCAATAGCTTACTGCACTTGATATACTACCAGTGTGCAATAGGGAACCAGCGAAGGTCATGTGTAAATCGATTCCTAGACTTACCGAAATTGAGTATATAGAGGATATTCATATTTTTGCAAGGATATGTTCATCGAGTGGTGTGAAATGTCCATATTTCACGAGTAGGCACTCGTGAAATATGGACATTTCACACCACTCGATGAACATATATGTCATATTTGTTGCAAAAAATGTGAAAAAAACCTACCTTAAATAGTATATTCTGGGCCTATCTTAGGCCTTATAAAACTATGTATCTAAGAGTACTGTTTCTGCACCACTCTGGTGAGTATGAGTTAAGTACAGACAAGAGACGAGGTGAATTTCCAATGGAAATGATTCTGAAGTGCTGTCAAAGCATGTTGTAAATTATTATAAAGTGCTGTCAAAGCATGTTTTTGATGATAAAAATGGAAAATAGAAAATAAACAGCAGATGAAAACAAATATTAAGATAGCGGTCTAAGGGTTAAATAACCCGGCCAAAACTGTTATATATCCTCTGAACATAAACATTGTTTGCACATTGGTGCCATCAGGTTACTTGGTTGGAATAAAGCGTGTTATATCAAGGCTATGACTGGGGAAATGGGACTTATGTGTTTTGCGACCAGTGTAGATCCAGATCAGTCTGACCAGGATCCGCACTGTTAGCCATTTCATCCATTTAACATCAAGTTTCTCACAAGCAATGTAGATCGCTATCAGGCGACATGAGTGTGCTATTTGACAAGAAGCGACACTGGTCACAGGAACATAAGCCACATATAAAGAGACTGCAACTATTGTATTGATCAGACAAATGTCCGATGTGATGGGTGAGCTGGATGTCGGAAAGATAGAGGATGTCAGACTTTCCGACACCAAATAATAACGTCATTAACCCTTTCACTCTGAAATATCTGACATGGCCAGTTCTGTTCTAATTCTTCTATTCCGTTCATCTTAAAGGGAGTGTAGAAAAATACTAAAATACAGACAAATACTGCAGATCCTGATGAGACGGCTCGTTACGAGCCGGCTCATCTGGATCTACAGTATTTGTAGATATTTAATTCTTGCCTGTGGGGATGAAAGGGTTAATCAATTAGCTAGAGCTCATGGCCCGTGATTTTGTAAATGTCTGAAAATGTTCTACAAATCTTTATTCAATATCAAACAATATGATTGGCTGACACTGCGAAACCTCAACCAATTGAATCTGATTTTCAGCATGAGAACAGAGTGCAAAAGTGCAAATTTAAGGTCATATAGAGACTGGACCACAGATTAAAGTCTCATCCAACAGATCAGTGGGATGGAAATACTGTGTAAGTATTGTTCATGCCTATGGTGAGGATTGAACTTGTAACCTGCAGTATTGAAGTACAATGCCATAGCCCCTAGGCCACAACCCAGTCCCGAACATAGCACAAGCTCAGAATGTATTATAAGTGTCACAGGGTGAGAAAAATGTGCTCCGGCCCAGGAGCTCGAACCCGGCACCTCTGGTTTACCGTACCATCGCTGGAGCCGACTGAGCTAGCCGGGCACGAATACACATCTTCTCCCCATAGTGAGTTATGTACTGTGACATACTTCCCCGCCAAATTGAAATTCGTCCCCAAATTCTATATTTAATTTGTATCTGAAATCCATTTTTTTGGTACAATTTTGGTAGTATTTGGCAATCACGGTCCCTCGTTGGGCGCCAAATGTCACAGAGCGAGAAAAATGTACTCCAACCCGAGACTCGAACCCGGGACCTCTGGTTTACCGTACCATCGTTCTAACCGACTGAGCTAGCCGGGCACGAATACATATCTTCTCTCCATAGTGAGTTATACGTACCATGACATAAGCACTGAGCTCTGTTTTATAAAACTTTCTGCCTTTCTGAGCGTGTTCTCCAAATCAGTATTCAATGCCAGACAGTTTGGTAGAGCACATCATTATGGTAGTCTTTTTCTACACTGATAAAATCTTGTTTTACCGGATCAATCTGATCATACAGCAAAACCTTGTACAGTGTTGTGTCTACTGTCTGTTCCGTATTTTGCTGCTGACTTTTGGCTATTAAACACCTCAAATAAAAACAAAATACTTAAATACAAGTACTTTTTCATCAATAACAAAAAGGTAATCCTCCAAATTTTATTTATCAAATACAGTGGAACCTCTCTAAACTGGACGCTGAGAAAGATTTTTTGTGCTTAATTTTGATAGTATTCCTTGCCCTTTATATCCAATGATAATGTCTGTTCATGATCACAAAGCACACAGGCGTGTCTTGACGTAGTCATCTGTCTGGTTTACAGTGGAACATCTCTAAACCGGACACCCTGGGGACCTCCCAGGGTGTCCGGTGTAGAGAGGTTACACTGTATTGATTTTTATTGTATGGGAATTTAACATGGGGGAAAGGAGGTGGAGAAGGTGAGGGACGAGCCATAATAAATAAATTGACTTTTAAACAAGAGTGCAGTAAGTCACAACATACGCCCGTCGAATATGGGCCAGACAACGAAGATGCAGAAATGTGAAGCTGTCACCAAGGCAAGATACCTTAACCCTTCCTACGCTGTTGACAAAAATTGCCATCTGCTGTTTTTCATTTTTGCTTTAATTCTTAACAAAAAACTGGCAGCACATGAGGATCGTCTCCACTGGAGACGATTCTCATGTGCTGTCAAGAAATGTCGAAAATAAAACATTTCCAGCAGACGACACCATTTAATTCAGCGTAGTAAGGGTTAACCCTTACACAGCTGTCTTAATGTTTTGTCGTCTGCTGTTTATTTTCTATTTTCCATTTTTATCATCAAAAACATGCTTTGACAGCACTTTAGAATAATTTACAACATGCTTTGACAGCACTTTAGAATAATTTACAACAAGGTTTGGCAGCACGTTTTTATTGCGAAATAAGGCAAGATATAAAAGCAACAGCAGACGACAATTGTTGTGTGTAGTGGTCTAAGGGTTAAGAGTTTTTTGTCAGAAAATGTGTGTATCTGCAGAACGTAATGGGCTAATAGATGACACTCACTCAAGCACTTCTATATGACATATGGCTTCAGTTGAAATTAACCCTTAGACCGCTGCTATCTTATTTTTGTTGTCGTCTGCTGTTTATTTTCTATTTTCCATTTTTATCATCAAAAACATGCTTTGACGACACTTTAGAATAACTTACAACATGCTTTGACAGCACTTCAGATCATTTCCATTGGAAATGATTCTGAAGTGCTGTCAAAACATGTTTTTATTGAGAAATAAGGCAAGATATAAAAGCAACAGCAGACGACAATTGTTGTGAGTAGCGTTCTAAGGATTAACTGACTGCAAATTAACCCTTTCAACCTTTGATATCATACATTGGCTTTTTATTTGAGCGCTATCGAATAATTATACAACCAACATCCAAATTTAAGTTCTTACAGCTGTTATGCAAATGAGCATAATTATGTTGGTCGTTGCACATATTTTGCGGGTTGAAATTTTTAAAACCACGGGTTCCATCAGCTTGATCGTCTTTTCAGTGTGATAAATATTTTGTTTGCTTTTTTGTGCTAAATGTATGTTATTGCAAATGTTTCCGTAGTCTAAGGGTCCGACGATTAATCGCCATACTTCGGTAGAAATCTATTTATCATTTTGGGTTTTCCAAGAATCTAACTAAAAACTGTGTTGTTGTTGTTGTTGCTGTGAAATTCCCACACTTATTTTTGCGAAACGTTTCCCCCTCTAGATTAATTACTAGTCTATGTATCATCCACAAACACATACTGCGAAGAATTTCAGGACGTTCAGTCCTTTGATTTCATAACAATTTTGGGACTATTCCATTGATGACGAAGATTTTCTTTTGAGCTGAATAATAGTGACAAATGCTGCAGATCCTGATGAGAACGGCTCGTTTCGAGCCGGTCATCTGGATCTACAGTGTTTGCATATATGTAAGCTTTCTGGCCTCTGGGGTTGAAAGGGTTACTGGCAGTTTCTGTAGTCTTAGAATATGTACTCTATAACTTACATGTTTCACAGAGTTGCAGAGATAACATTTAGCCAAAATCGTTAACGCAAATTTGACCGTGTACAAAGGACCTGCATGGGTTTGTTTGTTTATTGGTGTTTAACGGCCTATCAACAGCTAAGGTCATGTAAGGCCGGGCAAACGGGTTCGATCCCGTTTTAACCTGTTGCAAAATCCCAAAATCAGAACAGAATATTTACATCGAGAAAACATATATTCAGCCCTGAGATTAGAATAACCGGACCTGGTGCCAGATCCATACCACACCAAAGTCACTAAAATAGGATTACGAATAATCGAAATACTCACATAAGGGGTATAACCAGATTCATCTGTCACATACAAAATGCCAAAGACGTATGTGAGGGCCAAACCAGGTCTCAAGTTGGAATTCCGGTAAGGATGAACCCGGATCATCAAATTACCCATCACATTCAAAGCTGTAAGGCAAATTTTGCCAAACCTTTCAACTTCTAAGAATTTGACATTGACCTTGGGATTGTAGGCCGCATGGGCTATGGAATGAAAATATGGATGGTGATAAAGAAGTATATGAAGCTTCAAGTCAATCAGACTTAGGGCTGCAGAGATAATAGGTACCAGAAAACTAACATAAATCGGATGGACAAATGGACAAATGGACGGATGGGCAAATGGACGGATGGACAGCGGTATTCCCCGTTTTCAAAAGGGCATATACAAACCATGCAATAGAATTCAGAATCATTTCTCAAAATATCACTTCATGATATTAACTTTGATTATAATATTGACTTTTAAATCTAAAAGATTCAACCCAATAATAACAGTATTATCTCCATGGTGATAAAACCATTACTGTGCTGAATTAAAATTTGACGTCTGCTGTTTATTATTTATTGTCCATTTTTCTCATCAAAACCATGTTTTGACAATACTTTAGAATCATTTCCAATGGAAATGATTCTAAAGTGTTGTCAAACCATGTTTTTATTGAGAGAGAAAGACAAAACATAAATCGACAGCAGATTACAATCTACGTTTCCCGCGTTCTAAGGCTTAAAATATAAGAAAATCACTATCCATAAACGGAAACGTATGCCATTGTTTTTGCTGTATTTGTTTTTTATTTGTCCAAGCTGTGGGTCCTGCTTCCAACAATGTACAGTAATAGATTGCTTTGACATTGACAACATGATATATTTACATTTGGCTCATACGGCGATATGACAAAATGGGGCTTATTTCATCTATGACCAGTTTCGTCCCCAGCTAGTGTATACAGTGGAACCTCTCTAAACCGGACACCCTGGGCAACCCCCAGGGTATCCGGTTTAGAGAGGTTCCACTGTAGTTAAGCACTCGTTGAACAATTCTTTTCACTTTCAATCGTGAACAGACAGGACAATGACATAAATTACAGTGGAACTCGTTGAAATCCAAATCAATGGCGTCCATAGGCTCCACTGTACATCTCCTGGGATCATGATAACCCAATATGTAGCCTATTTCACCAACATTTATCTTACTTATCTAGCAAAGTATTCTTTGAGGGAGAAATTTTCAATTTAAGGATAAATTTATTAATTTTTATTATACTGAATTTATTACATTATCACAGCCATTTTGGCTGTGATAATGTAATAAATTCAGTATAATAATTCTGCATACGTTTAATCATCAAAAATATGCAGTCGTTAGTTCTATATGAAATAATGCATTTCGGGAAAAATAAATGATTACTCCCTCAAAGTATACTTTGCTAGATAAGTATACAGTGAAATCGCGATGACTCGAAATGCGATGGCTCGTAATGTCGGGCTCGCTCGAAATAGCATCGCGGTCCCGATAATGTTACCTATATGTTTAATTCAATTTACATGCGATGGCTCAAAATGCAACTCCTCAAAAAATGTGATCCCTCAAAACATTTTTCAAGTCCCGCGGACTCATTTCTCGCTATTTTGCTATATGATCAGTCGAAAGTCATGTTGAAGTTTGTGTTTGGCTAATTTTCACACCTCCACGTCCGACTTATTACGATCAAAGGCTGAGCCGAGCTCTACTGCACTTCCTAGTTAGGCAGAGATGACTGGTCGTGACGAAAAGGATATGCTCTACTGAATTTCCGATCAGTGCAGCATGAAATCGGCCTGCACATTCAGTTCAGGACCTGAAATGTTCGTCTTCGACAGCTATTCATGATGAATAATATAGTGAAATAGTAAACCCATATCACGTTGCAGGAGTCTGCAAGTTGATCAGCGTTTACATTGGTCACAAATTAAGTAAAGCACGTTTTGTTGTGTCGCAACATTTTACGATGATCAAGGTACCCTAAATTTTGTATTGCTTTTTGATACTCACTATTTCTGATTTCAATTGGGTTTTTGGCAATTTTAATTGGGTATTCAAGCAAATACGCAGCTTATCTGGAGCTCTGAGTGTTATGATTGTTGCCCCAGTACAAATCACTTAAAAGAACACTGTGCAATTATATTTAGTGCTACTAGTACCCATTTATATTCGAGCGCTAGCGAAGAATTATAAAACAAACATCCAAATTTGAGGTCTTACAGCTTTTATGCAAATGAGCTAATGTCGGTCGCAACACATATTTTGCGGGTTGAACTTTTTAAAAACACGGGTCTTACGCCGTAAAAAATAGTTCCAACAGCTAGATTGGCTTTTCATTAGTAAACAAGTATTGGCGTATAAACAAGTTGTCAGAAAAATGCCCTCTGCTATATATAATTAGTCTACTATATATAGCTGATCAAATATACGTTATGACATATATGCGACCAGCGTAGCCCCAGATCAGACTGCGTGCAGTCTAATCAGGGGCTGCGCTGGTCGCCATTCCGTCCATCAAACATTGTTGTGTCCTTGAAAAACATCTCTGATTAAATGATCACACACGATGACAAGGATCTTCACCGGACACAGATGTCCTAAAGCCTGTTTTTCCGTCGGATGGCCCATATATGGCTGCTGTGATTAACAGGAGTGTTGCCTCGCTAATTAAGCCATCCGTGACAGAAATGGTACATATGTCTATAACCAGTTTAGGTGAGTGGTTGGTCGGGCGAACGCGACGCCGTATATTAACGGTGGGGGTTTCTCCTTATAAGAATCACAACTTGCCTGGTTTGGTACGTTTTTATCTTTGGCTCTTTTGTTACCTGGGAGTTGAATTGGGTTATTGCCCATTATAAAAGTAGTAAGATTATTACTGATCCTACTGCTTTTGGGAGGGGGCCAAGTGATTCGGGTGTGGCGAGGACCTGGCATCAGATCAGGATTATTCTGATTTCAGGGCTGAATATATAGTTTTTTTATTGTAAATATTCTGTTCTGACTGGGATTTTCCCCGCATTTGTAAAGATAATATATGGGATTTAGTACTAAACCCATTGACACGGCCTTAAATGACCTTAGCTGTTGACAGGCCATTAAACCCTAACAAACAAACAAACAAACAAACTATAACCAGTTTAGATCAGATGTAGCTGCACATTTTCCGCTTTATAGGCAATAGCTTGCACTATATCACTACACCAGTCAACGGAATAACATTTCCATTTTGTGCACTAAAAAATAGCAATAATCTACAGGTGTCATGCTTCTAACAAGCAATATAGATCGTTATAAGGCTACAGGAGTGTGCAATTTGCTCAGGAGCTACACTGGTCACAAATCCCATAAGCCCCATTTCTCCAGTCACAGCCGCATATATGATCAGTCCATCAATTTCTGGATCATCCTCATGCCTAACATTTATAAGCCCTGATTGTCGCATATTACATATTAGGCCATACAAAGCTCTTTCTCTGTTAAGCGTCCGCATGCAGGTAGGTTTTTAGAGTGGTTCTGTGAAAAAAAAACAAAAAAAAAAACTCTATGCTATTTACTGGCGAAGTAATATGAAAACTGATTGGAGACGAGTGCATATTTTATATCTGTTCATGAATTTACACTTAAATATAAGTTTAATTAGAGTATTTTATTCTTAGTTTTTGGTGGCAGAAATTTAAATTTATGCTGAAAACTTCCTCAACCATTACATTCGTTTTTTTTATTCAAAACCTTGTTTGTTTTTACCGGATACGTAGGTAGGTTTTGACCATCTGGGTGGACGTTTAACAGAGAAAAATAATGCCATGGCCTTAGTATGAAAGAGTGAATAATAAACTTATGCGGTTATTGACTGCACAGAGCTCCAGTTAAGGTGATTAATTTGATCAACTTGGGGTGAAATTTTGTTATTTCTTCATCAAAAATGGCAAGTTGGGAGTGCTTTAGAATCGTCTCATTGAGACGATTCTAAAGAACTCCCAACTTGCCATATTTGGTGAAGAACTAAGAAAAATACCTCGAATATTTGGTCAAATTACGCACCTTAACTGGAGCTCTGACTGTAGGTTCAACTAGATTGGTCGATCAGTTCAACTAGATTGGTCGATCAGTTCAACTAGATTGGTCGATCAGTTCAACTAGATTGGTCGATCAGTCGTGGCTTACGGAATACCCCCCCCCCCCCGCGTGGGCCTAAATATGTAAAATAATTTCTAAGTGTGTGGGCTTGTGACCTTGACTCTGGGCTTAGCGGGCGCGGCATGAACGTGAATTTGTCACAGGGTGGTAGAGGTCCATTGGAGCAATGTGAGTGTGAAATGGGAAGCAGATCCGAGCAAGGAAGTAGAAGTTATAACCGATTTCTCTGATGTTAAGTTTTGTAAAGAGACTAAGTATGTGACCTTGACCTCAATATCAGCGGGGATTTGTCACAGCATGATAGTAGAGCCTTAGAGGAATGCATGCATGAAATATTAAGAATTTTCGATGAAAGAAATATAAGTTATAACATATTTCTCTGATGTTAAGTTTTGTAAAGAGACTAAGTATGTGACCTTGACCTTGGGATCAGCGGGGGTTGGACAGTCGTAGATATGTCACAGCATGATAGTACAACCTTAGATGAATGCACAAGTGAAATATTAAGAATTTGCAATGAAGGAAATAGAAGTTATAACTTATTTCTCTCATGTTAAGTTTTGTAACGAGACTAAGTATTTGACATTGACCTTGGGATCAGCGGGGGTTGGACAGTCGTGGATTTGGCACAGCATGGTAGTAGAGCCTTACAGGAATGCATGTGTGAAATATTAAGCATTTTAGATAAAGGAACTAGAAGCTAGAACATATTTTTCTGATGTTAAGTTTTGTAAAGAGACTAAGTATTTGACATTGACCTTGGGATCAGCGGGGGTTGGACGGTCGTGGATTTTGCACAGCATGTTAGTAGAGCATTACAGGAATGCATGTGTGAAATATTAAGCATTTTAGATGAAGGACATAGAAGTTATAACAATATTTCTCTGATGTTAAGTTTAGTGACGGACGGACACACGGACGTACCAACATTTTGGGTTTATGGGCTATTTGCTATATAAAAGATCAAAGGACTAGCCCCTAAACTTCAAAAGGTTTTATGGGCTAATGGTATAAGTTCAAAGAACTTCAAAGGAAACTAACCCTTACCCTAAGCTCCTAAACCCCTGATGTTTGCCCGTCCGGACGGACGGACGGACGGGACGGACGGACGGACGGACGGACGGACGGACAACCTGACTCCAGTATACCCCCCCCACAACTCGTTGCGTGGGGTATAATAACCCCACACCATGGTAGATATGCCATGTCCAAATTAACAGGTTCACAGAGTTTGGTCACTGTCAGCTGATAATTGAAGGGGTGCAACAGATTCTGCAAAAGTCAATAGGCATATCTCTATATAATTATGTTGTCATGTTTATCAGCTTGTTGGTGATAGATTTTATGTATTAAAATATCACGACAAATATTTAATGGTGTTTAACAGCCTGTCAATAGCGAAGGTCATTTTAGGCTGGGTTAACAGGGTGAAATCCTATAATATACAAGTACCGATAGGGGGAAAATATCAAAATCAGAACTGAATATTTACATCAAAAATATATATCCGGCCCTGAAATTAGAATAACCTAATCTAGTACTACGTCCTGACTCCAGAATCACTTAGCCCCACTTCCTAAAAGTAATAGGATTATCACTAATCTTAGTACTCTTTAATCTTAGTACTCTTGTAATGGGAATAATCAAATCAACTCTTAAATACCTGAGGGCCAAAACAGGGATTTCGGAATGCCAGTAAGGATGAACACTATCATTAAATTACCCTTTGCATGCTTGCAATGTTCCACCCGCTGCTGACCAAGGAGACAATTCTAATGAAATGCCAAGAAATGTTTTCATTTCGAAGCAAACCATTCAATAATTGCTGTCTGTTGATGTGTAAACAGTAGTGTGATTTAATTTTACCCAATTAAAATTTTGAAATACCCAATTGCTTCAGAAATGATGGAGTGACAATACTCAATTACTAATACCTTATTTTTACATGAAAACACATCTTGGTATTTCATTAGAATTGTCTCCAAGGAGACAATTCTAATGAAATACCAAGATGTGTTTTCGTTTAGAAGCTAACTATTGAATAAATGCGGTCTGTTGATGTGTAAACAGTAGTGTGATTTTATTTTTCCCAATTAAAATTTTGAAATACCCAATTGCTTCAAAAATGATGGAGTACAATACTCAATTACTAATACCTTATTTTTACATGAAAACACATCTTGGTATTTCATTAGAATTGTCTCCAAGGAGACAATTCTAATGAAATACCAAAATGTGTTTTCGTTTAGAAGCTAACTATTGAATAAATGCGGTCTGTTGATGTGTAAACAGTAGTGTGATTCTATTTTGCACAATTAAAATTTTGAAATACCCAATTACTTCAGAAATGATGGAGTGACACTACTCAATTACTAATTACTAATTGCTGATACCTTATCTGCAGCCCTGTAATACACCGACAAAGTCAAAGAGATAATTTCTGAAGGAAAAAAAAAAAAAATCTTAATTTCTCATCAGAAGTCTATGTGGTGACCACCATTTGAACCGTCTCATCGAGGCGGTTTAAATGAGTGGTCACAAATTATATTTTTATTGAGAAATAAGAAAAATAGAATATGCAAAACTAAGCACATAAGACATACATTGTGGCCAAATATTATCAAAATCGGTGAAGTGTTTCACGAGTTATCGAAAAATTAAAGGTGTTACTAATGTACGTACGCACGCACGCACGCACATACATACATGGACTAACGCTATATCCCTCTTGCCTATCGGTGAGGCGATAACTAAAATATTATTATAAGCAAAATTCAAATAAAATATGTCTGGTTTTGTCCAATATTTCTCAATGGAAGTACAATAGTGCCGAAGGTCACAATATATAAACCATCGAGGCATGGCCAGTCAAGAAGAGGAGACAACTCACTGAAAACCAATAGGGTTCTTCATCTTATGATAAACATGTGTACCAATTTGGTTATAGTCTGTCAAGTAGAACTCTACTGTCCATTCCACGTTTTGCTGCAGACAAACTTTTGGCTATTAAACACATTAAATCTAAAAAAGATTTAAAAGTAAGTACTTTTTTATCAATAACAAAAAAGTCACCTTCCGAAAAAAAATTATTTGATGAAATTCCATAAAATATTGATTTTATTGCGAAAAAACGATTTTCCTATTGACTCGTAAATACAGAAAATTGAAATATTCTTGTAAGCAAAATGCAAAAATAATAGCCCAGTTTTGCCAGATGACGGCCACATAATGCAACGTTATTCCGCATGCCGGCGGTGTCAAGTGGTGGCTGAAGTCAATTCCAGGAAGTCTTGTGGTACCCAGCGGCACTGTAAACCAATACGCTAACACGTTCTCCGCAACTAACAACACAGATTTTAGCAAAACAATTACTTTCTCTGATAAATCTGCTCCAAACTAACACATTGTGTGTGCTATAATTATGTGACGTCTCTCGTGAAATTGGGCTAATGGTCTCTGTGACCAATATGTTCCCCATTTTGTGTGGTATACTGATGTACAGGTATTAAAATTAATTTTGTTTTCTGTATTAACCCTTAGACCGCTACTCACAACAATTGTTGTCTGCTGTTGCTTTTATATATTGCCTTATTTCTCAATAAAAACATGTTTTGACAGCACTTCAGAAGTGATTCTGAAGTGCTGTCAAAGCATGTTGTACATTAGTCTAAAGTGCTATTAAAGCATGTATTTGATGATAAAAATAGAAAATAGAAAATAAACAGCAAACGACAAAAAAAATAATATAGCGGTGTAAGGGTTAACTTTATTTCTTACTGAAAATATATGTTGTTGATGAGACGGTTCAACTGAGTGGTAACAGTAACAATACAGTGCAACCTCTACAACAGCCACAGATAGATAGGACGGTTCAACTGAGTGGTAACAGTAACAATACAGTGCAACGTCTCTACAACAGCCACAGATAGATAGGACGGTTCAACTGAGTGGTAACAGTAACAATACAGTCAACTCTACAACAGCCCAGATAGATGGACGGTTCATAACTGAGTGGTAACAGTAACAATACAGTGCAACCTCTACAACAGCCACAGATAGATAGGACGGTTCAACTGAGTGGTAACAGTAACAATACAGTGCAACCTCTCTACAACAGCCACAGATAGATAGGACGGTTCAACTGAGTGGTAACAGTAACAATACAGTGCAACCTCTCTACAACAGCCACAGATAGATAGGACGGTTCAACTGAGTGGTAACAGTAACAATACAGTGCAACCTCTACAACAGCCACAGATAGATAGGACGGTTCAACTGAGTGGTAACAGTAACAATACAGTGCAACCTCTCTACAACAGCCACAGATAGATAGGACGGTTCAACTGAGTGGTAACAGTAACAATACAGTGCAAGTCTCTACAGCCACAGATAGATAGGCGGTTCAACTGAGTGGTAACAGTAACAATACAGTGCAACCTCTCTACAACAGCCACAGATAGATAGGACGGTTCAACTGAGTGGTAACAGTAACAATACAGTGCAACCTCTACAACAGCCACAGATAGATAGGACGGTTCAACTGAGTGGTAACAGTACATAACAGTGCAACCTCTCTACAACAGCCACTATAGATAGGACGGTTCAACTGAGTGGTAACAGTAACAATACAGTGCAACCTCTCTACAACAGCCACAGATAGATAGGACGGTTCAACTGAGTGGTAACAGTAACAATTACTGCAACTCTCTACACAGCCAGAGTAGATAGGGCGGTTCAATGAGTGGTAACAGTAACACAGTGCAACGTCTCTACAACAGCCACAGAATAGATAGGACGGTTCAACTGAGTGGTAACAGTAACAATACAGTACAACCTCTCTACAACAGCCACAGATTAGATAGGACGGTTCAACTGAGTGGTAACAGTAAACAATACGTGCACCTCTCTACAACAGCCACAGATAGATAGGACGGTTCAACTGAGTGGTAACAGTAACAATACAGTGCAACCTCTACAACAGCCACAGATAGATAGGACGGTTCAACTGAGTGGTACAGTAACAATACAGTGCAACCTCTACAACAGCCACAGATAGATAGGACGGTTCAACTGAGTGGTAACAGTAACAATACAGTGCAACTCTCTACAACGCACATAGATAGGCGGTTCAACGAGTGGTAACAGTAACAATACAGTACAACCTCTCTACAACAGCACGATAGATAGGACGGTTCAACTGAGTGGTAACAGTAACAATACAGTGCAACCTCTACAACAGCCACAGATAGATAGGACGGTTCAACTGAGTGGTAACAGTAACAATACAGTACAACCTCTCTACAACAGCCCAGATGTAGGACGGTTCAACTGAGTGGTAACAGTAACAATACAGTGCAACTCTACAACAGCAGATAGATAGGACGGTTCAACTGAGTGGTAACAGTAACAATACAGTACAACCTCTCTACAACAGCCACAGATAGATAGGACGGTTCAACTGAGTGGTAACAGTAACAATACAGTGCAACGTTCTACAACAGCCACAGATAGTAGGACGGTTCAACTGAGTGGTAACAGTAACAATACAGTGCAACCTCTCTACAACAGCCACAGATAGATAGGACGGTTCAACTGAGTGGTAACAGTAACAATACAGTGCAACGTCTCTACAACAGCCACAGATAGATGGACGGTTCAATGAGTGGTAACAGTAACAATACAGTTAACCTCTCTACAACGCCACAGATAGATAGGACGGTTCAACTGAGTGGTAACAGTAACAATACAGTGCAACCTCTCTACAACAGCCACAGATAGATAGGACGGTTCAACTGAGTGGTAACAGTAACAATACAGTACAACCTCTTCACAACTGCCACGATAGATAGGCGGTTCAACTGAGTGGTAACAGTAACAATACAGTACAACCTCTCTAACAGCCACAGTAGATAGGACGGTTCAACTGAGTGGTAACAGTAACAATACAGTGCAACCTCTACAACAGCCACAGATAGATAGGACGGTTCAACTGAGTGGTAACAGTAACAATACAGTACAACTCTACAGCCACAGATAGATAGGACGTTCAACTGAGTGGTAACAGTAACAATACAGTGCAACGTCTCTCAAACAGCACAGATAGATAGGACGGTTCAACTGAGTGGTACAGTAACAATACAGTGCAAACCTCTACAACAGCCACAGATAGATAGGACGGTTCAATGAGTGGTAACAGTAACAATACAGTGCAACCTCTCTACAACAGCCCAGATAGATAGGACGGTTCAACTGAGTGTAACAGTAACAATTTACAGTGCAACCTCTACAACAGCCACAGATAGATGGACGGTTCAACTGGTGGTAACAGTAACCTACAGTGCAAACCTCTCTCAACAGCCACAGATAGATAGGACGGTTCAACTGAGTGGTAACAGTAACAATACAGTACAAACCTCTCTACAACAGCCACAGATAGATAGGAACGGTTCAACTGAGTGGTAACAGTAACAATCAGTGCAACCTCTACAACAGCCACAGATGATAGGACGGTTCAACTGAGTGGTAACGTAACAATACAGTGCAACCTCTCTACAACAGCCACAGATAGTAGGATGGTTCAATGAGTGGTAACAGTAACAATACAGTGCAACCTCTCTAACAGCCACAGATAGATAGGACGGTTCAACTGAGTGGTAACAGTAACAATACAGTGCAACCTTACAACAGCCACAGATGATAGGGCGGTTCAACTGAGTGGTAACAGTAAAACAATACAGTGCAACCTCTCTACAACAGCCACAGATAGATAGGACGGTTCAACTGAGTGGTAACAGTAACAATACAGTGCAACCTCTACAACAGCCACAGTAGATGGACGGTTCAACTGAGTGGTAACAGTACAATACAGTGCAACCTCTACAACAGCCACAGATAGATATGACGGTTCACTGAGTGGTAACAGTAATACAGTACAAACCTCTCTACAACAGCCACGATAGATGGATTCAATGAGTGGTAACAGTAACAATACAGTGCAACCTCTCTACAACAGCCACAGATGATAGGCGGTTCAATGAGTGGTAACAGTAACAATACAGTGCAACCTCCTACAACGCCACAGATAGATAGGACGGTTCAACTGAGGTTAACAGTAACAATACAGTTACACCTGCTCTACACGCCACAGATAGATAGGACGGTTCACTGAGTGGTAACAGTAACAATACAGTGCAACTCTCTACAACAGCCACAGATTAGATAGGACGGTTCAACTGAGTGGTAACAGTAACAATCAGTGCAACCTCTCTAACAGCAACAGATAGATGGACGGTTCATGCGTGGTAACAGTAACAATACAGTGCAACCTCTACAACAGCCACAGATAGATAGGACGGTTCAACTGAGTGGTAACAGTAACAATACGTGGCAACCTCTCTACAACAGCCACGATAGATAGGAACGGTTCAAACTGAGTGGTAACAGTAACAATACAGTACAACCTCTCTACAACAGCCACAGATAGATAGGACGGTTCAACTGAGTGGTAACAGTAACAATACAGTGCAACCTCTCTACAACAGCCACAGATAGATAGGACGGTTCAACTGAGTGGTAACAGTAACAATACAGTACAACCTCTCTACAACAGCCACAGATAGATAGGACGGTTCAACTGAGTGGTAACAGTAACAATACAGTGCAACCTCTACAACAGCCACAGATAGATAGGACGGTTCAACTGAGTGGTAACGTAACATTACAGTGCAACCTCTCTACAACAGCCACAGATAGATAGGACGGTTCAACTGAAGTGGTAACAGTAACAATAGTGCAACGTTCTACAACAGCCACAGTAGATAGGACGGTTCAACTGAGTGGTAACAGTAAAATACAGTACAACCTCTCTACAACAGCCACAGTAGATAGGACGGTTCAACTGAGTGGTAACAGTAACAATACTGCAACCTCTCTACAACAGCCACAGATAGATAGGACGGTTCAATGAGTGGTAACAGTAACAATCAGTACAACCTCTCTACAACAGCCACAGATAGATAGGACGGTTAAACTGAGTGGTAACAGTAACAATCAGTACAACTCTACAACAGCCACAGATATGGACGGTTCAACTGAGTGGTAACTGTAACAATAAGTGCACCTCTACAACAGCCACAGTAGATAGGATGGTTCAACTGAGTGGTAACAGTAACAATACAGTACAACCTCTCTACAACAGCCACAGATAGATAGGACGGTTCAACTGAGTGGTAACAGTAACAATACAGTGCAACGTCTCTACAACAGCCACAGATAGATAGGACGGTTCAACTGAGTGGTAACAGTAACAATACAGTGCAACCTCTAACAGCAGATAGATAGGACGGTTCAATGAGTGGTAACAGTAACAATACAGTGCAACCTCTCTACAACAGCCACAGATAGATAGGACGGTTCAACTGAGTGGTAACAGTAACAATACAGTGCAACCTCTACAACAGCCACAGATAGATAGGACGGTTCAACTGAGTGGTAACAGTAACAATACAGTGCAACCTCTCTACAACAGCCACAGATAGATAGGACGGTTAAACGATGGTAACAGTAACAATACAGTACAACCTCTACAACAGCCACAGATAGATAGGACGGTTCAACTGAGTGGTAACAGTAACAATACAGTGCAACCTCTACAACAGCCACAGATAGATAGGACGGTTCAACTGAGTGGTAACAGTAACATCAGTGCAACCTCTCTACAACAGCCACAGATAGATAGGACGGTTCAACTGAGTGGTAACAGTAACAATACAGTGCAACCTCTCTACAACAGCCACAGATAGATAGGACGGTTCAACTGAGTGGTAACAGTAACAATACAGTGCAACCTATAACAGCACAGTAGATAGGACGGTTCAACTGAGTGGTAACAGTAACAATACAGTGCAACCTCTCTACAACAGCCACAGATAGATAGGACGGTTCAACTGAGTGGTAACAGTAACAATACAGTACAACCTCTCTACAACAGCCACAGATAGATAGGACGGTTCAACTGAGTGGTAACAGTAACAATAGTGCCTCTCTACAACAGCCACAGATAGATAGGACGGTTCAATGAGTGGTAACAGTAACAATACAGTGCAACCTCTACAACAGCAGATAGATAGACGGTTCAACGAGTGGTAACAGTAAACAATACAGTACAACCTCTCTTACAACAGCCACAGATAGATAGGACGGTTCAACTGAGTGGTAACGTAACAATACAGTGCAACCCTCTACAACAGCACAGATAGATAGGAACGGTTCAACTGAGTGGTAACAGTAACAATACAGTGCAAACTCTCTACAACAGCCACAGATAGATAGGGACGGTTCAATGAGTGGTAACAGTAACATACAGTACAACTCTCAACAGCCACAGATAGATGGACGGTTCAACTGAGTGGTACAGTAACAATACAGTGCAACCTCTACAACGCAGATAGATAGGACGGTTCAACTGAGTGGTAACATAACAATACAGTGCAACCTCTCTACAACAGCACAGTAGATAGGACGGTTAACTGAGTGGTAACAGTAACAATACAGTGCAACCTCTACAACAGCACAGATAGATAGGACGGTTCAACTGAGTGGTAACAGTAACAATACAGTGCAACCTCTCTACAACAGCCACGATAGATATGACGGTTCAAACTGAGTGGTAACAGTAACAATACAGTACAACCTCTACAACAGCCACAGATGATAGGAACGGTTCAACTGAGTGGTAACAGTAACAATACAGTGCAACCTTCTACAACAGCCACAGATAGATAGGACGGTTCACTGGTGGTAACAGTAACAATACAGTGCAACCTCTACAACAGCCCAGATAGATAGGACGGTTCAACTGAGTGGTAACAGTAACAATACAGTACAACCTCTCTACAACAGCCACAGATGATAGGACGGTTCACTGAGTGGTAACAGTAACAATACAGTGCAACTCTCTACAACAGCCACAGATAGATAGGACGGTTCAACTGAGTGGTAACAGTAACAATACAGTGCAACCTCTCTACAACAGCCACAGATAGATAGGACGGTTAACAAATGAGTGGTTACAGTAACAATACAGTGCAACCTCTACAACAGCCACAGATAGATAGGACGGTTCAACTGAGTGGTAACAGTAACAATACAGTGCAACCTCTCTACAACAGCACAGATAGATAGGAGGTTCAACTGAGTGGTAACAGTAACAATACAGTACAACCTCTCTTACAACTGCCACAGTAGATAAGGTTCGGTTTCTGAGTGGTAAAAGTAACAATACAGTGCAACCTCTCTACAACAGCCACAGATGATAGGACGGTTCAACTGAGTGGTAACAGTACAATACAGTACAACCTCTCTACAACAGCCACAGATAGATAGGACGGTTCATGAGTGGTAACAGTAACATACAGTTGCAACGTCTCTACAACAGCACAGATAGATAGGCGGTTCAATGAGTGGTACAGTAACAATACAGTGCAACCTCTCTACAACAGCCCAGATAGATAGGACGGTCAACTGAGTGGTAACAGTAACAATACAGTGCAAACGTCTCTACAACAGCCACAGATAGATAGGACGGTTCAACTGAGTGGTAAACAGTAACAATACGTACAACTCTACAAAGCCACAGATAGATAGGACGGTTCACTGAGTGGTAACAGTAACAATACAAGCAACTCTACAACAGCCACAGATAGATAGGACGGTTCACTGAGTGGTAACAGTAACATACAGTACAACCTCTCTACAACAGCCACAGATAGATAGGACGGTTCAACTGAGTGGTAACAGTAACAATACAGTAACCTCTCTACAACAGCCACAGATAGATAGGACGGTTCAAACTGAGTGGGTACAGTAACAATACAGTGCAACCTCTACAACAGCCACAGATAGATAGGATGGTTCAACTGAGTGGTAACAGTAACAATACAGTACAACCTCTCTACAACAGCCACAGATAGTAGGACGGTTCAACTGAGTGGTAACAGTAACAATACAGTGCAACGTCTCTACAACAGCCCACAGATAGATAGGACGGTTCAATGAGTGGTAACAGTAACAATACAGTGCAACCTCTACAACTTGCCACAGATAGATAGGACGGTTCAATGAGTGGTAACAGTAACAATACAGTGCAACCTCTCTACAACAGCCACAGATAGATAGGAGGTTCAACTGGAGTGGTAACAGTAACAATACAGTGCAATCACAACAGCCACAGATAGATAGGACGGTTCAACTGAGTGGTAAACAGTAACAATCAGTGAACCTCTCTATAACAGCCACAGTAGATAGGACGGTTCAACTGAGTGGTACAGAATACAGTACAATCTCTACAACAGCCACGATAGATAGGACGGTTCAACTGAGTGGTAACAGTAACAATACAGTGCACTCTAACACGCCACAGATAGATAGGACGGTTCAACTGAGTTGGTAACAGTAACAATACAGTGGCAACCTCTCTACAACAGCAGTAGATAGGACGGTTCAACTGAGTGGTAACAGTAAACAATACAGTGCAACCTCTCTACAACAGCCACAGATAGATAGGACGGTTCAACTGAGTGGTAACAGTAACAATACAGTGCAACCTCTACAACAGCCACAGATAGATAGGACGGTTCAACTGAGTGGTAACAGTAACAATACAGTGCAACCTCTCTACAACAGCCACAGATAGATAGGACGGTTCAACTGAGTGGTAACAGTAACAATACAGTACAACCTCTCTACAACAGCCACAGATAGATAGGACGGTTCAACTGAGTGGTAACAGTAACAATACAGTGCAACCTCTCTACAACAGCCACAGATAGATAGGACGGTTCAACTAGTGGTAACAGTAACAATACAGTGCAACTCTACAACCACAGATAGATAGGACGTTCAACTGAGTGGTAACAGTAACAATTCAGTACAACCTCTCTACAACAGCCACAGATAGATAGGACGGTTCAACTGAGTGGTAACAGTAACAATACAGTGCAACTCTCTACAACAGCCACAGATAGATAGGACGGTTCACTGAGTGGTAACAGTAACAATACAGTGCAAAACTCTCTACAACAGCCACAGATAGATAGGACGGTTCAACTGAGTGGTAACAGTAACAATACAGTGCAACCTCTACAACAGCCACAGATAGATAGGACGGTTCAACTGAGTGGTAACAGTAACAATACAGTACAACCTCTACAACAGCCACAGATAGATAGGACGGTTCAACTGAGTGGTAACAGTAACAATACAGTGCAACCTCTACAACAGCCACAGATAGATAGGACGGTTCAACTGAGTGGTAACAGTAACAATACAGTGCAACCTCTCAACAGCCACAGTTAGATAGGAGGTTCAACTGAGTGGTAACAGTAACAATACAGTGCAACCTCTCTTACAAAGCCACGATAGATAGGACGGTTCAACTGAGTGGTAACAGTAACAATACAGTACACTCTACAACAGCCACAGTAGATAGGACGGTTCAATGGAGTGGTAACAGTAACCAATACAGTGCAACTCTCTACAACAGCCACAGATATAGGACGGTTCACTGAGTGGTAACAGTAACAATACAGTACAACTCTCTACAACGCCACAGATAGTAGGACGGTTCAACTGAGTGGTAACAGTAACAATACAGTGCAACCTCTCTACAACAGCACAGATAGATAGGACGGTTCAAATGAGTGGTAACAGTAACAATACAGTACAACCTCTCTACAACAGCAGATAGATAGGACGGTTCAATGGGTGGTAACAGTAACAATACAGTGCAACCTCTACAACAGCCACAGATAGATAGGACGGTTCAACTGAGTGGTAACAGTAACAATACAGTGCAACCTCTCTACAACAGCCACAGATAGATAGGACGGTTCAACTGAGTGGTAACAGTAACAATACAGTGCAACCTCTACAACAGCCACAGATAGATAGGACGGTTCAACTGAGTGGTAACAGTAACAATACAGTGCAACCTCTCTACAAACAGCCACAGATAGATAGGACGGTTCAACTGAGTGGTAACAGTAACAATACAGTGCACGTCTACAACGCCACAGATAGATAGGACGGTTCAACTGAGTGGTAGTAACAATACAGTGCAACCTCTCTACAACAGCCACAGATAGATAGGACGGTTCAATGAGTGGTACAGTAACAATACAGTGCACGTCTCTACAACAGCCACAGATAGATAGGACGGTTCAACTGAGTGGTAACAGTAATACAGTGCAACGTCTCTACAACAGCCACAGATAGATAGGAACGGTTCAATGAGTGGTAACAGTAACAATACAGTGCAATGTCTCTACAACAGCCAACGATAGATGGACGGTTCAAATGAGTGGTAACAGTAACAATCAGTGCAACTCTACAAACAGCAGATAGTTAGGGACGGTTCAACTGAGTGGGTACAGTAACAATACAGTGCAACGTCTCTACAACACACGATAGATAGGACGGTTCAACTGAGTGGAACAGTAACAATACAGTGCAACGTCTACAACAGCCACAGATAGATAGGACGGTTCAACTGAGTGTAACAGTAAACAATACAGTGCAACCTCTCTACAACAGCCACAGATAGATAGGACGGTTCAACTGAGTGGTAACAGTAACAATACAGTGCAACCTCTCTACAACAGCCACAGATAGATAGGACGGTTCAACTGAGTGGTAACAGTAACAATACAGTGCAACCTCTCTACAACAGCCACAGACAATAAGGAGTTATACAGTGCAACCTCTCTACAACAGCCACAGATAGATAAGTATACTTTGAGGGAGACATTTTCAATTTAAGGATACATTTATTAATTTTTATTATACTGAATTTATTACATTATCACAGCCATTCTGGCTGTGATAATGTAATAAATTCAGTATAATAAATCTGCATACTTTTAATCATCAAATATATGCAGTCGTTAGTTCTATATGAAATAGTGCATTTCTGGAAAATAAATGATTTCTCCTTTAAAGTATGTTTTGCTAGATAAGTATACTTTGCAAGTTTGATGAAATCGGCTACAGGACAACACAATAAGGAGTTATACAGTACAACCTCTCTACAACAGCCACCCATGGGAAGACGCAAAACTGGCTGTTGTAGAGAGGTGTCTGTTGTAGGGAGGTTAATGCCGAATTAAATTTTGTCGTCCGCTGTTTATTTATTTTCTTCGATAATTCTCATGAAAAACATGCTTTGGCAACATTTTAGAATCATTTCCAATTCTAAAATGCTGTAAAAAATATGGTTTTATTGATAAAGAAGGCAAAAGCAACAGCAGACGACAATTTTCGTGCTCAGAAGTCTAAGGGTTAAATACAGAGGAAATCATCCATTTTGGATATAAAATAGCCGCTGTTATAGAGAGGGTGTTGTTGTAGAGAGGTAGCTGTTCGGGGAGGTTTGACTGTACATACTTTTGTTTAGCTGCACGTTTTCTGCTTTAGAGGCAACAGGTTGTACTATATCTACACCACGCTACACAGTAAAAATGTGCGTAATAACACTTCGCGCACTAAAAAGCCTGCAGGGTGTTGACGTTCATACTTGTTATTGAGAGGTAATTCTACAATATGATACAAAAATATTACCATAATCTTACCTAATAAAGTGTGTATTCGCAAAATTCTTAAGTCACTCTCCACGAAGTAGAAAGTAAACAAAGAACGCATCAAATGCACATTTGGAAAGACTACTGCGTCATAACTCTTATGTAATGCAGTGTCGTGAAATGTAATTAGAGTTATGTACTCAGAACAAACTTTTGTTAACAAATAATAAAAGAAATTATATCTTCAACATGAAATAGGTTAAAGAATGAGATCAGCTAGGTAGAAATGGAACAAGAGGCCCAAATGGCTTGTATCGCTCACCTAAAAGCCTCCATAGTGGTCATCTTGATTTCACAAAGACTCTTCACTTACAACTTCAAATGTTCCACAGAATTTGTTGGTACCTTCTGATCTAACATATATTGCGAATGTGCATGTGATTTACTGCTATACCTTCGATTTGATATATAAAATGACCATATTCGGTCAAAAATAAAATTTGACCCCTATTTGACCCCTCGGGCCATGACCATTTTTTACCCAGAGGCCACCATATGAACAAATCTGAATCAGCGTTAACTATCCATCATTCATACAAAGTTTCGTCGAAATCGGCCTGGCGGTTTGTGAGAAGAATTTTTTGACAATTTGACCTACTTTTCAACGGCGGACATCTTGGATTTGGTGATGACCTCCATTTTAACAAAAATGGACAGGCTTCACCCACAGACCATTACAGTTAAGTTTGGCCAATATCGGCCAAGCAGTTCACAAGAAGAATACGTTTGAAAACTACCTTTAGTAAAGAACAACTTTTTTACCTTTCGGTGGCCATCTTGGATGACAAAATCATCTGATTTAGACAAAAAATGCTCCAGAGTGATAGACTAGTCGATATCCTTCGATTTGATATATTATATAACCATATTCGGGCAAAAATATAATTTGACCCCTAGTTGACCCCTCGGGCCACGCCCATTTTTGACCCAGGGGCCACCATATGAACAAATCTGAAACAGCGTTAACTATCAATCATTCACACCAAATTTCGTCGAAATCGGCCTGGAGGTTTGTGAGAAGAAGATTTTTTGACAATTTGACCTACTTTTCAACGGTGGACATCTTGGATTTGGTGATGACCTCCATTTTAACAAAAATGGACAGGCTTCACCCACAGACCATTACAGTTAAGTTTGGTCAATATCGGCCAAGCAGTTCACAAGAAGAATACGTTTTAAATCTTTAGTAAAAGAACAACTTTTTTACCTTTCGGTGGCCATCTTGGATGATAAAATCATCTGATTTAGACAATAAATGGTCCAGAGTGATCAACTAGTCGATACCTTCGATTTGATATATTATATGACCATATTCGGGCAAAAATATAATTTGACCCCTAGTTGACTCCTCGGGCCTCGCCCATTTTGGACCCAGGGGCCACCATATGAACAAATCTGAAACAGCGCTAACTATCGATCATTCATTATCGCCGGAAATTCGCCTGCGGTCGTGACGTTCTGATCCCCGTCGTGAAAGGTAAGATTTTTTAAGAATTTGACCTACTCTCAACGGCGGCCATCTTGGATTTGGTGATGACCTCCATTTTAACAAAAATTAACAGGCTTCAACCACAGACCATTACAGTTAAGTTTGGCCAATATCGGCCAAGCAGTTTACAAGAAGAAGACGTTTGAAATCTTTAGTAAAAGAATGACCATTTGAACTATCGGTGGCCATCTTGGATGACGTAATCATATGATTTAGACAGAGTGATTGTCTCGTCGATACCTTCGATTTGATATATTACATGACTATATTCGGTAAGAATTTGACCTACTTTTCCATGGCGGCCATCTTGGATTGTCGATGACCTCCATTTTAACAAATCTGAAATTGCATCACCCATATATCATCCCTGTGAAGTTTGACCAATATCGGCTCAGCAGTTCGGGAGAAGAAGATGATTGAAAATGTTCACGGACGGACGACGGACGACGGGACGACGGACGACGGACGACGGACACTTTGCCATAACAATAGCTCATATGAGCTTTGCTCAGGTGAGCTAAAAAACCTCTCATATTTGTGCACATGCGAAAGCTCCATGTATAAGTGAAAGTAAATAGGTTTAACGTCCCAGCAACAGTCATTTAGGGAGGGGACCTCAGTTTCAAGTCTTATCTGAAAGACCAGTGAGATGGAAATACTATGAAAGTATTTTTTGATGTCCAGGGGCGAATAAGAACCCATAACCTCCAGATTGGGTGTTCTAACCCCTAGGCTACAAAACATCCTTGACGGCTCCAAGTAATATAGATATATAAATTGGCCGATTAGGGTGTACACAGTTCACCCTTCAGTACATCATTCATGTTTCCTCTAGTGAACTGATCAGGATATATACAAACCAAACGTTTTTGTAACTGTCAACCATGTATGAGACAAGCCTTGTGTGATGTTGTACCGGATATATCATTATAAATATTTGCAACAATATTTTCTGTAAATAATGTCGAAAGGTGACAAATATTCATTGCGAATGCGGAATTCCGCATTTGCTATATACATTTTGTCAACTTTCGATGTCATTTACAGAAATTGTCACAGTTTCTATAACTATTTTCTTAGATACAAAATCACATATAGCTCGTCTCATCATATAATAGCAGGAAATAACAATCTTGAAATCAATAGCATTGTTCATATTGATGACTGTGACTGGAGAAACTGGGCGTATGGGCTTTCCAGGTTGCTATTACGTCAATGAAACGCCTGTCAACCAAATATTAACTCTTTGCATGCTGGGAAATTTGTGGGCTATAAATAGTTCATTATATTTTTAGCCAGGTTTTTTGAAAAAAAATCCAGGCTGTTGGATTGGCGAAAGCCGGGCGGGCGGGCGGGGTGGGCGGGCGGGCGGGCGGGCGGGCGGGCGGGCGGGCGGCGGGCGGGCGGGTGGGCAGGCGGCGGGCAGGCGGGTGGCGGTGGCGGGTGGCGGCGGGCGGCGTCCACAATCAATGTTAAGTTTTCGTGTTTGAGTCGATTTCTTTGTTACTGTACCACCTAGGACCACCAAACTTTCACAGCTTCATAATCAAGGGGTGCCCACCACATATCACTATCCAACATGTTACTTTTTTTTAACTTGACCCATTTTTTCCGCGCAGTCGACTTAGCCATTTTCAATGTTAAGTTTTCGTGTTTACAATGTTAAGTTTTCGTGTTTAAGTCCATTTCTTTGGTACTGTACCACCTAGGACCACCAAACTTTCACAGCTTCATAATCAAGGGGTGCCCACCACATATCACTATCCAACATGTTACTTTATTTTTAACTTGACCCATTTTTTCCGCGCAGTCGACTTAGCCATTTTCAATGTTAAGTTTTCGCGTTTACAATGTTAAGTTTTCGTGTTTAAGTCCCCCTTTCTTTGGTACTGTACCACCTAGGACCACCAAAACTTTCACAGCTTCATAACCAAGGGGTGCCTACCACATACAACTATCCAACATGTGACCATTTTTTTACCTTCACCTATTATTTCTACGTAATTGACTTAGCCATTTTCAACGTTAACTTTTTAACGTACGTCTGGTTAAAGTTTTTTGCTTAAAACATTTTCGTTATACTATATCTCTGCAACTGCTTCGCCCATTACCTTGAAACTTCACATGGGTGTTTATCATCATCCATATTTTCATTCTACCCCCCAACCGTGCTGCCCCTGTGCCCAATGTCAAGGTCAAATTACTTTGAATTCTTTTGTTAAAGCTTTTTCGTGTACTATATCTCTGCAACTGCTTCACCCAATACCTTGATACTTCACATGGGTGTTTATCATCATTGTCGCACCCGCTTGCAGAAAGCGCGATATCGTCGGTATTTTGGCATACGTCCGTCCGTACGTCCGTACGTCCGTACGTCCGTGTGTCCGGTTAAAGTTTTTTCGTTAAAGTTTTTCCATCTACTATATCTATTTTTTTAGTGTCCATGCCTCACCCCAAAGCGCGACATGCAGGCCACGGCCATCTAGTCTACAAAAAGTGCGTATAATTATGTTATCCAAGTGTCTATGCTTGGAAAAAACCTGGCCTTCGTGGCTTTGCCTCGTTTCTTGTCTTTTATTTCTCCTTATAAATGTCATGAATATGTCTTGGAATTTCATTAGAATTGTGTCCAGAGGACACAATTCTAATGAAATTTCAAGACATATTTACAGAGAAATAAAACATATACTCCTAATTCGTTTGGCGGATATTTTCGCCACTAGCATGCAAAGAGTTAAAATTGCCAAAAACCCAATTGAATATCAGAAGTAGCGAGTATCAAAAAGCAATACAATTTTTGTGGTACCTTTATCATGCTGCAGAAAACAATAAACAGACCCCAAATATAGCATATTTTTCTTATTTTCCATGAAAACACATCTTGGTATTTCATTAGAATTGTCTCTAATGAAATGCCAAGACATGTTTTCATTTCGAAGAAAGCTATTCAATAATTGTGGTCTGTTGATGTGAAACAGTAGTGTGATTTTATTTTACCCAATTCAAATTTTGATAAATGATGGAGTGACAGTGATACTCAATTACTAATTCCTTACCTGAAACCTTTCGTTAACAATCGCCGAGTACCTACACTGGTCATGCATTAAATAAGCCCAATTTCTCCAGTCACTGCCACATTTACAGAGGAAAGGCAGTTGGAAAGCCAATCTTCGATGAAATCCTCTTATACTGATCTGCCATACATAAATGTACCAGTATACGGCATTAGATGTAACATCAACATGACAACGCAAATGGAATACCTTAAATTCATACTTGGCTGTGACTGGTGAAATGGGGCTTATGGTATTTGTGACCAGTGTAGCTTCTGATCATATAACACACTCCTGTAGCCTAATAATGCTCTATATTGGTTATTACAAGCCTGGCGGGTGTTTCACTGACAGAATGGCGAACAGTGCAGATCCTGATCAGACCGTGCGGATGCACGGGCTGATCAGGATCTACATTGGTCGCAAAACCCATAAGCCCCATTTCTCCAGTCACACCCACAAATAAAGCGCACCAGCCATGTATAATGTGCACCTGTGTACATGCACCCGTGTATAACGCGCACCAGTGTACATACACCCGTGTATAACGCGCATCTATATGACATGCAAACTTTCAGCAATATTCTGATTGAATGTGGAATCTTCCCCATCCGATTTCTCTATTCACTGATCAAATTACCAATTTGTAGATCTATGTATTTTGCATTCTGTTTTTCATATTTCTCAATGAAATCATTGCTGTAACCACGTATTTGAAGTGGCAGGAGGAGCAATACCTCGAAAAGTGAAAGCAGATCTTCATCTATAAGAGGTGAAAAAACTATGACAATATGCTCTTTAACCTACATAAGGATCTACGGTCTACAGGATATGAAACATCACATTTTTCTCGGAAAACCTGATGTGTCTACCACCTGTTATGATTGTTTGGGAGGATTATGTTGACGCATGTGTGACTTGCTAGGTCCTTACATATTGAATACCAGTTGATGCATGCATGTCCTGCTACCTTGCGCAATTAAGCGATGTAATACCAGCAAGCCTATTCGAAAATGGCTAAAATTCAATGTGTTAATATTGAGGATATGAAACAGAAAATGTACATATTTATAGCTTAAAAGTAGTCTATCCTATCAAGAAATGGTTAATCTTGTGTTAGTACAAAAGAAATCATCCAAATATAGCAAGAAATCAAAAAGTAGCAGCACAAGAACTATGGTGCAAGTTTTGCGTGATTGGCTGGTGAACTCCCTGTTTCTAGCTTGAATTTAAAGGCACAACTGCCGAGCACTCGCTGTAAATTCAAACTACCTCGCTGGTCGGACCCTCAAGGTCGCTTCGGCGAGCAAAGGCGTTCAGAAGCAAAGCGGTCAAAGTGCTCGCGAGCGCCAGGGCTGCTGAACACACCTCGGGTAACCGTAATCGATAAATGCCGAATATAACAAGTTTCTCGTCTCTCTCCATGTCTCCATATCAAACAGGATACTGATTCACAGATATCAAAATTTACCAAATTTCTTTCTCTATTTTCCTAATTTCACATCAAACGTTTTTGTTGTTACGACTCATTTAAACCATCTTGTTGAGACGGTTCAAGTGAGTGTTTGTTTGTTTGTTGGAGTTTAACGGCCTATCAAGAGCTAAGGTCAATTAAGGCCGGGTCAATGGGTTTAGTACTAAATCCCATATATTACCTGTACAAGTACATTACATGTTCAAGTACATGTACAAATGGGGGGAAAATTCCAAAATCAGAACTGAATATTTACAATAAAAAAAATATGTATTCAGCCCTGAAATCAGAATAATCCTGATCTGATGCCAGGTCCTCGCCACACCAGAATCACTTGGCCCCCTCCCAAAAGCAGTAGGATCAGTACTTTTATAATGGGCAATAACCCAATTCAACTTCCAGGTAACAAAAGAGCCAAAGATAAAAACGTACCCGAGGGCCTAACCAGGCAAATCGTGATTCCTACAGGGAGTAACCCCTACCGTTAATTTACGCCATCGTGTCCGCCCGACCAACCACCCACGTTCAAGTGAGTGGTAACAACATATACTATTGGTAAAAGATAAGAAAACTTTCATGATGAGAAAATCTGTATCTTCAGCATGAAAGGGATAACATTTACTGCAGTGAGAAGTTCTTTTCAATGCAAGTACTAGTCAGTTTTCTGTCATGCAGTACTAAGTCTGTGTACAGTCATTCTTTTCAATGCAAGTATAGTTTGTGTCAGCAGTTCTTTTCAATGCAAGTACTAGTTTGTGTACAGTCGTTCTTTTTCAATCATAGTGTTCAGTCAAGTGTACGTATAGCTAATTTAATTTTATTTATATTAATTTTATAAAGTCAACTAGTGTCTATAAGTGAATGATACTTCTGTAGATGCTATATTATCATCATTTCACAACTAAAAGTCGTAATGTCTCACAAACTGTGCTTCTTGGTATAGTGATAACGTTAATACACTATCAAATTATCTCCCCTCTTTTTTCATGTCCTTACTTTAAAGGAACATGCCCACTCAGTAGGCACAAAATGTTTTTTTTTTTTCATTTATTTTCTTTTTAGTCACAAGCATACATATTACATAATTGGAAGGATATACATGTGTAGTCACAAAATGTTCTTTATGGGAATTAAATAAGTGTATAATTGTGACATTATTCCACCAGTTCTAAATATTACCAGTGCCCGCTATACAGATATAATCATTTAATAATATTTATTTTACTGATAGTGACGCATGGTGGTATCAGGCTATTTTCATATGCAAATTATGCATGATATTTTTTTTATTATTTATACTAATGAAATGTTTCACCTAAAAAATAACATTTTCGACAGATTATATAGTATGATCATTGCACATAAAAAAATAAATACAGAGAATAAATAGTACTGTCCGTTAGTATTTTAATGAAACACGGTTATCGCCCCTGATATCAGTGTGGAAATTTACGTCCGATGTACTAAAATGTATAATAATGCCAATTAATACGTGTGTTATGGTGAATGAATGTTCATTTTGCCAGAAAATGTATCAGATGATGTTTCTAATATAAAGAACATTTTGCGCCGACTGAGAGGGCATGTACCTTTAATCAAATAAAATTCATTGTTTGTTGCATATAAATGTAGTTCATCTGCAATGCATAAAGCGAAATACCATATTTTAAATATCTTAAACATCACCTGAAACAGTGTCGTTTAAAATACGAAAAATAATTTGTAACTCTGTGTATGTGTTAAGGACTTGTACTATACTATAATATATCATTGTTTGTTTGTAAATGTGATTGGATATATGTTATGTATGTGAACCTGCTCTTGCTACTGTATCCTACACGGCGCATGGAGATGCCATCTCCGCCATCTTAGTATGTACATGCCATCGGTCAGTTTCAACTCTTGTAGCGTTTGACACATACAGCAAAAAATATAACAGATAAACTGATATAATTTGGTACATGTTTGATACATTGGTTATAAATGTTGTAATGTCCAAAATCTACAATAGCCATGTTACACTGTGTAAACCATCAGGTCACTCCACTCACCTAACCTTACCACCTATAGTCTGCTTGCAACACGATTATGTGAAGCAGCACAAGTCCATACAAAATCAACATTCATTATTGCACTCAATACAGTATACATGGTAAATACTCTGTGTACAGGTGACTATATGATTGTGCACTCTCGATAGCCTGTAGATATTTCGGTGTTTTAATAAATGGTCACATTTACCGTCCGAAATCAGACTTGGTATTGACTTGGGCTATATATAATGGATAGGACATTGTAAGATTCTTTATAAAACATATTGCACTAATTGTATTACTTTATCTGTCAAATTCTGAGCTGTCTGTGTCAAACGCTACAAGAGGTGAAACTGGCTGATAGCTTGTCCATGCTACGATGGCTCAGATGGCAACTCAATGCAGAGTATAGTTACACTAAGAAGAACAGGGTCAGATATACTTGATACAAATATTCAGTCACATTTAACTCTTTGCATGCTGGGAAACTTGTGGGCTATAAATAGTTCAAAACTAGCGGACAAGAAATCATCATATTTTCTTGTATTTCTCCCCGTAAATATCATGAATATGTCTTGGAATTTCATTACAATTGAGTCCTGAGGACTCAATTCTAATGAAATTTCAAGACATATTTACAGAGAGAAATAAAACATATACTCCTAATTCGTTTGGCGGATATTTTCGCCGCTAGCATGCAAAGAGTTAAGAAGCTATCGTCTTTGAAACAAAGGATGCTGTTCTATGAAGTCAGTCCTTAACCCTCACTATGCGTCTGCTGTTTTTCATTTTTGCCTTAATTCTTAACAAAAAATCCAGTGGAGACGATTCTCATGCGCTGCCAAAACAGGTTTTATCGAGAAATATTTAAAATAAAACATTTCCTGCAGACGACAACATTTAATTCAGCGTAGTAAGGGTTAATATAAGCTGCTAAGCCACATACATATGCAAGTACACTTTATTGTTGAACAACCAGACTGGGTCACTGAATGTGCAATTACCTGCTAATGATGCAATGGTATGCCAGTCAATGTCTTCTGCTGTTTTGCAACTTCCCACAAGATAGCAAGAGCTGAATAGCAGATGCGAACTGTTTCAATTGTAACATCAGAGGCCTCCATTGAATGTGTATTAACCCTTACACACAACACTTGTCGTCTGCTGTTGCTTTTATATCTTCCATATTTCTCAATAAAAACATGGTTTGACAGCACTTCAAAATCATTTCCAATGGAAATGATTCTGAAGTGCTGTCAAAGCATGTTGTTAATTATTCTAATGTGCTGTCAAAGGATGTTTTTGATGATAAAAATGGAAAATAGAAAATAAACAGCAGACGACAAAAAATTAAGATAGTGGTGTAAGGGTTAACTCTTACTAGGTGGAATTCAATTTTGTCACCTGCTGATTATTTTTTATGTTCCATTTTTCTCATCAAAAACATCGTTTGACAGCACTTTGAATCATTTCCATTGGAACACTAGTTTTTTTCAACAATAGATGGTTACTATTAAATTGAATTTTATTTATATTATTTATAATACATGTACGAGGTGCAGTCATAAAGTTCTCGGACTTTCTTGATAAAAAGTTTAATAAACCTGCCAGATTGTTCATCTTTATATGACAATTACATCTGCTCAAATTGAATGGATGTGAAAATAAGAACATACTTTGCGACAATCCATTCGAATGTAATGCGTAACTATAGCAACGAAATAACATCACTACGGAGTAGTTTAAAAATCCAACATTTCATGCAATACCTGTGCTTCGATTTTCATAGTTGTGCGGAGTATATGGTACAGGGACCCGTTTCACTAAACTTCGTACGACTAAAATGTTTGTAAGTGTAAATTTATGATCGTCTGGAAATTTCAATTGATGGATTTACATTTATTGAGCATAGGCTGCATATGCAGCCTATGCTCAATAAATGTAAATCCATCAATTGTTTACAAGAAAACAGTTTTAATGTGAAATTTCCAGACTATAATAATTTTGGACTTACGAACATATTAGTCGTACGAAGTTTAGTGAAACGCCCCCCTGGTCTCCAACTGTATTGCTCTTTTCACCAAAGAAATGTCTGAACTATGTAATGGCACAGTTTTGACTTTGTTCATTTGAAAACAAACGTATTATGTAACACGGATGCAGTTAGTGCCGAAAAGTTGAAGTAAAAAATGGCGACGTCGCGTCAATGGACGGAGCAACGTTCCGCAGTTATTTCCGTGTTTGGCTGCTCAGATTTGTGTATTTTGATACTGTGGCAAAATATTGTCACAGGTCTTTTATACATGTATGCTGACATTTGTACAGGTTTTTAATCCATGACATTATAATATACAAAACCATAATATATAGCAACTATATAAGTGGCACTGCATCAAAATTAATTAGAGCATTGGTTGAAAATACTTACATACAATGAAACAAGTTACAGTACAATGAAAATCTACTGCCGTCTGCTGTTGTTTCTTGTTTTGTATTTCAGTACATAAAAAACGTGATTTGGTAAAAAATAAACGTGAGATGACAAGTTTTAACACAGCAGCGTAAGGGTTAACTGATAAAGATGGTTTCCTGTTGTCTGCTGCATCTTGTTGAAATGAAGGAAACAGAAGACAATCCAATATTTGTCTTATCTGCACTGTGATAGAACATGATTAGCAACAGGATTATTTTTGTTTCATTTCCGCATCCTAAAATAAAATGACAACAGTATTAGCCCTTACAATGCTAACTTTAATTTTGTTGTCTGCTGTTTATTTTTCTCTTCCATTTTTCTTAATGAAAACATTGGTTTGGCAACACTTGAGAATCATTTCCAATGGAAATGATTCTCAAGTGCTGCCAAATCATGTTTTTTGTTGAGAAAAAAACAACAAAATATGTAACAACAGCAGACGACAATTTTCGTTTCCTGAATTGTAAGGGTTAAAGGCCAGAGTAAATTTATTTGCAAATTGCGATGCTTACCAACCACTGAAATAAGTTGCTCGATCATTCATTTATTTCTATTTATTGTTTGCCCTACTTTCTCTACCAATGAATGCACAACATTTCAAAAAAATTTCTTCAAAATTAATTGCATGTTACGACTATTTCACCAATATCTATTGAATTAATCATTAATTGTTCACAATTACATGTTATGACTCTTTCACCAATATCTATTGAATATTAATTGTTCACAATAAGTACAACATTATATTTATAACAATGGCCACACCTTGTTGCAAGAAGTTCATGAGACATGGATCTTGCTCCACATGTGTATTCAGGCTTCGGCATCAAATGCCCCTTAAATAAAGTAATACAGTCAAACCTCTCTAAACCGGAGAGAAACCGGTTTAGAGAGGTTCGACTGTAAAACAGACGAATGACCACTTCAAGACACGCGTTGTTGCTTTGCGGTTATGAACATATATTATCACTGAAATAGTAAATAGCAAAGAAACATATCAAAATTCAAAACTAACCTTCCTCTGTGTCTGGTTTAGAGAGGTTTGACTGTAGTATTTCGACCATTAAAATAATGAAACAAGAGCTGCTTGAGAACAACATAGCTCAACTATTGGCAGCATATTAGCAATGATAACATAATACATGGACAGAATATGGTCAAAATCAATTGAGAGTCATGACTTTGGCAGTGGGTTATGATAGACCACTGGGTCATGAGTATGTGCAAGCATAGTGTAGGAAGGTTTAACTCTTAGACCGCAACTCACAACACTTGTCGCCTGCTGTTGCTTTTATATCTTGCCTTATTTCTCAATAAAAACATGGTTTGACAGCATTTCAGAATCATTTCCAATGGAAATGATTCTGAAGTGCTGTCAAAGCATGGTGTAAATTATTCTAAAGTGATGTCAAAGCATGTTTTTGATGATAAAAATGGAAAATAGAAAATAAACAGCAGACGACAAAAAATTTAAGATAGAGGTCTAAGGGTTAATCATATTGAAGATACATAAACTTTAACCAACCGAGAAAATGTGTGTTTCTATATTTGTGGTCCGCTGGTCCTGTAGCCAATTTCATCAAAATTGCAAAGCATACTTATCTAGCAATGTGTACTTTGATGGAGTAATCATTTATTTTTCCCGAAATGCATTATTTCATATACATGTAGAACTAACAACTTCATATATTTGATGATTAAAAGTATGCAGAATTATTATACTGATGTATTACATTATAACAGCCAAAGTGGCTGTGATAATGTAATAAAATCAGTATAATAAAAATTAATAGATTTATCCTTAAATTGAAAATTTCTCCCTCAAAGTACCCTTAGCAAGATAAGTATATAACTTTGCAATTTTGGTGAAATAGGCTACAGGTCATCCTTTGATTCAACGATAATTGCTTCATAAATGTGATAGGATAGGAATATATGTTTAACATATAATTATGAGAATTACCCTCGTTACTATATCCTATACGGCACAATCATGGAGTGGCGAACTTGGCCATATTTGTTTGTTCCAGCCATCAGCCAGTTTCACGTCTGACAAAGAACGCAAAATGTGAAGTAGAACATTATCATATAATGTAGATAATCACATGTAGAAAAGCTGGGACAACGGACTCCTATCAGTTTTGTTACACCAATCAGTAAACTATGTCAGTTTTAAATTGAATTAAAGATTACTAACTGATTATATCTGCATATCAGGTACTCGTAATTGTTAAACTGGTGGAATGGTTACACAATTATACACTTATTTCATACCTTTTGTGCCTAGAAGCAGGGGCGCGTTTCACTAAACTTCGTACGACTAAGAAGTTTGTAAGTGCAAAATTGAAATCCACAATATGTACCGGTATGTGCTGCATATGAAGATATTAACTTGTAGGTACAAAATGGTAGCATTAGAGAAACACAATAATGTGGGAAGCAAAATGGTAGAAAAACTCGTACAAACAGTTTTATCATACAAAGTTTAGTGAAACGGCCCCCAGATGGGAATCCAACTTTAACTCTTTGCATGCTGGGAAATTTGTGGGCTATTAATAGTTCAAAAATAGCAGATGACAATACATGATACTTTCTTTTATTTCTCGTTATAAATATCATGAATATGTCTTGGTATTTCATTAGAATTGCGTCCGGAGGACGCAATTCTAATGAAATTCCAAGACATATTTCCTGAGAGAAATAAGAAACATACTCGTAATTTGTTGGATGTTATTTTGACTGCTAGCATTGTGCTAAGAGTTAACTGTTGAGCATTTAGACATTGAGTTCAGACATTGAGAAGAATATTGTTTCGATGGCATGAAAATATTTAGATATAACTTTACATCAGCAAAACTGTGCATGTAATGGATCAAAACAGCAGTGAGCAACTATCTGGTGCAAATGGCATAAAACTGGAGAGCAAGTATGAGATCCATGCATGATTAGGAATTTATTCCAGAGCTGCAGATAAGGCGCATATTGGTGTACACGTATTTCACGTATTTATTTTAGCTGAATATGCATTGATTTTCATAAAGGTACATGGCCACACAGCAGGTTACACTGTACTACTACTTTTCATTTTCTGTCATGCCTTATATGAGCCATTTGTCTACCCACTAACGAGTACCAATACGCGTCACGTGACACGGTCAATCATATCACATATTTGACATGCGCAGTGAAGTATCGGAAGATGAGAAGAAAAATCTCTGTTCGAGTCCAAATCTAAATTTCCACGTAACTCTTTCCATTTGGTGATTTGGTCGCCAATATTAACCACTCTCTCTGTACTGCCTGTCCCTCAGACATTTCGCCTTTTTTTTTGGCCGACGCCGTTTCATACAATTCGACATGTTGATATTCTTGTTTACATATTGGGAAGCCTACTGGCATGCGTAGTATACTGCGCATGCGCACCGCAAGCCGTGATGTGAAAGTCGTCGTCCCCGCACATTATCAAAATAGACTGTTACCGCCGCGCGTCGCTAACAGTAACTTGATAATTAATAAATCATTATATTTGTATAGCAGGCACTCGTAATTTTTAGAAATGGTGGAATAGGGACATAATTATGCACTTATTTAATTCCTATAAAGAACATTTTGTGCCTACTGCGTGGGCATGTACATTTAAGTGGGAGTTCAAAGTTCAAAGTTCACACACACCTAATTTAAAAATACTATCATTTTCAAACCAAGGTGGAAAAATGGTCTAATAAAATTGAAAATTCATTTATTTGAGCTATGCTTTTTGCAGCTGAAATAAGTGTATTTTCCACTTTGTTTTTTCTTTGCTTATTTACTGTAAACCAGCTAATATTCGCGCGTATTCTTCGACAGGGACTTAAAATCGTGAACGTAAATCTAAAAAATGTTATGTGTATACAGTTTTGTTCACCAACAAACTCATCCACTGTTTGGAGTTGGTTTGTGGACGAGTTTATCAAACAACGAACTTGATTCAGCAGTTCTGTTTCCAGGTAAAAAATTGCAATGAAAATATATTATTTCCAAAATTGATAAATTGGTCGCGAAAGTTAATAGTGCACGTCGTCATACCGCAAACGATAATCGTAGTAATTCAGTAGCCGCAAAATTTAGTTGGTTTACAGTATTCTCTATTTTATCTGAAAAATATGTGGAAAATTCAGTAATCCATTTGCTAAAATAAAATGTGTATTGAATTTGCAATCAGGCAGTGTAATCAGGCAGTGCAATCAGGCAGTGTAATACTCCTTAGACGCAAATGTTATCTGGAGCTCTGCTAGGCACATAGCATCCTAATCAAACGCAGTGATGCTGAAAATAACTGAATGGTGAGACTTTTTGTGAAATATTTATGGCAAGTGCATATTGATTAGTGAGACATTATGGTATATAGTAGATGCATTTAAATGTGTCGGATATCTGTGTCACGCTGAGAGAAACGTGATCGAGCTCCACTGAAGTTTTTGAATAAAAAACATGTGCACCTTACAACGTGCTACTGAGGTGGCAGTTGTTGCCACAACAACAGATTATTTTTTCCCTTTTTTTAGTCTTATTTTGCATCAAAAACATGTTTTGGCAGCACAGGAGAATTACACTGTTCGGAGTTGTGATCGGGTACTATATTGCTGCTCGGCATTATGATCGGGTACTATACTGTTCAGTATTATGATCGGGTACTATACTGTTCAGTATTATGATCGGGTACTATACTGTTCAGCATTATGATCGGGTACTATACTGTTCAGCATTATGATCGGGGTACTATACTGTTCAGCATTATGATCGGGTACTATACTGTTCAGCATTATGATCAGGGTACTATACTGTTCAGTATTATGATCGGGTACTATACTGTTCAGCATTATGATCGGGTACTATACTGTTCAGCATTATGATCGGGTACTATACTGTTCAGCATTATGATCGGGTACTATACTGTTCAGCATTATGATCGGGTACTATACTGTTCAGCATTATGATCGGGTACTATACTGTTCAGCATTATGATCGGGTACTATACTGTTCAGCATTATGATCGGGTACTATACTGTTCAGCATTATGATCGGGTACTATACTGTTCAGTATTATGATCGGGTACTATACTGTTCAGTATTATGATCGGGTACTATACTGTTCAGCATTATGATCGGGTACTATACTGTTCAGCATTATGATCGGGTACTATACTGTTCAGTATTATGATCGGGTACTATACTGTTCAGTATTATGATCGGGTACTATACTGTTCAGTATTATGATCGGGTACTATACTGTTCAGTATTATGATCGGGTACTATACTGTTCAGTATTATCGGGTACTATACTGTTCAGCATTATGATCGGGTACTATACTGTTCAGCATTATGATCGGGTACTATACTGTTCAGCATTATGATCGGGTACTATACTGTTCAGCATTATAATCGGGTACTATACTGTTCAGCATTATGATCGGGTACTATACTGTTCAGCATTATGATCGGGTACTATACTGTTCAGCATTATGATCGGGTACTATACTGTTCGGCGTTATGCTCGGGAACTATACTAATCATTATCGAGATCTATACCGATCTGCCATTACGAGTTGGCTCTGTCCGTTCCGCCATTTTGATGATTTCATTTTAGTCTACGCTGTTGACCAGTCACTATTGATGGTCAGCCTGACCACCAATTAATATGTATGGTAAGGAGCTACCCTGCTCACCATGATGATCTACGCTATTCGCCATTCATTTTCGCTAATAAAGTATATTATTGTGCGGACACACGGACAGACGGACACCATATAAACGTATATATGTCTATATAGACGGATACTAGTGCAATCCGTTTCGAAGCTACCTGTATACGAATGGATGGACGTACGCCGCTCATTTTCTCTAATAACATACGGTATGGTGCGGACGGACGGATACCGTCTAAACATATATATGTCTATATAGACTGATAATAGTGCAATCAGTTTCGAAGCTACCAGTATACGAACGGATGTACGTACGTGCGCGAAATGGAAATGTTATTCCGCAAATTTATACCGTTGACTGTGGTTTAGTGATATAGTGCAACCTATTGCCTATAAAGCGGAATACGTGCAGCTAAATACAATCCTAACACCTGCAAACATTGTAAATCTATATGGGAAACGTCATATGATTTTGTACCTTCGGACATAATTTCATTAAATACGTTTACAAAATTTACAATATTTTTCATGAATAAAGTCAAAAGTTGACAAAATTTTCAAAGTATATGCGGACTTTTGACGACTTTGTCAACTTTTGACGACATTTACGGAAAATATTGTAAATTTTGTAAACGTATTTCATGAAATTACGCAGATGTCCGAAGGTACAAAATCACATGACGTGTCTCATATACTGTACATGTAGCTCGTACTGAACGTCTCATTTGTTTTCCCCCATCTCTGTACACTCACTGTACACACTTTTTCAAACTGTTTAACCCTTTCTCTCAGTAAAAACATGGTTTGGCAGCATTTTAGAATCATTTCCATTGGACGATTATCATGTGCTGTCAAAACCAGGTTTTTGTCGAGAAATATTGAAAATAAAACATTTCCAGCAGACGACAACATTTAATTCAGCGTAGTAAGGGTTAACCGCTACACACAACAATTGTCGTCTGCTGTTGCTTTTATATTATGCCTTATTTCTCAATAAAAACATGGTTTGAGAGCACTTCAGATTCTGAAGTGCTGTCAAAGTATGTTGTTAATTATACAAAAGTACTTTCAAAGCATGTTTTTGATGATAAAAATGGAAAATAGAAAATAAACAGCAGACGACAAAACATTAAGATAGCTGTCTAAGGGTTAAAGGTACATGCCCACTCAGTAGGCACAACATATTCTTTATATCAGACATCATTTGAGACATTTTCTGGCAAAATAAACATTCATTCAACTTTACCACACGTGTTGATTGGCATTATTACGGTATACATTTTATATCAGACGCAAATTGCCACACTGATATCAGGGTCGATAACTGTGTTTCCTTAAAATGTTAACGAACATTACTGTTTATTATCTGTATTTATTTTTTGATGTGCAATGATCATACTTTATAGTCTGTCGAAAGTATAATTTTTTCAGGCGACACATTTAATTAGTACATGTATTACTAATTCACTAATATCATGCCTCATTTGCATATGAAAATAGCCTGATACAACAGTGAGTCACTATCAGTAAAATAAATATTACTAAATGATTAAATACGTATAGCAGGTACTCATAATTTTGCAACTGGTGGAACAGTGAAACAATTACATGTATACACTTGTTTAATTCCTACAAAGAACAGTTTGTGCCTACTGAGTGGGCCTTTACCTTTAAACATTGCAGAATCCGGTTTAGTAGGCGCTAAGCAGGCATCGTTATGGGAAAAACTTATGACATAACAGGATGGTCATATGAAACTATTCTTCATGGTGTAAATCAAATTTAATAATAATTAGTCAACATTACTTTGGAAAAAAATGGAAATGTATAACCTAACCCCCTCCCCCAATGGGTTTTTTTTATTGCATTTTTATTTTTTTTAATTTCTCAGAAAATTCTGCAGCCCTTAATTCTTAATGCAGCTGAAATTTCTATTAACCCTTACTACGCTAAATTCAATTTTGTCGTCTGCTGGAAATGTTTTATTTTCAATATTTCTCGATAAAAACCTGTTTTAACAGCACATGAGAATCGTCTCCACTGGAGACGATTCTCATGTGCTGCCAAAACAGATTTTTGTTAAGAATTTAGACAAAAATGAAAAACAGAAGACGACAATTTTCGTGAGGGTTAATTTCTATTCCGCATTTGCTCTGAATATTTCATTAATTTTCAACATCATTTATACAAAATATCGTAAATTTTGCAAATAAATATTGGCCCCACTAAACTTTGTACGACTAAAATGTTCGTAAGTGCAAATTTAGGATCGTCTGGAAATTTCAACTGATGTATTTACATGCTGCATATGCTCAACAAATGTAAATACAATAATCGTTTACAAAAAAAATTGTTACTGTGAAATTTACAGACTATCATAAGTTTGAACTTACGAAAATTTTAGTTGTACGAAGTTTAGTGAAACGGTCCCCTGGTCTTCACCATTCAGTCAGTGAACATCCTCGATGCTGCCAACTAACAACATAGGTCATTTCTGGCTATATGGACAACTTTCAACGTCATTTACGGAAAATGATGTCAATTTTGAAAAGAATGGAGAAATTGGGCTTATGGAATTCATGACAAGTGTAGATCCTGATCACCTATCACACTCCCACCTAGCTGCACGTTTTCCGCTTTATAGGCAACGGGTTGCACTATATCGCTACACCACACTGCACAGTAAATATGTGCGTAATAGCATTTACACTTTGTGCTCTAAAATATAGACAAAAAAGCAGTTGACATTCATACTTCACTATGTTATTATTGAGAGAAAATTCTACAATATGACACAAAAATATTACCATAAACTTACATAATAAAGTGTGTATTAGCAAAATTCATAGATCACTCTCCATGAAGTAGAAAGCTATGTAAGAACGCTTCAAATGCACATTTGGAAAGACTACTCCGTCATAACTCTTATGTAATGCATTGTAATTAGAGAATTGTACTCAGAACTAACTCCCACCTGCAGCCTGATAACAAGCTATAGTCTTTATGTTACCAGGATGATGGGTGTTTCATTGTGTTTTACTGCAAACTGTGCAGGTCGTGATCAGACCGTGTGAATGCACAGGCTGATCTGGATCTACACTGGTCGCAATGGCCATAAGCCCCATTTCTCCAATCACGACCACATTATGAGAATAGAACACATGTGCAGTGACTGTGCGGCCTGTTTGTGTCATGCATATTGGGTCAATATGAATATGCACAAGTCACCGTTCTATTATTCAAAACCCAATCTGCATATTCTCAGAAAACTTCCTATTGATCCAAGCCTGAATATATAAGGGCATGTTCTCAGGAAAACACACAACCTTGCAAACAGGGTGTTACAGGTCTACGTTTGTACACCTATGCGGTCTGATCGCTGTTGTCATAGCAGGCCTCGACAAATCCACGTGTCTGCTCGTATTGCCACAGCATTTGCGATTTGAACGAGTGCTAATTTGAAGAGAGACTGTGGCATAAACATTGACCCTTAGACTGCTATACACAACAATTGTCGTCTGCGGTTGCTTTTATATCTTGCCTTATTTCTCAATAAAAACATGTTTTGACAGCACTTCAGAATCATTTCCAATGGAAATGATTCTGAAGTGCTGTCAAAGCATGTTTTTTATGATAAAAATGAAAAATAGAAAATAAACAGCAGACGACAAAAAATTAAGACAGCGGTGTAAAGGTTAAAACATGAGTTAAAATTCAATCTGAATGAGTGGAAAATTAACCCTTACAATACTGAACAAAATTTTGTCGTCGGCCGTTTATTTTTTTACTTCCATTTTTATTAACAAAAATATAGTTTGGCAGCATTTTAGAATCATTTCCAATGGAAATGATTCTAAAGTGCTGCCAAGCCATGTTTTTATTGAGAATACGGTAAACTATGAAACAACAGCAGACGGTAATTTTCGTTTCTACATTCTAAGGGTTAACAATTTGTCCAGGCCTGCATAACATTAGTGTTTCACATACCACACAAATATGATGATAATCTGTGTAAACCCTGATCTATGATAACATATTTAAATGTGAAGATTAATCACAGACATACTGACAGCAAATCGATTCCATAACCGTAACCCTTACAATGCTGAAGTAAATTTTGTCGTCTGCTGTTTATTTTTTGTTTTCCGTTTTTCTCCAATGGAAATGATTCTAAAATGCTGCCAAACCATGTTTTTATTGAGAATAAAGACATAAATATGAAATAACAGCAGACAACAATTTTTGTTTCCCGCATTTTAAGGGTTAATTTTCTCAGCTGGCAGAATTTTCCGAAAGAAAGAAAACGACAGAAGATTCTAAATATAAAGTAACAGCAACAACTGTAGACCCAGATAAGACTGCATGGATGTGATCTGGGTCTACACTGGTCTGCACCGACAACTGACAGAGAGTTGCACCTTCAATGCAGGGAACAGGAAATTGTTGTCTGCTGTTGCTTCAAGATAAATTTTGTCTTTTTTCTCAACGAAAACATGGTTTGGCTGCCCTTTAGAATCATTTCTGCTGGAAATGATTCTAAAGTGCTGCCAAACCATGTTTTTGTTGATATAAATGGAAATTAAGAAACAAACAGCAGACCACAAAATTTAATTTAATTTAGCATTGTAAGGCTGAGACTAGGCCTGCACATGAGCAGTAGAGCCATTCTATTGATGAGTCAGACTCCTGATAAAATTGTGAATCATTTTCATTCACTGTTCATTTGTTGTATAACTGAGCAAATTATGGAGCTCCAGTGGTAAAACCTGTGTTAAGCCTCAGTCACACCTAACAAGGATGAACTACGGATGGTCACGGATGCCCCGGACGGTCCGGGGTTGATCACCGGGGCCGTCCGGGAAGCTGATATTTGGGGAGGAACACGGTGCCAGTACGGTTCTACTACAGTGAGACTATGGATAGCCAAGGTATGACTACGGATGACTACGGCGGTCCGGGGTAAACCGTAGTAGGTCCGTAGTATATCCGGGAAACACGCCGGACTCATCACGGCGTCACTACGGATGGTCAAGGTTCGTCCCGGATGGTCCCGGCGGCGCTACGGATACACTATGGTGTTACCACGGTCGTCCGGGTGCCACTACGGCACTACGAACTGAATCCCGAGCAGATTTCGCTCCTATATATACCCGCATTGAGACACGCCGGGACCATCCGTAGTAGATCCGTAGTAGATCCGGGGTGTCCGTAGTGATACCGTACTATCACCGGGACAAACCGTGTTGTCACCCTCTTCCAAAAACACTCCCGGTCCACCACGGACCGCCGCGGACGTACTACGGTGGTACTACGGTGGTACTACGGACGTACTACGGTGGTACTACGGACGCACTATGGTCATCCCGTTGCTACTACGGTTTCAATACGGTAGCAGAGAGTTCCCCGGATCATCCCGGATGGCCACGGATGTTTTAAACAGTTTAAAACCTCCGGGGCGACCTACGGACCATCCCGGATCACCACGGTTCGTCACGGTATCACTACGGTCTGACTACGGATTGACCACGGTTCTCCATGGATCACCCCGGACCGAGTTCCGGGGTGGTCTGGGGCCGTCCGTAGCCCTGGTGTGACTGAGCCTTTAGGGAAATGAATGTGAACTAGAAAATGTGGTCTGTGAACGCACTTAGGGTCCCTATAGGTGATTTGAGAAACTCAAAAAAAATAAAGGGACGGCAAGCGGGCTGTTTCGGGCAGACAGACGGACGGTTTTGGACGGACGGACGTGCCAACGATATGGAGGAAGAGGCCATTTCCATTGTTCTAGAACAATAGAAATGGCCCATTGTTATGAATAGAATAAGGGGCCACACGGAATAAATCAAAGGATTCTTTTGTGTTAGGCTCCTCCCAATGGCCCCCTTCTTGCCAATGGCCCCTTCCTTCCGTTAGTTGCCCGGATGGACGGACGAACAAACAGGGCGAAACCTATAGGACCCTAATAAGTTAAATAACATACCAGCAACAGCTAACATAATATAGAGAGAGCCCATCCTCATGAACGGATGCAGTATGGGTAAAGTGTCTTTCTCAAGGTCATAATTATCCACTGTAACACACCTCCGGTGAGGCTCGTACCCTGACGACCATTGGATTGAACCCTTTCACCCATAAGTAAATGGAATAGATTTTTATATGTTAATTTCCGGACCAATCCAATCGTCACAAAATGATTTTCAGACTAGTCCATTTATGTGTTTTTGTTCTCAAAAATGTTAAAATTACTGAACCTGATCGTCACGAGCCGACTCATCTGGATCTACACTGTTTGCCAATACCACTATACAGGCCCGTGGTGTTGAAAGGGTTAAGCAGTCCGACGTGCCCATCACTTGTTGCAGGTCACCTGATGATCTAATGAAACAGGGTGGAAATATTTTTGCTGGTGGAGACGGTGAACCAACCATGTATCTGCAGGTAAGCTAGTGCAGGAAAATCTTGGCTGATATTGGTCACCATTCAGTTCAGTTCAGCGTGTATTGGTGCTGCCGGAAAAAAATGGATCTTAAAAAGTTTGCGTATAGTGTAGCCCAAGATCAGCTTGCACATCCGTGCAGTCTGATCAGGGCCTACACTATACTGTCGACACTCGTTACTTGAAAGTCAAATTTCTGATAACTCAAAGGCTGACTCAAATTACCATAATTATTCTAATAGAGGCCCATGCTGTAATAAACACCCACCCCCCAGTTTTGACGATGAAATGACCGATTTGTTAGCTGATTTTCTCCAAATAATTGCATCTAATAACGCCCAGTGCATATTTAGAACAAAATCCAAGGTAACTATCAAACCAGATTAGTCTAATTTCCAGTTTTAAATTTAAATTTCAAATTACTTGAAAAAAAAACAAAAAAAAACCCAATAACATTCTACTTTCGCTTTCAAACGTGGAAGCGACATTTCGACTATTTACGGTGTCACAGTAATTTCTATTTGCTATTTGCACGGCTGCTGGGGGATCAGAATTACACAGTTACAGAGCCTTAGGGCGAAACTGATCACACGGATAGAAGTTCATGGTCCGAAACGTCTGTAGGCATAAATCTGATCACCATTAATGATTGACGCTGTCTTGATATATACATTACCAGTATTTTAACCGATTCACCGACTGTACCATAATGACCAAAGTGGGCCAAAACGTCTTGGTCCAAAATGTCCATAAACTGACAGACAGTACAATCAAGTCCAGCAGATGATGAGAGTAATGTCCCTTCGTTAATTTTTTTTTGTTTAGTTTAGATAGTAGAAATACTGTTGACAATCATTTTCCCTTTGCTGAATAATACTTTCCTCCATTAAATACCCGCCCAGCCAGTGGTGAAATCTAATAAATGGCTGTGCGTCTATTAGAATCATTACGGTATTTTCCTCAGTCCCCTGGACTTTGTGTAAACAAGTGTAGACTGTAGTCAAATAGGCTAACTGTCATTAACAAAATGATTGGATCCTTGCTGAGTGAATGTACAAGAGTCCAATTTCTCCCAACTGTTGCAGTCCTTTCTCAGGCAGCGGCCCATATAAGGGTTGGAATTGGATTCAACATTGATCTCTGACTACAATGACCACAGTGTGGTAGGTAACCCCAAATGTGCTGCCTGTAACGCAGGGCGACTTACATAAGTCGCCCTGTGTTACAGGCAGACAATTCGGGTTAAGACTATGTTATGGGCTACATTTAACTCACATATACATCTGCATTGCTGTGCAGGAATGAATTAATTAACCCTTAGACTGCTATCTTATTTTTTTTGTCGTCTGCTGTTTATTTTCTATTTTCCATTTTTATCATCAAAAACATGCTTTGACAGCACTTTAGAATAATTTACAACATGCTTCGACAGCACTTCAGAATCATTTCCATTGGAAATGATTCTGAAGTGCTGTCAAACCATGTTTTTATTGAGAAATATGGCAAGATATAAAAACCACAGCAGACGACTATTGTTATGTGTAGCAGTCTAAGGGTTAAAACATAGCAAGTCACAAAGCATGAAATACCTCGGAGATCAATATTGGTCTCAAATGTATTGAGGTCCAAATGTCTCCATGGATCGCCCAGCTACCCAACATGTTTGTCCAATCAAATTGATTCGCCATACATCCTGTGTTGATTGAGCACTCAAATAGCACCAGACTTTCCAACTGTTTCTCCCCAGTAAATAGCCTCAAATCAATGCCTGATTGGTCAGAGAATTTACCAAGAGCAATGCATGATTGGTCAGCCAATGTACCAAGATCAATACCTGATTGGTCCGTCAATTTACCATGATCAATACACGGTTGGTCAGTCAATTTACCAACAGCAATACCTGGTTCAGGTCAGTCAATTTATACAGACCAATGCCTGATTGGTCACCCAATTTACCTAGATCAATACCTGATAGGTCAGCCAATTTACCCAGATCAATACCTGGTTGGTCAGTCAATTTACCTAGATCAATACCTGATAGGTCAGCCAATTTACCCAGATCAATACCTGGTTGGTCAGTCAATTTACCCAGATCAACATCTGGTTGGTCAGTCAATTTACCTAGATCAATACCTGACGGGTCAGTTAATTCACCAAAATCAATACCTGATTGGTCAGCCAATTTATCAAGATCAATACCTGGTCGGTCAGTCCATTTACCAAGATCAATACCTGATTGGGCAGTCAATTTACCAATATCAATACCTGACTGGTCAGTCAATTTACCAAGATCAATACCTGGTTGGTCAGCCAATTTACCAAGATCAATATCGGGTCGGTCAGTCAATTTCCCAAGATCAATGCCTGATTGGGCAGTCAATTTAACAAAATCAATCCCTGATTGGTCAGCCAATTTACCAAGATCAATACCTGACTGGTCAGTCAATTTACCAAGATCAATACCTGGTTGGTCAGCCAATTTACCAAGATCAATACCGGGTCGGTCAGTCAATTTCCCAAGATCAATGCCTGATTGGTCAGTCAATTTACCAAAATCAATACCTGATTGGTCAGACAATTTACCAAGATCAATACCTGATTGGTCAGTCAATTTACCGAGATCAATACCTGGTTGGTCAGCCAATTTACCAAGATCAATGCCTGATTGGTCAGCCAATTTATACAGACCAATGCCTTTTTGGTCGGCCAATTTACCTAGATCAATATCTGATTGGCCAGTCAGTCTACACAAATCAATACCTGATTGGTCCGTCAATTTACCAAGATCAACACCAGATTGGTCCGTCAATTTACCCAGATCAATACCAGATTGGTCCGCCAATTTACCCAGAGCAATACCTGATTTGTCAGTCAATTTACCAAAATCAATACCTGATTGGTCAGCCAATTTACCAATATCAGTACCTGATTGGTCAGTCAATTTACCAAGATCAAAGCCTGATTGGTCAGTCAATTTACAAAGATCAATACCTGGTAGGTCAGTCAATTTACCAAGAGCAATGCCTGATTGGTCAGCCAATTTACCAATATCAATACCTGATTGTGCAGTCAACTTATACAGATCAATGCCTGGTTGGTCAGCCAATTTACCAAAATCAATACCTGATTGGTCAGCCAATTTACCAAGGCCAATGCCTCAAAAACCCAGAAAATCTGGGTGTACATACCCACTCTGTAGGCACAAACTGTTCTTTATAGGAATTAAATAAGTATATACTTGTGTCACTATTCCGCCAGTTCTAAAAATTACGAGTGCCCGCTATACAGATATAATCATTGAGTAATATTTATTTTATTGATAATGACGCGCGGCGGTATCAGGCTATTTTTATATGCAAATGAGGCATGCTATGTTTTAATTATTTATACTAATTAAATGCGTCACCTGAAAAAATAATATTTTCGACAGATTATAAAGTATGATCATTGCGTATCAAAAAATAAATACAGATAATAAATAGTAATGTCCGTTAGAATTTTAAGGAAACACAGTTATTGCCCCTGTATCAGTATGAAAATTTACGGCAGATGCAAAATGTATAATAAGGCCAATCAATATGTGGGGTAATAGTGAATGAAAGTTTATTTTGCCAGAAAATGTCTCAGATGATGTATCTGATATAAAGAAAATGTTGTGCCTACTGAGTGGGCATGTACCTTTAATTGTGATGGGACTTATTGCAATCTATATGGAAATGTCTGTTCAAAGCCACAAACACATGTGCTTGATTGACAGCAGAATGTCTCTAATCCGAACACCATGGGCACATCACAGTGTTGTAACTACCTGGGCCCGGTTGCTCAAAGCTTCTGTTAGCTTAATAGACTGTTAAATTGCTAAGGATTTAACAGTCTGTTAAGCGAACAGAGGTTTTGAGCAACCGGGCCCTGATTGTCTCGATGAGGTGGTTTACAGTTATTGTCAGGTCATAGAATTGACTATAAAAAATAAACTGAACCTGCCCTCAAAGCAAATCTCATGAATGAAACATCTTGCTGGATCAAAAATCCATTGCTCTGGAAATCGTAATAATATCATCTGATAATGCATGTACGTTAACTTTAAAATTTGTTTTTATTCTCTATTAAGATCCAGGGCAATTGTTTCAAGTAACCATGGCAACATAATATGGAGCAACCATTACTCAGCAACAGATAGAAGTTTGCAATGTCTCCCAGCAGGATAGAAACATGAAAATTAGCTAAATGATCGGAGCAGACCTTGTATTATTGCTTTCAGGTAATACTTTCACTTGCTGATCTCAAGTTGACCCCAGTTAACCCTTTCACTGGAGATAACTGGAATGGATTTTCATGTTACTTTTTCGACCAATCCAATCGTCACAAAAGGGCTGTTTTTTTTCTAAAACAAATATGAAAATCACTTTCAAAAATACACCTATATGTGGTATGAACAACTTGAAATGATTTCTGCTATTTTTATTATTTCTATTCAAATGTATCCACTCATTTGAACCATCTTGGCACTCATTTGAACCATCTCAGCGAGACGGTTCAAATGAGTGGTCACACCATTTAGTGTTACCCTTGTCCGTCCGTCCCTCCCATCACAAACCTTGTAACTTGTAAAATGTTTAAACTGTAAGACATACAGTCTTGAAACTTGGTATGTAGATTGCTTATACTTGATCCCTGTGTCATGGATTATTTCTCCCCTTTGGGCTTTGACCAATTTTGCCTTGCAGCTCATCAAACGTAATAGTTCGAGGCCTGATGTTTGATATGCAGCTCCCTTATGATGTGTAGATGCACAAACGTAACTTCAAATTTTTATTTGACCCCCACATCATGGATTATCTTCCCTTTTTTGGCTTAGAATTTCACAATTTTGTATTGTAGCTTGTAAAACTTTTAAAATGTAATACCTGGTGGCTTGATACATGGCATATAAATTGATATTGGTGTGTAAAAATATACAAGCTTAATTTTGATTTAAAATTCGACACCCAGGTCATGGATTATAATTTTTCTTTGTAACTCATAAAACTTTTAAATCGTAATAGCTTGATTTTTGATACTGGGTATGTATATAGCTTCTTTATGATGTGTAGATGTGCAAAGTTTTTTGACTCGACACAGGGCCATGGATTATCTCGCCCTTTTGGACATAGTAGAATTTTGCAATTTTGCCTTTGTAGTAACTTTCAAAGCGATATGTCTGGCATCAGTGTCCTATGAACACATTTTCTATAGCTTACATTTATATAGAATACTTTGGAGTTGTTTTAGCTATATTATCTCAAGATGCTGACCCTTTCAACCCTAAATAACTGGAATGATATGTTAATTTAAAGACCAATCCAATTGTCACAAAATGATATTCAGACTAGTCAATATATAACGGTTGTGTGTTTTGTTTCTTAACAATATGAAAAAGTGCAGATCCTGACGAGACGGCTCGCTACGAGCCGGCTCATCTGGATCAACACTCTGCAAACACTGCTAAAGAGGTTTGTAGTTTTGAAAGCAATAACAATTTTATCACAACAGCACACAGATTTTCGAACTGACTGCCTCGTCTTATGGACAATCTGTACATTTTACACGGCGTTGGTACAAAGTCAATTCCCATCCTTAAATAAATACACAAAACAACAACAATAAGATAAAACCCCGGCCCTGCAATTATAATACTTTGTGAGAATCTTCTTGTAATTTTGTCCCCAAAACGAGGCAGTAGAACTGGGGCCCGTTTCACTAAACTTTGTACGAATAAAATGTTTGTAAGTGCAAATTTAGGATCGGCTGGAAATATCAAGTGATGGCTTTACATGTATTTAGCATGCAGCCTATGCTCAATACATGTAAATCCAATAATTGTTTACAAAAAAACATAGTTAATGTGAAATTTAGAGACTATCATTAGTTTGCACTTACAAACATTTTAGTCGAACAAAGTTTAGTGGTACGGGCCCCAGGCCAATACTGTGCACAGCTCAGCACGTTTTACAACGACGTATGTTTTACAACCACGTACATGTCCAGGGAATGTAATTGGTTTTCTAGAGCAGTGTAACATATGGAATCCATGCCAGACCACAGATTCTGAATCATCAAATGGAATTAACCTGGGCACAACCATTAACCATGCTATTATACACAGCTGCTGATGGAGCAACCATTAACCCGTACAATACTGAATAAAATTGTGCTGTCTGTTGTTTATTTTCCATTTTTGTCATCATAAACATGGTTTGGCAGTACTATAGAATCATTTCCATTGTTTTTATTGAGAAAGTAGGCAAATATAAAGCAACAGCAGACAAAAATTTCGTCTGAAGCAGTGTAAGGGTTAATATTTGCTCCGGAAATTGACACTGGAAATTCACTATTTTTCCGAATATGTGGACTATTGCAAGTTGCTATTTTGCTATAGGCAAACATCTTTATCGCATCATGGTAGATTTACGTTGCGCATGTAGTTGGCTGGTTGTAAGCATGTAGTTGGCTGCTTGTAAGCATGTAGTTGGCTGCTTGTAAGCATGTAGTTGGGTTGGCTGCTTGTAAGCATGTAGTTGGCTGCTTGTAAGCATGTAGTTGGCTGCTTGTAAGCATGGACCCAAATAAATGCGTCTGTTTTACGTTTTGCATCACGACCGGGCGCATATATTAGGATCAATACGGTAGGTCCACTATTTCTGTTAAGTAAATGCATTGGGAACGTTTTCCGAACTCAATAGTGAACAATGTACAGTCGAACCTGTGCTAAAGACCACTTCCGAATAGCAATCACCTGGCTGGAAAGACCACATTTTTGTTGTCCCAATGGCACAATTACTATATAAATGACCCTGCAAATAAAGACCACCTGTGAACAAAGGCCAGATTTTTTTTACTTCCCATGGTTGGCCTTTATTCACAGGTTTGACGGCGTATGCCCAAATCAGACTGTGTGGAGGTGCAAACTGATCTGGAACTGCACTGGTAGCAAAGTGAACTATTTGCATGCTAGCGGTGAAAATAGCAGTCAACATTACCCCTGCGAAGGATTCATGAACTGTTCATGAACTGTTCACGAATGTTCATGAACATTCATGAACTCACCACCTCCAGATAATCAATGTTCAAGAACAGTTCATGAACAAAAGTTCATGAACTTACAACTTCATGAACTGTTCATCAACATTCATGAACATTCATGAACTCACCACCTCCAGATAACCATGTTCAAGAACAGTTCATGAACAAAAGTTCATGAACTGACAACTTCATTAATTGTTCATCAACATTCATGAACGTTCATGAACTCACCACCTCCAGATAACCATGTTCAAGAACAGTTCATGAACAAAAGTTACAACTTCATGAACTGTTCATCAACATTCATGAACGTTCATGAACTCACCACCTCCAGATAACCATGTTCAAGAACAGTTCATGAACAAAAGTTCATGAACTTACAACTTCATGAATTGTTATTGAACGTTCATGAATTTACCATCTCCAGATAACCATGTTCAAGAACAGAAAAGTTCATCAACTTACGTCATGAATTAAACTAAAAATCATCAAGAACAGTTCATGAACAAAAGTTCATGAACTTACAACTTCATGAATTGTTATTGAACGTTCATGAATTCACCATCTCCAGATAACCATGTTCAAGAACAGAAAAGTACATAAACTTACGTCATGAATTAAACTAAAAATCATCAAGAACAGTTCATGAACAAAAGTTCATGAACGTACAACTTCATGAATTGTTTATCAACATTCATGAAAAGTCATGAACTCACCACCTCCAGATAACCATGTTCAAGAACAGTTCATGAACAAAAGTTCATGAACTTACAACTTCATGAATTGTTATTGAACGTTCATGAATTTACCATCTCCAGATAACCATGTTCAAGAACAGAAAAGTTCATCAACTTACGTCATGAATTAAACTAAAAATCATCAAGAACAGTTCATGAACAAAAGTTCATGAACTTACAACTTCATGAATTGTAATTGAACGTTCATAAATTCACCATCTCCAGATAACCATGTTCAAGAACAGAAAAGTACATCAACTTATGTCATGAATTAAAGTAAAAATCCATGAATGCTTTAGTTATTAACTTAGTTCATGAACTCCCCATCTTCATAGCTACTAGAAAATTAAAACTTGTTCTAGAACAGTTCACGAACAACAGTTCATCCATCACATCCTGACATCCTGACAACCTTACTCCAAAATCGTCCTTGTTTTGACATGCTCCATCTTGATTTGAACAACCAGGGGCCTATTTCATCAACATTGCAAAGTATACTTTACTAGCAAAGTATACTTTGAGGGAGTAATCATTTATTTTTCCTGAAATGCATTATTTCATATAGAACTAACAAATGCATATATTTCATGATTAAAAGTATGCAGAATTATTATACTGAATTTATTACATTATCACAGCCATTAAATGGCTGTGATAATGTAATAAATTCAGTATAATAAAAATTAATAAATTTTTCAAAAAATTGAAAATTTCTCCCTCAAAGTATACTTGGCTACTAAAGTATACTTTGCAATGTTGGTGAAATAGGCTACAGGAGAAGTACATGTAGTACAAGTATTTGAGGCATCCAAATGGCTGTTTTCATTTGCACCATCTAATAATTCTTCAAGTTCACAGGTCTTGTTTGGATATGACACATCATTTCCAGAAAGTAGCTAAAATTTCCATCTTCTTGATGTACGTTTAGGAATCTTTGCAGAGACATCATCCATGTAAAGTTTGTTAACTCTTTTAACTGGGGAAAAGTTATGAACTGTACATTAATGATGTAAAATGTAGTGCTTTGAAGAAACTCTCCTTGTGCAAATGAGACATTCATATTTCCTTTTACCCTCACAACTGGTTTCCTTGTATCTGCTTTGCTTTGATGCCATGATTGGTACCACTGCAAAAAAGAACATACCGTAAGTGTTGTTAGATCATCATAAAAGGTGAATCAATAAGACATAGTCAATCGATCAATGGTACTCGCTGAACATGACTACCAGAAACAAATTACACAAACACCTTCTAGCACCGGCTTAAGCAAAACTCAATGTATTAAACAGGAATTCCGCCACGGAAGCGGTGTCGCGCCTGCCGATGCCTTATCAGCAGATTGTGACCTCCACTTTGGGGTTAGCAGGGGGCGGATATTAGTGGATTTCACACAGCTAGCAGTACCATGTGCACGAAATCGCCCATTAATTGCGTGTCATAAATATGTTTATCATGTATTAACTTAATTGGATAATTAACTGGGGATTAACCAACTCGATCCCATTGATAAAAATGTGCAAAGTCTGCGAGTGCTTTGGTACCAGCTACCGGCTTAGAAATGATTTGCGGGCTGTTTATATCTCATGAGATGGATTTTGATTGACAGAAAATTGAATGACGTACATGGAGACGTTTGCATAATTAACATAGGACTTGCCTACGCGATGTAAATAATCCCCAAAGTTACAGTTTCGTCGCCCATCCAATCATTAAATTATCCATATTATGCATATATTTATGAAAACTACAAAGAATTACCGTATCTTTTATTTGATACCAAAATTGTGTTTCAGAACCTAATATTGGGCTTCGCATTCAATTTTCAAATGTACCCCTCCGCGCAAATTCTGTCCACTCACAAGTCGGCGCCATTTTGGAAAATCAAAATCCTATTCACGCTATACCTGGTTGAGAAAATCTATCAACAGTTCGATCTACAGACATGTTGTACATTTAAGGTAAGTATCTTAACTGTAGTTTATTGATGTTTTCTGTCACAAATATTATGTTTAAACGGTTGAAATCATCATTAAATTGCCATCCGAAAGGCCGATGATTCCAACTTTCTGCTTCGATGAAAAGTGCGAAAGTTTTGTTTACGTACGAAATCGATATATATTCTGATGGAATCTTTTGATGTCGAGAACTAATAATGTTTATTACATTATTAATTATTTATTTCAATCAGATTTCGCTAACTCTATTGTCAAAAAACAAAATCCGTAAATATCTTGGAGAATTTCCGCGATTTCGTACCTACCGGTACGTAGTTTCGTCCTTTTGCAACTTTTTCCAATCGATGTTACTGGAACCCAAATTTCGTGATATTTCAGTTAGGTATTAACTAAATATGCATAATTTATGCACATCAAAGTTCACAAATGGGTATTTTAAGTGAATTTAAAGTTTTCTTTACTATTCTTCTAAAATATTGACATAAATCATTAAATGTTGTTTTGCAACATTTATTTTATTTTTTAAAGCAACTGTTTTATTTTGGAGGCAATGAAACATTGTCATAGGTAACACAAAATAACTTGCAAATCCTCATTTGTAGCTGTGAATGGAGAAATGGGGCTTATGGGATTTGTGAGCAGTGCAGATCCTGATCAGACTGCGGATGCACAGCCCGGCTGATCTGGATCTACACTAGACACAACCCCACTGAAAACGTCACTGGTATTCCACTGGTATTCCACTGGATTCCAGTTGAATTTTGATATTCCAGTGAAATCACTGGTATTCCATTGGTATTCCACTGGATTCTAGTGGAATTTTGATATTCCAGTGAAATAACTGGTATTCCATTGGAATACCAGTGATCATATTTCAGTGCCACAGATTCCAGTGGAATACCAGTGACATATTCCAGTGATATTCCAGTGACATGGATTTCCAGTGGAATACCAGTGACCATATTCCAGTGACAAGGAATACCAGTGACCATATTACTTATGACAGACGGACGGACGGACGGACGGACGGACGGACGTTCTTACAGTACTATACTTATGTGGCTTATCACATGTTAAATATTAGCCACATAAAACGATTTTTAGCCACATAAAAGGATTTTTTAGGACGTGACGGACGGACGGACGGACGGACGGAGACGGACGGACGGACGGACGGACGCTCTAACGTTTGGCAGTTATGGGCTTTTTGTTCTTTAAAAGATCAAAGAATAAGCTCATAAAGATCAAAGATATTAGGAGCTTACGGGAAAGAACAAAGGAATCCTTTGTTACTAACCCTTACCCTAAGCTCCTAAACCCCGTTTGCTGGCTCGGACAGACAGACAGACAGACAGACAGACAGACAGATGCACACACACACGCATGATTATGCACACACCTATGTGTCTGAACAATGCTCTCACCGTCTTTGGCTGCAGAGATCGAGGCGAAAGATAATCGTCTAAATTACAGACATACAACAACAACAACAACAACAACAACTAGAAGTTAAGATGTCACATGGTTTAAATTATTTAGGATTTAAACGTGAATTACTTCAATATGTAAGTCAACAATCAAACCACAGTACAATATTTCACAAGCAATGAACTAGACTGGTAGAAAGGATTAAGACTAGTCTATGTATCATTTAAATCTATAAGAAAATTTTGAGTTCCAAATTATGATACAATTAACCAATAACCGACTGGATCCAGTAACCAACAAAATTAAGGGGTCTGATCATTATAATTTAATGGGATTGTCATGGCTGCCCATTAAATTTTTGCATATTTGTGGCCATTAAAGTGTACATGATTAAAAGGTTTTTAATGGCATTTGAGGTTTTTAATGACATTTTTAATGGCATTTTAACAAAATAATTTAATGGCCCATGCATCCAGTAGTGATGCATGCTAGATGATCAGGAGCTACACTGGTCAAAACCGCATTTGGACCATTTTTCTCGTGTTGTGTCACATATTTGAAAATATCGCACAGCTGGCCACAAAAAAACACAGATGAGATGGGTAGAGTAGAAAAATGCCAGAGCTCACCAGTTTTTATCCAACATTTCTTACACAGTTATATTGGGGTTGAAGATCCTATAAATACATATATGTATGTTAAATATTGTCAAAACGTTAACTTTAGTTTATTATACGCAAAAGTTATGCAGATCCATTAATAAACAAAACAGTTACAGCCAATATTTACGCTGACAATTTTTGGTATGGCATTTTTAAAATGTATTATTATAAGTACCCCACTAGAAATTTTGACGGTATTTCACTGGTATGCCAGTGAAATACCGTCAAAATTTCTCCAGCCACAGGCACTAATTATGAGGGGCCGGGGTGCCATTAATACCTGTAACCCACCTTCTTTCCCTACTACCGTCGCCCTTTCACCAAGTCTCTGCCACACAATTTCATATATTTTTCAGCAGTGAAAGACGAGCATGGATCATCCCGGCCCATACTGCCAGTCTCTGAACCTGACTACACAAGACGTTGCATCAAGGACATTCACAAACATAAAAACCTTGTCAAATGGACTGAAGACTTATGCAGAGAAAAAAAGAGGCTAAAAAAACATGAACTGAAATATGAAAGTGAAGCCGGCCGCAGACTTGTATCCATAACTTGGATAAATTTACATTAAGAGTTAATTCTAGTTCGAGTTATTTTTATTATGACCCCATGTTAGGGGGCATTATGTTTTGCACCTGTCCGTCAGTGTCCTTCACCGTTTTGGTTCACCTATTAAAGTTTTTTCACAGCCACTGTAACACCTATATAGTCATCAAACTTGCACAACATACTTAGTGGTGTGCTACAAAAAACAACATATATCATGTGACCTTGATTTGACCTTGACCATGAACTGAAGTTTGAAAACGACCATTTTTGTTCATGAACTAAATTCAAGAACTTGTCTTGAACTTTAGTTCATGAACTGAAGTTTGAAAACGGCCATTTTTGTTCATGTTCATTCATGAACTAGTTCATGAACTCAAGTTTAAGAACTTATTTCAGTTCATGAACTAATGTTCAAGAACAAGTTAATGAACTGAAGTTTAAAAGCGGCCATTTGCGGTTCATGTTCATTCATGAACTAGTTCATGAACTGAATTCATGAACAGTTCGTGAATCATTCAAGAATAAGTTCAAGAACTTCTTCAGTTCATGAACTAATGTTCCAGAACAGGTTCATGAACTGAAGTTTAAAAGCGGCCATTTGTTGTTAATGTTCATTCATGAACAGTTCATGAACTGAATTCATGAACAGTTCATGAATACTTCGCAGGGGAAATTTGGAGAATTTTGTTTATTTCTCTCTGTAAACACAACTTGGAATTTCATTAGAATTGAGTCCTCCACTTAGACCTCTACACATAACAATTGTCGTCTGCTGTTGCTTTTATATCTAGCCTTATTTCTCAATAAAAACATGGTGTGCTGTCAAAGCATGTTGTAAATTATTCTAAAGCATGTAAGGTTTCTAAGCTCTGTTTTGTAATGATGAACTGCGTAGGTTAGAGTGGCTTAATAAATGAATGCACCAATTAAACGCTCTCTACTTAACACACTTAGAATTAATTATTCAGCACCTCAAAATGCCACGGTGCCAGGATGTGATCGATCCATTATTCATGTTCAAGATGAGCACTTGTCGTAACAGCAACAAGTCACTTTGAGCTTCCGCTGAAGGAAATCAGGGACCAGGCCCGAAGCCAGACCTGTTTGAAGGGGGTGTCGTTTCGAAGACCCAAGAGGCCTGAGGTATCTAGGGGGGTCTAAAACTGTGGACCTCGAGGCTAAAAAAGTGGACCTCGAGGATGGGCGGGGGGTCGTCCGACCCCCTGGCTACGGGCCTGGGGACCCGGCCGTTTCAATAAACTAAGATGTTTGTAAGTGCAGGGATTCCGCTGGCGATCGCCACTTTTGCAATTGGCGATAAAAATAAACAATTGGCGAAAAAAAGTTACAATTTTCGAAAAAAAAATAAAAAAATATTATTTTCCCCAGCGGAATCCTTGTAAGTGCAAAACTAAAATGCTTTTGGGAAATCTTTGATGTATTTGATCAGTTTTAAAGGTACATGCCCACTCAGAAGGCACAAAATGTTCTTTAATATAGGAATTAAAGGTACATACCCACTCAATAGGCACACAATTGTATTGTATACCTACCCATGAAATACATAGTTATACGATGTAAATAAAAGTCATATGTTCTCATCGATGAAAACAACTTCTGGTGAAAATACGACTACTTCCTATCTATATTCATAACGCGCATCGGCAGTAAAAGAGCGCAAATAGGCTGCAAATACACATTCATTACCGCATACAGTCTAAAAAACTGCTAATTTCCATGGAGCGGTATATAATAAATAGAATATTCATATTAATATCCTCTATTTTTTTATATCAGAGACATCATATGAGACTTTTTCTGGCAAAATAAACATTCATTCACCATTACCCCACATATTGATTGGCATTATTATACATTTTATGTCACACAGAAATTTTCACACTGATATCAGAGGTGATAACCGTGTTTCCTTAAAATGGACATTACTATTTATTATCTGTATTTAATGTTTGATGTTCAATGATCATACTTTAAAATATGTCAAAATTATTATTTTGTAAGGTGACACATTACATTAGTATAAATAATGAAAAACATAGCATGCCTAATTTGCATACGAAAATAGCCTGATACCACCGTGCGTCAATATCAGTAAAATATTTATTACTAACTGATTATATCTGTATAGGGGCACTTGTAATTTTTAGAACTGGTGGAAAAGTGACACAAATATACATGTATTTAATTCCTATAAAGAACAGTTTGTGCCTACTGAGTGGACATGTACCTTTAAATAAGTGTATACATGTAATTGAATAACTATTGTACCAGTTCGAAAAAATTATGAGTTCCCGCTATATATATATAGTCATTTAGTAATATTTATTTTACTGATAGCAACTCGCGGTGGTATCAGGCTATTTTCATATCAAACTAGATTGGTCAGTAAGCGAGGCTTACGGAATACCCCCCGCGTGGGCTCAGGTATCCCTAAAATATGTACAAATTTCCAGGTGTGTGGGCTTGTGACCTTGACTCTGGGATTAGCGCGAGCGGCATGAACGTGAATTTGTCACAGGGTGGTAGAGGTCCATTGGAGCAATGAGTGTGTGAAATGTGAAGCAGATCCGAGCAAGGAAATAGAAGTTATAACCGATTTCTCTGATGTTAAGTTTTGTAAAGAGACTACCGTATAACCTCGAATTAACGCCCCCGGAGGCGTTACATTTTACAAAAGGGGGAGGGGGGGGGGCGTTTATTTGTCACAGGGTGGTAGAGGTCCATTGGAGCAATGAGTGTGTGAAATGTGAAGCAGATCCGAGCAAGGAAATAGAAGTTATAACCGATTTCTCTGATGTTAAGTTTTGTAAAGAGACTACCGTATAACCTCGAATTAACGTCCCC